>JAOWBP010002392.1:25508260-25524616 GCA_028571105.1 Tragopan temminckii | reverse complement strand
GAATCTATTTGTATCTGGATATTTAAATTGCATGTTGTATCACCACTTTAGAAATTTCAGCATCGTTTTTGTGTTGCAGAACTGCATAGAGGCCAAGGACAATGCTAAAAAAATATTTCTGTTCTTAATAATGTAAGAGTTTGTACAAATGATCTAGGCTGGATGGTGCCTCAAGTAATCCTAGTTATAAATAACTTTTGTTATACAGCTAACTGTATGCATTTTTATATATTTCATATTAATAAACTGTTACAGGATGCTGGCTAGTAGCCAAAGCTACCATGTGCTAGCCAGACATTGTCTGTGTCACCCCCCTCCATTTCCCATTTGAAATTCATTTCTCTTATCTCCCATTTTAGTGAGATCTAAAAAGACATCCAGAAGTCTGGCAGTTCTAAAACATTTTTGATGAGAACATTATGCTGTAATTCATTCTTTCATAGTTGCAAAGGTTATGGTAGCTCTAGATGTCTACCATGATACGTTTTTTTCAGACTCTGTTTGTCAAGATGCTCTCTCTTGTCAAAGACCTGGAAAGAAAGAATGAATAACTTTGGACATACAGCTTTGAAAACTTGATAGGCTTTTTGTGGGTATTCTAAAAAGCAGGTTAACAGCTTCTGCATGGACAAAGTTTGTGCAGTTTAAAGTGGTTATCCCAGTTACTTCAGAAATACTTTTCTCCTCATTTTTAACCAACAGAAGATGTCACAATTTACTGGTTCTGTCACAGCAAAAAAGATGTGGTCATAAGTTAGACTTTAGTTTAACTTCAAGGCTCATCTCTGGTAGGAATCTAAGGCACTGAAGTCAGTCCAGATTTCTAGGTTAAGTGGCAAGTCTTTTATTCTTCCTCTCCTGCCAAACCCCTCTTTTTCTTCCCAAGCTGCTTATCATTGTTCGTTCTCTCCTAAAAACAGCCACATTGCCTCTGTCTCTTTTTTTTTTTTTTTCCCCTCTGTTCCCTAATACTCACTTCTGAGTTAAGCATATTCAATCCTTTCGTACTACAGAAATAGCCATATTTAAACTGAAAAATATAGCAAAATTGCCTGAGCAAAACATATTGAGTTCTAATCATGTTATAGCATGTTATAGCATGTTCTTATTTTGCTTGCACGTTTATTGTGGAGCTGTGACCTGAAAACCCTTGTGTGTGTTAGCTATAGTAGGGAACTGCCTCAATTATACCATATGATTAAATAAAGTAAAATTTGAGTTAAAGGCAAGCAAGAAACATACATACTTGACTAGAAATCTGCTTATAGTTGCACCTGATTTTTCAATTTTTTTACAACCCGAAATAATACAAAATTAGGATTTGCACACCGATTTTTTTTTTTTTTTTTTTTTGAAACACAGTTTTCTACGTGATAGTGTTTTTTAATACATCTGAATAGTAAATTAGAATCAGAGTCACAGAATAGCTTGGGCTGGAAGGGACCTTAAAATCATCTAGTTCCAATCCCAATTAGATTTTTCTGACTGTATTCAAAAGAAAGAAATGCTACTAAACTAAGTATCTTCACTTTTCCTTCTAGGAGCACATGATCCTTTGTAGGTTTGCAGATCAGACAGCCGTTCATCTTCCACCTGAACGGAAGTTGATAGGTATGAATTTCTACTGCTATTACTTAAATATTTCAGTAAAGTCTTTACATTGCTATATAAAGGAATAAACAGTGCTGTGAAATCTGGGTTTCTTCACATTTTTTTCCTTCCTGTTCTGAACTATGGTATTAAAATTGTTTTCTTTGTTCCTGATTATCAACGTGAGCTACAGGGTTTGCATTTTACTTTTTTCTTCTTTTTTCTTGCTGCTCCACATTTTTCCCACTCTATGAAAAAGAGTGAGATTTTTGTAAACTTTCTGAAGTCCTTCTATTGCCAGTCCATATCACATTAAAAGCACTGGCTATTTGTAGCAGTGATTTGCAGTGTGAACCCTTTATGCTGCTTGTAATTGCTGGTAGTAACCTGTTCAGAAGGGTAAGTACCTAGCACCAGCTGCAAACAGCAAAACTGCATCACAGAATTTAGGCTACATTTGATACAGACAGGCTTCATGGCATACAAACCTATTTTGCCCACCTCAATATTAAATTTCTAATAATCTTGGAAAACATCCTGAAGATTTTCTGGGATTGTATTTAAATGAGTAATTTTAATTTGACAGCTCTGAGCAGAGCACAGTTTGGCTTGCCCCTTATCTGGGGTACAGGCTTTCCCATTGTGGGAAAGCTTATGCTATAGCTTCAGCAGTGCATGATTGAGTTTTCACCTTTCAGTAGTCAGTTCTGTTTCAGATTTCTATATTACTGCAATTTTGAATAAGAGTAGCTGCCTTCTTTTGAGTTATTTCCATGCAATTAGTGGCGAAAGCAGTATCATCCCTGTAATTTCAGATCATTGCTTAAGTGTTTTCTGAGATAAAGAAATGCATAAAGGTTATGGTAAATTCATTACTCACATAGACAGCAAAGTATATAACATAGTATTTAATAATCAGAAACAGAAGTTCATATTACACATAACTATACATTTCATTGTCTTCCATTGCTTTTTCTATTTTTATCTGAAGAAATTAAAAAAAAAACTTAAGATTTTGAAAATATGGAATAAGCAAAGCTGTTCCTTCATTATGTGAAAAATTCTAGTTTTTTTTATTCATAAGAGGTTATAACATGCTCCTGTCTGGTACTAATGTTCCAATGGAAGCTATAAACTGGATTCCATGTCAGGAAAGACAGAAGGGCTTGAGAACTCTAAGGATATAACTGTGGATTCTTGGCTCATGTGAACCACACAGTCACAGAATGACAGGTGTTGAAGTGATTCTATGACCTCAGGAGGTCATTGGGTCCTGCTAAAGCAGGTACCCTACAGTAGGTCATGCAGGTAGGTGTCCAGCTGGGTCTTGAGTATCTCTGTAGAAGGAGACTCCACAGCCTCTCTAAGCAACCTGTTCCTGAGCTCTGTCACCCTTACTGTGAAGATCTTCCACATGCTAGTATAGAACTTTGTATGTTCAAGTTTTAGGCCATTAGTCCTTGTCCTATCACTACACACCATCAAGAAGAACCTGGCCTCATCCATTTGCCTTCCACCTCCCTTTAGATATTTATAAACATTTATCAGATCTTCCCTCAGTCGTCTTTTCCCCAGGCTGAACAGACCCAAGTTATTCAGCCTTTCCTTATACAGGAGATGCCTCATTAAAATAACATAATTTTGTTTAATTACCTAAAAGCCCCTAAATAAGCTGCACACAAAGTACAGCATTCTGGCTGTGACTGTCATGGCTAAAAACAGTGGAGTAGTCAAAGGAATTACTGTCAGTTTCTGTAGTATCTTTCAACATTAAAAAAAAAAAAAAAAGTTGAACCCACTTACACTACATGCAGTGACTCCCTGTTAAATGAAGTTCTTCTTCCTGTCTCGCTGGACGAGTCTGTTTTGCCCTTTATCTGTGATAGTGGGACCTGAGTGTAAGAATACTCAGTGGTCTCATGAGCATCACTACAATCCATCTAATTCGTTGCTTTTTATCACAGAACTGACCCATTTATTTCACACTGTCTTACTGATTCCTACTGATTCCTCTGGTGAACTCAGTACCCAACTGTGGCATTCTCAACTCACCCTTAATATGTGAATAATTATGATACTGCTCTCATTGGAGGTGTGTTCTATATGCCATTTTGTTCAGCTAATTGCAGAAGATAATTTTCTGTGGAACAAATATAGGAGAATAGTGCCACAACAAGGAATTTAGAGATCAGTCCTGACTGGATGCATAAACTGATAATTTCTCTCCACAACATATAAATTCATACAGGACTAGGTTGGGAGGATCTTTCTCAGGCCTGAAGTGTTAGCATGTTTCCATTGATACTCAGTTAGCTACCCTCACAAATCAGAGGCTGCCACCAGAATAGAATCAAAATGTCATTATCTTGATGAAGTCAAAATAGTGAATTCAGTTGAGAAGGAGAAAATACTTCTGGCCATCAGCTCACTGTGGAAAGAGAGGAAAGACTGGACTAAACATTGTGTTGAAGTGTGATGTGCACCAGCTGTCCTGAAATGCAAAGATACTAGGGGACATGTTCGTGCCAACTACCTTAAGCTTGCACAGATGCTTACCAGGTGCAACCAAATTCCATATATATTGAAGGGAAATAAATAAGCAAGTAAGAGAGTAGTTTAGAATACCTGACTTATGTCCTGATGATGAACTGAATATGAATTCTCCTTATGAGTACTCATCTCAGTCCAAAAAATATATAATTTTGCAATTCTTTCAAGAAGAGAAAAGGGACAGTAATACTGACTTGGCGACTGTGTCAGCCAGTTCCCTCAGGACTCTGGGATGCATCTCATCAGGACCTGTAGACTTGTGGATATTCAGGTTCCTCAGGTAGATACAAATCTGATCTTCACTCACAGTTTCATTTGTGTGTCTTTAGATCACCTACACTGGATAACTATTCAGTATTTTCTTCTTTCCTTGCTTATCATTAACCAAAGACTTTCAGATTTAAGATGAAACTGCGTCAGGAAAACAACTGTGGTTATAAAGGAGTAAGGATTTAGCAATTCAGGAGCTGAGGAACAAACTAGCTGTTTTCTTCCTGTGGCTTTTATTTTAATGCACACACTCTTCTGTAAGTTTTGGGAATACTTAAAAATAGTTGTGCCTGTTATATTTCTCCCTATGCACAGAGTTAATAATCCTTCTCAAGAACATTGGTAAATGAAGGTTACAAGATGCAGATGTGATTTAGAACTATTAATGCCTGCCTATTTGAAGTAAAACAGATAGATTTTAAAGCAGATTTGGAACTTTTTTTTTTTGATGACTTACTGATGTTTCTTCTTAAAATTGAAGTACATATTTCTGATAATGCTTGCATATTTTTAGACTTTCTGTGCTTTCCTTTGCTCTTTTTTTTTCAGGAAAGCAGTGTATGGGGCTTGTGGATCTTGATCGAGCATGGGCTGCAGAAAGATGTAACTACTCTGTCCAAGTTACATCTATGGAGCCAGAGAGCTGTTCTCCAAAGAACAATATGTTTGTGGGCACCCCAGTTTAGAAAATGAAACTTGCACTTGATTTGAAGTTGATCATAAATCTTCAATGCATAAAAACATACAGTAAATACAAGCATAGTTGGGAACCAGACAACATGCATCTTGAACCTATTGTGTTTGGAAAAGGAAGCAGCATGAGAAGTTTTAGAAAGTGAACTGCATGCAGAGCATTGCAAATTGTACTTGTAATGTGTCATTAAGCAACTTTTGGTTTTCATAGTGAGAAGTTTCTCTAACAATGGTCCATAGAATTGCATCCATCTGCAGAAGCTTAGAGAAAAGGGGAAGAAAGCTTAGAAGGGAAGGTCATTTCCTTTTCAGTAAAGCTGTCTTGGCTGCTTCAAAATTGCATTCATGTTCAAAACTTCATTTGTGCTCATGGACAGAGCAGTTATCAGCCAGTAATGCAGTTCACTAGAGGGAGCAGATTTATGGTGTTAGCGATGAAAACTGTGCAACAGGTGTTGGCTAGATTTTGCGAAAGAATGCCATACTATTTCATCAAGATTCTTAATACAAATTCTTCAGAATGCTTTCAGCATCATTCTGCATATAATTTGTATTCCAACTTAATCCCTTTAAAAATGATGTAAAATTTTTACCTTTAGATATTACACAAGAATTCCAGTCATTGGAAAGTGTGTGTGTGTGTGTGTGTGTCGAAACAGAGCAAACCCTTATTTCTCTGTTGTTTGGATTATAGGAACTAACAATGATGTCAGTGAATGGTTACTTCATTGCTACCTCTGCTAATTGAAATGGATTACTTTCTGTTTGAAAGAGACTTGCGGTCAGATACAATTTTTAAAAGAAGTTCTTGTGTCCATATACATCATTTATTTTTATATTCAGTTTAAATCTGGAAGAAGTTGCAGTTGTGGAACTATTTGAAAAGCTCAATCATAGACATGTTACCATTAAATGAAAATAAATGTTCTTCTGTGTTTGGAGTAGTATGCAGTTTTCTACCCTACTTTAAAACTGTCTTTCACACTGTCACAGTGAAAAAAGCTCATAACAAGGTATTTCTTGTATGTTTGTGGGTTTCATATGTTTCCAAATTCTGCCATGGTTTAATTTAAATATATCTGATGTTTAATCAGCATATGTGGGAAACAGAATTACAAACAGCAACAGGTATTGGAGGAAAAGAAAGGATCCCAATATACTATATTCTTTATGGAGGCTCTCTCTAAGAGATGTAAATATTTGTTTTAATGTGAAGATTGAAGGAAGCTGCACTCTTATTTGGAAGCAGAAAGGTAAGCAAATAGGCATTAATTCATACCTTCACTGTGAATTCTTGAAAATAATGTTTTTTCTGCAATTTTTTATAGTTAGAAGAGAAGGTAGGGATTGGAAGATTGTGTAGCTAGTGTAAAACACGTGGCAATATCAATTAATTGCCTTTGGAGTTTTTGCTCAGAGATACATTTGCTAAAGAGAACTGTTTTTAAGTTAGAACGATGTCAAATCTGAACATTATTCACGTTAATCTATTTGGAACTCCAGATTGTATATCTGGAGTGATAAAATCTCTTTGTTACCTTTTTATGATGAAGGAAGAATAATATTGTGATTATATGCAAATGGTAAAACTGAAACCAAATTTGTTTTTCTTTGTTTGTAGCAATTTCCCTGATAAGCCTCATGTAGGGAAAAGTATTTGGGCTAGTTTTATAACAAATTCTTCAGGTCATTTCTGAGTGAACCAAATAGTTCTAAAACTTTATAGGTGTCAAGCATTGTATTTCTTAACTAGTAACTCAAAATTATTTTACTTAATTATTTGAGTTTCTCACATTGTTTTTTTCAGATGTGCTAATCAAATGCTTCAGTTTATGCAAAGTGAGAGATACTACTGGAGATTTCCTTGTTAACTGATTAAATAATCAGTGATTCTAGAGATTAAATTATTGACTAATGGTACAGTTTTCTCTTTAGACTGTTTCATTTGACTGTGCTGATTTTTCATGAGTTTGTACAGCATCAGCTGAGATGGAGCCCTTGGAACAGGGCTAAATGATACAGCTGCACTAATAATGAAGACAACTATTAATTTTAGTGCTTACCATTTTAAAGATAAACATTTCACGATCGTAGAGAAACATGAATTTGTTACATGAACTGAAATGTACCTTGAATTATTCTTTTTTGTTGGTCATTCTTCCTCAAGTGAAAAAGTTCCCTTGAATTTTAAGAATTAGAGTGGCTCTTATGCAAGTACCTGTGGGGTTGGAATCATGGCTGCACTGGAAGTGGCAAGCTCTCTGTGATGCTGAATACAGCACGTTTTCATCCGCTGACTTTAATGTATTTGGCACCTGACTTTTTAATTACTTCAGTGTACTGAGCCATCATTATGTTTAGACTCCAATATTTGTTCAGTTCACAGCAGGTATGTCAGCACACAGAGATAATTTATTGCCATTTGTTTTTTGGCCATGTTTTTTTTCTTTTTAATTTAAAATTATTCCTTCTTTTCAGTGGGTGTCTTTTTAAGTTTGGAATTCATTTATCAACACTGGTATTTGTAAACTGATGAGGATGGAGTTACGTTTCTTGAAGTTAGGAAAAAAAATCTATGTTCCGTCTGACTTTGGATTCACAATGCAACTAAATGAGTGGTGAAGTCAGCAGAATTCTTAATGTGTGGGAACTAAAATAATTCAAATAATGGTGTTGGTTAAAAAGGTGGACATAAAATTTGGGGCAGTTGCAGGCTAGTTGCAGAAGAATTAGTAATAATTAGTAATAGAAAGAACATACAAAAGAAGGCATTTTCATTTCTCATTTTCATTGGCAGAAACCCAAGATCTAATTTTAGGAAGTGTTCTTAATATTTCTGAGTACTTTTTCCACTATAAACATTATTTCACATTAAAATATTTACACTTTTTTCAGTCAAGAGTAATTATTTTATCTTTCTATTAACATATCATTATACAATATAATTTACTCTCTCCAGGTGCCAGTTTTCCAAAGTTGACTATTCTTCTCAACATCCTGGAACAGCACTCCATACATGCTTTTAATTGTTGACCACTTCTTCTGAGCATTAAATGTCAACTTAAAATAATGTGCCAGTGTAGTTAGTGCTTTTTATTCAAGTATGTTGTTGTAACTCTAAAATTTCTAACGTTTATATTATGTTTGCTGTGTTCAGTGTTGTAACATCAGATGTAATTTAACATAGCATTTTGACAAGATTTTGACAAGAAATTTATGAAGGTACAGTAATTTACTATGAACTGTTGTCAGTATCACTAGTATTTAGAGCTCAAACACCTTCAAATGTAGCATTATAATCCTCAGTTAAATTAAATAGGTGCATCTGTCCAAAAATGGATGCGAGACAAAGGAAAGTCAATCTCATTTATTCCATTAAAGCAATAATGAGGAAAAGGCTTATTTAGGTGAAACAGTGTAAGAGTTAATTCATCTCTGCCATGTAACAGCTTTGATGACCAGATTTTGATGTGTTTTCTGGTGTTGCTGTGTTGTTTTTCTTATGCTACTGTTTAGGAGACAACAAAAATTAGGTTGAAGACCTCAGCATGACTCCTATTACGGATGTACTGAGCAGCAGTTTTTCATTCGGTTGGGACTGATATGCCAGAACAGATGTTCCTAAAATAAGGCTGCAGGTAAGAAAAGGGAGAGAGAAATCTTGTGTTTTTATGCCTTGTGTTTGCAGTTGATAGCTGTTTACTAAGGAGGCTACAGCGTTAAATGGAAATAAGCCATGTTAGGTTGGAAGTCTTCCAAGTCTCCTCGTTCTGTGATTTTCCAGGAAGGGAAGTGAGGGTGACCTGCCTGTGATTCCTCATGCTGTACTTCTTGCTTTAGTATTTGCCTTTCTGAAGCCATTGGGGAACTCCTCCTGTTTCACAACCTATTGAAGAGGAGTCTCATGAAGGTTTCAGACAGTTGTCTCTGTGCTATCAGATGCATCCTATCTAGTCCTTTGGACTTGTTTAGGTCAGAGAATGGTTTTCAAGAGGGAGAAACAGGTTGAAGCTATGATATGATGGGAAATATTAAATCTGGAGGAAATTAAGTTATCTGACATGAAATAAATATGAACAAGACTAGAACTCACTTTTAATATACTCATTCAAAAAAAAAAAAAAAAACTACGGAGTAACTACTCTGCTAAAGAAAGTCTGCTTCTTATCAGATGTTTTGCCTAATACTTTCAATACAGCCAGGGTAGTTTCAGTGTAAGCAGAGGAGTAGTGCAAATGTGGAAAGGAAGGTTGAGTTGAATAGGCAGTAGTTATCTGAGATAGTTCAGCTGTGGAACTCAATCCTTCTAGCAGTTTTGTTTTGCTCCCCATCCCAGCATGTTTTAAGAGATTTCTATCTGTGTGTTTTTTCTGGATTGAGGACCATTTCTGGTTTACCTGTGGCTGTTTGAACTAATCTAAGAGCTCCTCCTGTTTTTGTTTTGATTTGTTTTTGTGGTATGCTGACCTATTCCTTGGTTGCATTGACTGTATAAAAATACATATTAGAAGACATGCAAGAGGCCAAGAAAATCATATAGATGATTTTAGCAGCTTATACACAAAGAATCCTATTGTTTTGCAAAGAAAATACAAAGCTGGTGTACTAGAATAATGTAATCAACTTAGAGCTTTGCACAGAACTCCAGGGGTACCAATAAGTTTGTAAGTGTCTGGGTATGCATTTTTATAATGTGTACGTTTCTCTGTGGCATCTCTATTCAGCCAGTGGAATTCCCCATCACAAATTCTCACTGAGCCAAGATTTGAAGATTTAAATCACGCTTTTAAATAGAGCTTTTTAAAAACAAAACAAAAATGGATAACTAAGTTCTCCATAGTTAAAAGAGACAATAGTGAAGGATCATGGTGGATAGAAGCTTCCTGTTTTAGAGGTTAGGGCTGCAATTTTGAGTCACCTGCAGCTCCTTCAACAGCAGAGTTGCCCTTTTCTTTAAGGTCTCTGGTCTGGACTAGTATTGGCAACCGGAACAAATCAGAGTTCTGAATTGCTGTTTTAAATCCCTGGTGCCACCATTTAACTGAGTGACTGACTTCTTAAAACTAACTTTTATTCAGTCTTGTTCTTCAGCTAATAACAGGCTATTGAATTGCACAGCTTCTAGTTATTATGATTTTTCATCAGCTAATACTGTTTTTCATGCACTTTGGCATAAACTGTAGGTTTATTTCATGGATTTCATGGATCTCATACTCATGCTGTGTTAACAGCTCCTGAGCTATGATGCATACATATTACTGCGGCTCAATATAAGCTTGGATGACATCATGAACAGATGATAACTTCTGGTCTGTTGTACTGATGTTGCTCTCTTAAACAAAATCACATAAAATGTAGACAATTCAGATTGTCTAACAGGCCAGGAGATGAAGTAGATATATGTATTTCTGCTCACTGCTTTTGCATGCTTTTAGTTACTTTTGTAGAAATAGCTAATGTTTGGCACCATGAAGGTTGTTTTTATTCATTTGGCATGTTACCATTCAAATACCCATTTAGTGTGGTCACCAACTATAGAAATAGTTAAACAATACTGTAAATGGGCATGTTCTCTTTGTTAGGATGATTGCTGACACACTGAGTTCTTTTCATTAAGTAATTTGACCGCAGCCATCTCTTTATTTTGGAAAAGACAGAGGAAAAAAGCTCTCGTGAATATATTTTTCTCTCGATTTTCATATTTGCAGTGCTTGTATAGGGCGATATAATTAGCATTTCAGGATAAATTACCCAAGGTATTGGATGAAAATCAAGACTCAGATAAACATTTAATTCCTCCTTTTTTGCATTTGACCATTACACACAAACATTTGGATATAAATGGATGCCTTGTCCTTGTTAGAGTAACATTTCATATTCAAAGTAGGAATCTGGAAAAGAAAATTTTTAAGTGATTTAAGCAATTATGCAATTTGAAACCTTCAGATAGTTTATGAATCTCTTTTACAATTGGATTACTTTTATATGCTCCATCATAAATACCAAAAAGCCCTCTAAAATAAAACATGTTCCAGCTGAATAATCCTTACTGAGAGAGTTTCCAATTGCAGCTTTTAGCTCCTAATAATCTTAAACTAGCAGGATATCTGTACACGATTAGTATACACAATAGGTGCTGCTACAAGAATAAATACTATTGACATGTATGCTGTCAGTCTGGAGGCCATAAATCTTCTAACTGATAGCACCTACCTTGCTTGAAAGAAGTGAGGACGTTCAAGTACTGAGAGTAACACAGCCTCACTCTGTGTTTTTACTCAGAATTTGCTGGTGTGTGTGGAAATTACTAGAAGGTTTCGTTTTAAACTTTTAAAGGGTAGTCAGTTTTGTTAGCATTCTTCAAGATTAGGTGCTCATCTTTTTCATCTGTTAACCATGAGGATATAGACAAATATGTGCAAAAGATTGCTATGATGTAATACCTGCTTCTGTGTACAGAGAAGAGTCTGTGCAGTGCAGAAAGCACTGTGTTTAAGTGGACTTAATTCGATTGTTTTCTGTTCCAAGATGTTTTAAATGTGTTCCTTTTTCCTTCTGTGACCACTGCTTTTAGTTTAATTAAAAGTACAAACTGAGTACTACCACCAGTCTAATTTTCTGATGGCATTCTTTAACTCCTCTCAAAGGAAAAATGGCAGCTTGTTTATCTGTGGATGCCCCCTGCCTTTGAGAGCTGACAGTTCGGAAGGTGCACTGTTACACTACTCAGAACATTGCAAAATATTTTTGAGTAGTTTATGCTACAGTTCTTGAAAGAAGGTAGAGCTTTTTGTAGACACTTTACTATCTGTCTTTCAGTTCTAGTATCTCTCCTGCTAGACCAAGCTCAGTTATCAGAGTTATGCATTGTATTAGAAGTAAAAGGACAAGAACAAAATGTACTTTCTTGAATGTGTCAGCAAGCAACCTTTATCCTTTTGTTCTAGTTCACAGAACAGTTCATTAATTCTTCTATTCTTTTATTAATTCTCTTACCTGTGTATTATGGTATTTAAAGCTCTGTAGAGCTCTCTAAAATTGGATTTTTTTTATTTGTCCTAGAATATTTTGTCATTGCCTGTAAAGCAGTTTTGATTGAAAACTATTGATAGATTTGCTCCAGTCTCTTAGATTTTTTTCCACTCCTTTCATGAAAGCAGTCACAATTTGTTTTCTGTTCCTGAAATTTTCTTACTTATGTTATTGTAGAGTTTCTTCAATCCTAATAAAAAAACTTCTAGTTTGGAGTTCCCAGTCCATCTCAGCCAGAGCTACTGTGTTTCTCTACCTTAAGAAAATCTCAGTTAACGAGCATGCTTGCTTATTTAAGACTGTTGAGGTCCGTATCCAACTGTGTATTAAATATTGATCCCAAATTAATTGTTTCCTCTCAAAAAGTATCCATAAAAACCTGAAGAATTGTTTAACGGTGTTATTTGGAGTTACTTACTGGTTTTGAATATACAGTTTTAAGAAGAATATAGTAAAAGTAAGATTGAATGCTACTGTGTCGTTTGAGCAGACTGTAGAAGAATCAGAAACTGTTTACCAGACGAGGTAGATAACCCTGAAACTCCTTAATTTCCTTTCATACTGAGCACTTAAGCCTATCTTAAATCTTCTCCACTCATATTGTATTCTGAAGACGTGAATTTAATGGACTTCTTAAGGTTTTTTTAAATGCTACATAATGAAAACCACAAATAAACTCTGTAATGCTCAAAGGCATTAAAAGGCTCACAAGCAACTACGTATGCGATAAATATCATACCAGTCCTGTGCTGTATGCAGCTGTTACTAGACTATACTTCTATGGGATCTGTTTCACTTTTGACTTTAAGCGGACAGAAAACTTAGTGATATATGTTGTTAGTTTCACTGAGATATTTAATTTTACAGAATCTGAGGACCTGACCCAGAATCATCCCAGTCCATTACCATTATATTTGCTAGAATATGTAATATTGGACTCACTGCACAGAGGGGTAGTCTCCCTTCTTGAAGGTACTCAAAATCTGTTTGTCTTGGGCAAGCAGATGTATATAGGTGTATTGAGCAGGGTTTGGGACTAGATGACATCCAGAGATCACTTCCAACTTCAGCCGTTCTGTGGTTCTGTGAAAGAGCAATAGAAGTTATCTGTCCACCCTGTTTGAACTTCTGAAAGTTCTTTTGGGTATTGCAAAATCCTTTCACTACCTGTAATAAGTTTTCCTGCCTACTAGCTCTGCTTGCCCCACATCTCAGAATGTACTAGAAATTTTTCATATGTCAAAACAAGATGGAAATTAAATAAGCAATTCAATGAATTAGACAAGCAGGTTTTTTTCCTTGATAACAGCAATACTAACTCATTTACGTCAGTAGTTCTAGGTTGAATTATAAGCAACTAGTAACAGAGGATGCATCTCATTACGCAGCTATATCTCAGCTCACACAAGCGATGTGACAACATCTGAAACCAAGTGTGATGGCAAATATGAGGACCCAGAGTATTTTATCTAACTTGACCTAATTTATCCCACCTTTGTCAGAATTTGTAAAGCAGTTCAGGTTCAGTATGAAAAAGAAGAACAATCCAAAGGATCGGGTTGAAGTAGTTCTTTACCATTTCTCTCTGGAAAGGCATTGTCAGGTAGCATATCTATATTAATATGAAACTGCAACTTTTTTTCACCCCTAATTTTGGAAATGAATCCATGGCATGGAGAAAAACCAAGTTACAGAAACTGTTATAATCAAGGTTCATTTCTTAGCCTACTGTAAATCGTTTTCTTTTGGTTCTGCAATTACTTGCGTTTTTCTTGTTGAAGGGAATATGTTTCATGAGCAGAATCATTTGAATCCATGCTGTGCCAGATTAATTTCATGTGCTTCTTTTGACAAAAAACAATTCTGATTACTTTTCAGACTGATTTATGTTCTTACGTGTTAAAATTCTTAAGCAGCCCAAAAAGTCATAGCTTGTAGTCTGGGCATATGAAGGTTGAGCAGAAAGAGAAAGCTCATGAAGTCCAGATACACTTCCCTTGAAGTCCAAAAAATATACAAAAGAACATGCTTAATTAAAGATAGTTCACATTAGAACTGAGGTTGAGAACATCTTCACGGAGATCTCAAGTTAATATTCCATTTTTCTTTTGTTACAGTTACAGCAGTAAGTATGAGGTTAAGTTTGGTTTCAGCTCACGTCCTTGTGGTTTTTGGATTCTTAGCAGCTCTTTTTATTGTGATGTTCTGTGTAACATATGTGATGCTGTTCCTGTTTTGTTTTCTGTATATTTTCACTTAGTTACAGATAGTAATTTGATGTGATTTTTTTTCTTTAAGAATCTGTCATCAGCCTTTAATATTGTTGAACGGAATGTTGTTATGCACTTCATGCCCATGAAAAAGACAGTAAACTGTTGATTATGAGCATTCCATAGTATATATTTTCTTACCATGTAAATAAGATTTTTTTATTAACTGCTAATCATCCTAAATGGCTTACTTGTGTCTCAGTTCTCATCCCTCATGCTGACCAGTAGGTGTGCATGCATGTAGCCCATGAAGGTGATGATGAAATTGTGATGCATAAAACAGTTTTCTTGCATTGAAGTACTCTATTTTCTAAGGAAAGGAAACAATATGAGGCATTGCTGCACAGGGTAAAACTAGACTTGGGGAGCTGTAGTATGACCTGCAAAACAGGCTGTAATCTGTAGGAATTGTGTTCAATTTATTGTATGATGGGAACAGTAGAATCTTATACTGATGAAAAACTGTGTTACAGAAGTGTGACTGTCAGGCTGCTTGGGAATCAGCCCTGCATCCTTTTTAGCAAGCCCAGCTGGTTTGTTGTGACAGCTTTTCCAAAGGCTGACTGAACTACAGCAATGAATGGGAGCTAACTGGCTGAACCAACCTGGAGCAGACAGCAATGATGCTAATGTGTTGTTGGAGGCATTTTTTTCAGTGCTGACTGCACAAAATAGTGTGTCAGTCATTTATTCAGCCTAAAGCTTTCTCTATTCTTTCTCCTTTTTAGACAGTGTCAGAAGCCATATGCGTGGTTTTTCTGCTCAATCTGTGAAGGCATTCACAACTGTTTCACCCAGATGTTAGGACCCATCTCAGTTCTGCCTCTGTGCCAGTCTGTAAAATGTGGGTCAGTACTAAATATTTCTCAAGCTCATGTTCTCTAATAGTTGCATCACCTTCATTCCTGCATTGCTGGTGTTACTGAGAGGTGTAGGATACACAAGGCTTCTATCAGTGCAGGCAGTTTGCCATCATTTTCTGAAGTTGACTGTGCTGCCCTTCACTGTTCTGATGAACACGTCTCTTATGTCAGTCAGATTTTTCTGCATTCAGTGATTGTGTCTCAAGTAGAACCAATCTCTTATAGGGTAATGTTAAGTTTGGGGATACTTCTCATCCTCAATGCAAATCATCTTGGTAAAAAAAAAAAATTAAATTGATCAAGTGGCCATATGTTTGAAAGATATATACAGACTGGAATAGGGAAATTTTCCATTCAAAGCCCAGAAACTTATTGTGTTTTTAGAGGGGAAAATAAGTACTTCATCGTATAATAAAACGCAGGAAACTTCAACACAAATCCCACTCTTAGTTTTAAAGAAGGATCAAGTCTGTATGGAAAAAGCTTGCTTCAAAAAGCAAATTAATAAGATGTGACGTGGGAGAGTTGGGGAACATTTAGGGGCTTTTGAATTAGTATTTCCAGTGTCATAATGTAATTTAGTGACTTGGAATGGTGTGTATTTGTAGTTAACTTCCTTAGCCTCAGTGAGGGTGAAATACTTGGAAAGAAGGATGGATTTGTGGTTTAAATGTGAAATTGGAAAACAGGGGATTTATTTCTGGTTAGATGAGAGATAATTTGATTTGGGGGAAACATCACTTAGTGTTTCTTAATGTCTGCTTATGAAAACTGGAGATTCACAAAGATTATTGCCTGATTCATCTGAGTAGAGAATTAATGTAATGTATTTTAAGACCCAAAGAAGGAAATTAATATTAAAACGAGTTAACTAATGCCAATAAAAGTTAGTTGACAGTAGATTGGCCTAAGGCAGCATCTGTTACTATTGTGATTGTTTAATTCACAGCTACCTGTAACAATGAAGGTAAAATTAGAAGCTGATTCTGTGATATTTGTTATATTTACTGCATTCTAGTACCTACTATATCTGCTAGTATTCGCCAATTAAAAATATCTACCACTGATATCTTCACAACTCTTTTTTT
>JAOWBP010002392.1:25497350-25508160 GCA_028571105.1 Tragopan temminckii | reverse complement strand
ATTCTAGTACCTACTATATCTGCTAGTATTCGCCAATTAAAAATATCTACCACTGATATCTTCACAACTCTTTTTTTTCTTAGTATTGTCTGCTCAGTAAATACTAGAGAATATTCTAGAAACTCCAAAAAGCCAAAACAAACAAAAAAAACAACAACAAAAAAAACCACCACAAACCCAAACCCAGCCAACCAAAATGAAAGCTAACAAGCAAACTGCCTTCGTATCAGTACGTGTGTCAGACTCTTCCTCTGCTCTCGAAATAGCGTACCTTTAGCAAATTGAGGGTCTTGATATTCAAAGAGGAGTCTCAATCTGAATGCAATCAATCTATGACACTGGAAGTCCAAGATGAGAATCAGAGCTGATAGTTTCTTGAGGACAAGATACACAAGCTCTTTGTGATGTGGCATCACAGGATCTTTATAAGGGAATGGAGAAAAGTAAATTAAGCATAGTAAGCATACGTTCATTAAACACCTTTTAAGACCTGTTTGCACCTTCCTTTTTTGATTGCTGCATGCATTTTGAGTCTTTCATATGCAGGAGAACAACATTGCTGTTCGAAATACCTTGCATCTTCCTCCATGTTTCTGCTTTGTTGTTGCTAATTTGCAGTGAAAATCATGGTTCATGTTGCACTCAACTCGTCTTTGAAAGAGATTCCTTGGACACTTGTTCCTTTGTCCATAATCCTCCACTTCATCTGCTTGGTATGTGCTAGTCATCTGAGTGCTTGATGCATTCCTATTGGGCATTTATTACTAATGTCTTGCTGAACATCATGTCAGCCAGCCCTGTGACTTCAACATTTGTGATGCTTTCATGCTGCTTCGTTAATCTTAAGGTATGAGAGCATTTCTCTTACTATTTCCACAATTTCTCCATCTCCTGTGTGTTAGCTTGATACACACCCTTGCAGCACTATGCGTGTGTGTACGAGTAAGAGCATGGAAGGCAGCTTTGTACACCGTTAATTTGTCAGAGATTTGATTCCTATACTTATTCACTCAGTGTCCTGAATATGAGAAACTACACTGTTACAAAAACTCTGTTTAGATCAATAAATCATTGCCAAAACAAATGAACTCGTAAATGGCTGGATGTCCAGCCCTGCTGGTGGGTATGGAAGTGCAATATGTGATCTTGCAGTGACTGGTTGTTTTTTTAGACTGGTATTCCAAAAGCAGCAAAAGTTAACCAAAAGCAGACAATCCTAATTGAAGTAGGCACCATGTCTGACCAGCACAGTTACTGACACACAAGAATGCCAAAGAGACTGCGGAGGAAATCTTAAATACTGAGTGCAGCCTGGACAGATTAAATGATCTTACTACATTTGTGAGTATACATGATTTTAAAAAGTAGCATGTGATTTAAAGTTGCTCTGTGCTTAAGTACCACTATGCAGAGTGATGTGAATGGGTTTGACTTTACGACACGTCCTTTTGGACACTGAAAGGAAAGTGTCAGGTTGCCCTAGACCTTCATTCACAATGAAGCCAAAATGTTGCTTTTGGCACCTGTCCTGAATTTGGCCGCAATGTAATTTGCGGATATTTTCCTTCTGCGTGTTGGAGAGATATAGCCGGATGCTGGTACTGGAGAGAAATCCCTGTGGTTATCTTAAGTAGGACTTCTCCCTTTTTGCCCATAAAATCTTGACAACAAATTAATCCTGCAAGGGCTGTGGGCTGATCCCTCATCACGTATCTGAGTGGGGGGAAAAAAAAATAATTCAATCAGTCATGAGCTGGAAATCAGCTCTGTTTCAGCAAGAATCTAATCTAAGCCAGATGCTCCCCTGTCTTTCCCAAATGCTACTGCATTATTGCATGGGTTATCAGCTTCTAGTGATGTGAACGGACGGAATGATATTTGGTCTTTGGTGTAGTTTTCATATCTAGCTCAGTCCTTCATGGGGTTTGCTGTCTCAGCACAGGTAACAAACTTCTTGCAGAATTATGAGCTTTTTACATTTTTTTCATCTGTCTGAATGGTATTGGATTGGAGGCTTAGCACAGGGAAATTGGGGTCCTGAAAAGATAATGAAAGAGTGAAGGGTTTTCTGCTGAAGATTTCAGTAAGTGGTAAAACTGCTCTGAGAGGTGTAATTTTATAAAACTCACTAGCTCAATTCATACCTTGTGCAAAAGGTCTTTTCTGCTGCAGTGTTGCTTGTCTATCTGTGAAGTGTTATAAAGGTGCAAAATACTCTGAGCAGAACTTCCAGCTCAAATCTGAAGCCTGAAATCATATTTTAGGAAGCTGGCATCTAAGTGCTCCCTAAAGGGTTTGGCTTTGTGTTACAGCGCAAACTGGAAGATCTTTGTTTTCTGGGTCTGAGCTGTGTGACCCTTGTAGCAACAGCTGATGAGATTAGCTGTGTTGCATGCACACATCAAAACCAATGCTACAATCTATTCCGAGCTGTTGGCCCGTCTGTCTGTAATAATCAGAGCACTGTGAGCGGCTTTGACCACTGACTTGGTGACAAATTGTTATTTAGTGTCCCTCAAAACGTCCCCATGGCAGTAGTTCATAGAAACCAAGCAGACATGGCTGCCCTCTTTTAGTGCTCTAATGTGGAACAGAGCTGCAGTCATCCCTGCTGGTAATGCTGTGTGGTGCACAGGTCCTGCTTGAACCTCTGCTTTCTTTGGCCGGGGCCAGGGGCACCTGGCCACGCGTGCTAACATCAGAGAGCTACTAAAGGAGACTTTGAGCCAGAACAAAGCAAACAAAAACTTGCAATCCTGTTGAAATGCATTATTCTGGAAGAACTGCGTTTGGCAAAAGAAGGCTGAACCTTAACGCTCTTATCAATCTATACCCGTGGACTCTGCTCCTGGAGAGTAGCGGGTGGCTGTCGGACCTCACGGGCTAACAGCTTGTTCACCAGATCAAAGCTCTGCCTGTACCCCCACCGTCGGTGCCCGTTGTTCTCCCCTTGTGGTGCGAGGAGGCGTTGGGGCGTCGCGCCCCCCGCCCCGCCGCACCTCCGCTCACAACTACCGCCCTGCACTGGCGGCCCCGGCGGCGATGGAGCCAACGGCGGCCCTGAACGAGAGCTCGGCTGCGGTCCCCTGGCTGCCCGCCCGCGCCGGCAACGCCTCGCTGGAGCTGGCGTCGCGGCCCCCCGCGCCCACCGCCATCAACCCCTGGGACGTGATGCTGTGTGTCTCCGGCACCGCCATCGCCTGCGAGAACGCCATCGTGGTGGCCATCATCTGCTACTCGCCCACCCTGCGCACCCCTATGTTTGTGCTCATCGGGAGCCTGGCTACTGCCGACCTGCTGGCCGGGATCGGCCTCATCCTCAACTTTGTTTTCCAGTACGTGATCCGTTCCGAGACGGTCAGCCTCCTCACCGTGGGCTTTCTCGTTGCCTCCTTCACCGCCTCTGTGAGTAGCTTGCTGGCCATCACGGTTGACCGTTACCTCTCCCTCTACAATGCTCTCACCTACTACTCAGAGAGGACGGTGCTGTGCATCCACACTATGCTGGTGTGCACCTGGGGGGTCTCCCTCTGCTTGGGGCTGCTGCCAGTTCTGGGCTGGAACTGCCTCCATGACCACGCTGCCTGCAGCGTTGTCAGACCCTTGACCAAGAGCAATGTGACTCTGCTGTCTGCCTCTTTCTTTCTCATTTTTATCATCATGCTCCATCTTTACATTGAAATCTGTAAAATAGTTTGCAGACATGCCCATCAGATAGCTCTCCAGCAACATTTTCTGACTGCATCACACTATGTTGCTACCAAAAAGGGAGTGTCTACTCTTGCTATAATTCTCGGGACTTTTGGAGCAAGCTGGCTACCTTTTGCCATCTACTGTGTGGTTGGGGATCCCAACTACCCTTCCGTGTACACTTATGCCACACTTCTACCTGCTACCTACAACTCCATGATCAATCCTATTATTTACGCCTACAGAAACCAAGAAATTCAGAGGTCCATGTGGGTTCTCTTCTGTGGCTGCTTTCAGTCTAAAGTGTCCTTTCGCTCCCGGTCCCCTAGTGATGTCTGAGTGACTTTTCTTTTTGTAGTACTGCACCAAGTGACAATCCACTTAGTGAATTATTACAGTGCCTGTTATAAACTTCAAACTCTGTTGTGAAGTCATTGAAAACATGCTTAAATATTAGCACTTTATACATGTTTGTATCTTTGAAAGTGTTCAGGGTATAAACTTTTCAGTTCTGTGGAAAAAAAATGTGGTTGTACATAAATTTGCACATCACATTGGTAAAGTGAAGATGTTCTGATACTGCTTAATTATAGCACCTTATTTCTAGCTGCTGATCTGCCAAAACAGTGTTGCCTTTCTGAAGGGCAGAGGGAAAGAAAGTTGGTTCTTGTGTTATATTTGTACCTGTGTATGTGCTGGGGGGAGGGAATGTATGTGTGAATGTGTGCAATACCTTGCTGCATAATACTGATAAATTATAACATTTTGTACACAAATAAAAACATTTAAGATGTAAGAAAATTTGTGTGTTCATATGATTTTAGAAATAAGTGAGATGGAAAATTTTCCAGGTAAGCAAAGTTCCTTTGTTTACTTTTGAAAGTTTACCATGTAAATCCACTTAAAGGGATCATCATTTACTATGGAGATGAAATATTGTACCAAGAAAGGAACCTTTCTGCTTGATTGTTTGTTTGATCTCTTCTTCTTTTTGGCAAAGAGAGAGCAAAGAAGAGAACAAACTCCTTTTTATTCTCTACTGAAAAAGTAACAAAAGACCCAGGCAAGTAGGCTACTAATCACAATTATTCTCCAGGCCTCCATGTAGGTTTCATTTTCAATTTATAATCTATTTATGATGATGCCATATTTAAAAGTTATTAAACTGTGGGGGAAAATCAAACTCAACACTGTACTCTTCTTACAGTCTAACACTGCATGGTAAAAAAGAAAAAAAAGGAGAAAAAAAGTCTCCTTTCCTAAAAGCCTGTATAACGCCATAGTACATTGACTTTCCTTATCATCTGCAGTTCTGTGGGTAATATGAATTGTTCCTCCCCCTCCTTTTTTTGAATGTGCACTGCAGAAAAAATCATTTAAGTGCATCTTTGCTGTCTCCCTGTCTCAGAGCAGTACACAGTTTTCAGATAATCCCATAGCTAGCGGCTTCAAAGAGCCCATCAGAGGTCAATACTGTTCAGAGTTTGGAAAACATTTCTTCACTCAGGTTCAAATTCAAATTCACAGGCGATAGATTTGTTTGAAGCAAAAAGATGTGCAGCATATTTCAAAAGCAGTATTATTTCTGATTTATTTATAGTTACATTTCCCATTGTGGCTATGTGATATCTTGTCACTCTCATTTCAATTTAAGGTTAATCTAATGTGCAAAGTGCTATATAAAGAGTTTGGACCAGTGTGTTTCCCAGCTTATGAGTGGCAACATATCAAGCAACTCCCTGCTGGAGCAGCCAGCACAACAGAAAGGCTGTGAATGAGTAATACTGTACTTCTGTGAAAACAGGTATTATGAGATAAGTAAAATTTAACAGAGAACACAAAGGTATTTCATTTTAGGTGTGACCTGATTGGAAAACTGTATTTCAGATTCAGGTATCTCCATTATTTTTACCAGTTCAAATAATCACAAATGTGACACTGTAACCAATGAATGTATTCAGGCACATTCAGGCATCAGGAGAGACACGGACTTGTTAAAAGCAACTAGAGGAGGGCCAAAAAATGTTCAAAGAGATGAAACACTTCCCCTGTGAGGACAGGCTGAGAGAGCTGGAGCTGTTCAGCCTGGAGAAGAGAAGGCTATGGAGAGACTTGGTAGCTGCCTTTCAATACCTAAAAAGGGGCTATAAGAAAGAAGTGAACAGAATTTAGCAGGAGGTGGTAGGACAATGGAAACTATTTCAAACTAAAAAAAAAAGAAAAAAAAAAAAAGTGATTTAGATTGGATATAAGAAAAGAATTTTATGAGAAGTGTAAGAAACACTGGAACAGGCTGCCCAGGTGGATGCCCCATCCTTGGAGACATTCAAGGTCAGGATGGATGGGGCTCTGAGCACCCTGATCAAGCTATAGGTGTTCCTGTTCATTGCAGTGGAGTTGGACTAGATGGCCTTCTAACTCAAATGATTCTGCAATTCTATGATTCTGCGATTGTTCATCAGGGCACCCTTGCAGTGTTGTTACAGATGTGATATAAAACAGATCTTATGACAGCAAAAATGCTGATCAGATTAAGAATTGTAAAATTGTTAGTGAGAAACAATGTTTTCCCCCCCTTTTCTGCTGTCAAAAGCAACAAAACCCCAGAATTTTTCATCTCATACATCTGAACTACTGAATGAAACAAAGCAAAGACTGCTTCTAGCCCTGTGGCAAAGTGTCATAAAACATGTCTGAATACTTTTCCCTCTGCAAAATCAGGGTAACTGTGACTAAACTGTGGACTGGAAACATCCACTGGCATGTGCAGTGCACTACATTGGCAACTTGACCAAACAGTGATGGCAGAGAGCACTTGAGACTTCATCCTGGCCCTGCTCTAGCAACTTGTCTAGACTTGGCCCAAGATGCTCTACCATCGATGTTAACTGCTGAGAGGTAAAACCAGCAAGTGCTTTGGACTAGTGAAATCTGATAAAAATTTATGGTAAAACTGGGAAATTTACCATCTCCTAGGCTTTAATTTCATAAGTCTTTGTCACAAAAGAAAAAACTACTGAAGGAAGCTTCTCATGCCTACTTCTGAGCACTAAAGTTAAGGAGATAAAATCTGCTGGAGAAAAGCATGGATGCCCACCTCCCTCCACTGACTTTACCAGGAATTTGCTTTTACCACAAAACCATTAAGCAGCTACAACTCATGTAAAAATTAATTATAGAAATCTTAGATTTCTACTCTGGCAACAAACGACTTAATCCACAACTTGAAATCTTATATGATTTTCCACTGTTTTGCACAACATACACTAGCTTTGATTTGATTTTAAATACGACCATGCTTTTATTTTAGTACTTCTCCCAGTGATTTATTGTACCTACAAAATAAAGTCAAATCACTCCTGTTAAAAACACAACAATTTCAAGGTATTTTCCTGAGAATTCTTCCCCACTACTAGGAAACAAATTTGTTTTCAGCAAGGTTATCCATTCATTTTATTTGGACAGTACAAATGTTCTTTTCTACATACTCTCTTCAGAAAGCTTTTGCTGTCTCATAATTTCTGAGAAAGGCTAATGCAAAAGGGGAGAGGGTATTTTGTTCAGTTTTGGTCATCCCTGAGAGTGGTATTGACATCAACCTTGTTGCAGTAAAAACAGCCTTTCATTTCCAAAGACAGTGCTAGTCTGGAGGGGTAACTGAGCAGAATAAGAGAAAGCAGACTGCATGATCTCTGTCTCCCCTTGTAACATCTCACTTTAGAAAAAGAGGAGCTGCAGCACCTGGTAGTATCCACCAGTACCAGTATCCTGGTAGTATCCAATTCCTGATAGGGTGAGCCCGAGAATTTTGTGTAGCATGGCACCCGTATTTTCACTGCTGAGTTTTTTATTGAAACAACAACAACAAATGAAACAACAGACATTTATTTGAGAAAATGGCATTATATTTGCATTATCTGCATCCACAGACTCTCATGTTGTCAGACCAATGACATCTAATTTACTCATGAAATGAGTCTTGGAAGACAAAAATGAGAATTCCTGGAATCTCCAGTGCCAGTCCACTACAAGACTCACCCCCTTAATCCTCACGCAGACCTAACATCGGCTGTCCTTCTGCTGTCACTGCCTGTAATGCTGCCTAGGACAATCACGTACTGTGTGTCTGATCTTGTATTTCCACAAGTCAATGGGCAATTTTGTCTACACAAGGGCTGCACAATTGCAGCAGTAATTGCTGTTTCTACCAGTGAGCACAGATCTTTCCTTGTACTTGTGGGCCCATGTGCTTACTGTTATTTATGTTCTCAACTCAATGGTATTATCTTCCAGGGGAGAAAATGTATGCTGAGTTAGGTACAAGGATCAGGCTCAACATTTGGTAATGATATATGATGTGCGGCCTTAGCTGGAAAAGGAAATGAAATTTCCAAATTCAATACCCTTAAAAACTCCTTCATTGTTTTATTCTAAGGTAGATAACATCAACATTGGTCAAAAAGTTACAAGTCTGTACTCACTAAAACTGCATTTCTATCTATTGCAAATGAGCCAAGATAATCATAGAATAACGACAGTATCATAATGACAACACCTTATTGAAAACCATACAATTTTGAGACAGGAAGTCCTCAGTCTCAGCTCCAATTTTCATTAAAAACCAATAGTTTATTACTAAACTTGAAAATAACAGGAGACTTGCAGTGTCTCTAAAGGCCAGATTCTGGCAATTTTACATATGTGAAGTGTCTCTCCCTGTGCTCAGCTCCATAATTTTGGTGGGAGTAATTGCAGAGAGCAGCACAGCTCTGGTGAGCAGGAGCTGGTCTGAAAGCAGCACACAGCACTTGGTTTCCTGTAGGGTTTTTGCTGCAATCAGTGGTATAACACCACTGCAAATGGAATGAGAACAACTCTGCAGGCTGCTGTGTATGAATCACTGTATATTAAAAAAAAACAGCAGGATTCAAAATCACAGGTCAAACAAAACCCCTTTTTTAGCTAACCAAACAAAATGACAAAATACTTTTAAACCTAAAAACTGAGTATGTGCATATTCTTATGAATGCAATGAACCACAGGTACTAAATAACGCACGGCGAGGTAATAGAAGCTCTCATCTCCATTTTGCTGCAGTAATTTTTAAAGGACTTTTTTTTTTAATGAACTACAAATAATTTCTGATAGTACAGCTGCTTGTAAGCTCTTCAGCCATTTTTCTTGACATTCACTTCAAAAGGAAAAGACAAGGAGAAAAAAACACCATATTTTCTCCTTCCTGCTACCTCACAGCAGGGACGTGCACACTGGAGGGAAAGCAGCAACCAAGCAGCTGTGTTTCAGCTTTGCCAGGATGCTGAGAACATCTGGATCTCACCACTGGGTGTAAATTTCTTCATTGTGGGGCTGATGCGGTGGGGAACACTGGGCTGTGAGCTGTCTCTGCACTGCAGGTTCCTCACTGGGGTGACGTGAGTAAGCATTTCCCTGGTGATGTGGTTTAAGCTGGCAGGAGGCTCAGCACCACACAGTCATTTTTCTCATTCCTCCCCTTCCCAGTGGGATGGGGAAGAAAACTGGAAAAAAAGAAACCCACAGTTTCTCGTACTCGTGGGTTGATACAGAACTATTTACTATGATAGAGAAAAAGAAAAGGATAGTAGTTATGACAATATGTATATATATATGTGTATGAATGTACATAACAAGTCACACACATACAATCACTCACTACCCACCAACCAATATCCAGCTAGCCTCCCAGGCAGCAGAAGGGAACAATGAATTCTCATTCCCTTCAAAATTCCTTCTGCAGGATGCAGAATAACCTTCACCAGTCTAAGTCAGCTGCCCTAATTCTGTTCACTCCCAGCTCCTTGGGCTCTTCACTGCAAATGGCTTTGTCTCTGTACAACACTGCTTAGTAGCAGCTATAAAAATCATTGTGTTATCAACATTGTTTTTCTCCTCGAACCAAAAAAATACCATAATACCAGCCACTCTGAGGAAAACAATTCCATCCCAGCTGAAACTAAGACATCTGGGAGCTGCTAGGGCAAGGACAGCTGGAAGTATGGGAGTCATCTCTTGGATTCCTGTCAGCTGCTTGATAGAGCCACACACAGCTCCCCTGGGTGGCAAACCAGTTCACATTCCAGTGCCCTCCTCATGTTTAACCTCCTTCCTCTGAACATACGTGGAAAACACTCCCCAGGGGAAGTTGCATTTACTGAGGGCAGTAAACCCGCATTAGAATTACCAAGCTGCTGCCAGTAGTGCCTGGGGAGCTGTAAGCACTGAGCCAGCAGTGACACTCACTGTGTCTGCCTGCCCATGTCAACAGCTCTGCTGCAAAAGCACAGAAAGAGGAGGGAGCCATGGCCATGGTGTGGTCTATGTGTGATGAGTCCACACCAAAGGCTGCTGGCAAAGGTATTTCTTTCCTGCAGAGATTAACATATTTTTTATTCTTTCTACTTTGTGATGTCATAATACAAGTGGGGGAGAAAGAGAGAAATAGAAAAGAACATGCTTGTTTCCGCATTAGGTGGAGAGAGCAGTGGCTCAAGGCATCCCATACTACTATGTGGATATATCAGCTAGATGTGGTGCATCCTTCCAGCAATGTGCCAGTGCTTCACAAGGGAAGCCATAAGCATTTCTTCATTGCAAAATCATGCTGTGGTTATCTTAGACACCTTGTGTGGAGAGCTGTAGACAGATTCCTCGAGCTGCCCAGCTTACTGTAGAGCCTTGTGAAGGAATAACACATAGTCAAGATCTATCTTTCACCCTGCTTTTGAGTGCAATAATTTATAATTCACAAGGCCAGGCTTGGTAATCACCTCTAGGACATTTCCAACAGCATGATGTGCCCTTTCTATTCCTTCTACCTCTCTGTGCCCCATAGCACAAAGTGTGGAGCACAACAGGGCTGTTACCTACCACAGTCCATGGTTCTTTCATATCTCCTTTAGAAACGGATGTTTCCCTTTTGTTTTTGAACAAAGGAAACTTAGGCTCTGTGTTTCTATGATACATATTTGGGCTGCAGGCAGGAATATTCCACATTCAATCACAGAATCACAGAATGGCCAGGGTTGGAAGGGACCACAAGGATCACGAATCTCCAACCCCCCTGCCACAGGCAGGGCCACCA
>JAOWBP010002392.1:25477058-25497250 GCA_028571105.1 Tragopan temminckii | reverse complement strand
CAGCTGGAGAAATAGTTATTAGAAAAAAAAAAAAAATAACCTTCCTATTTCAGAACTTCAGCAAAAATATAAACAGATAATGAGGTAGAACAATGTGGTGGTGGTGATAATTGTTGTTCACGTTCCTTTTTTTTCCCCTCTGGCTTGGTTCTACTAGTTTAAAATAGACCTTTTTGCCATTCTGAGTAATAACTAATTGTCAGTTTGAGGAGTTTTGCTCTTTGTACTGATACATGTGAGCTCTCTTACAGAGCATGTAGTGTTCAGAATTGCAGCACATTCATTTTTCATCTTGTCCTGTGCTAAATCTCTATGTTCCTGACTTTCAGAATGCTTTTGTAATATTGGCCTGCTTTGGAATATGAACAAACTACAAACAACTTTAGATATTTAAAACCCTGGTGTACAAATAAAGAAATTCTGTCCTGCTTCTGCATAAGTAAAAATTCAACATAAGTACAGATTGCCATCACTTCTTTGGAAATTGTATTTTCCTTTTTGAAATGTTTTAACTTTCCAAATATTTTAATCAAATTTTGTGATAATAAAATCCATATGCATTAGCCTGCTTATAGTAGTGACAGAGATCTAGGAGGAGGGAATGTTGATCCCTTTCTCTATCTCCAAATGCTCTGAATAAGCTATTGGATAAATTCCTGATGACATCAGCCTTCATAATTAGTATTTTCTAGAACTGCTGTACATCTTAAACAGGTCTCTTGTAGTATCAGCATTGTCTTTTAATGAAATATTTCAACTGTCTTGGTGTTCCTTGCTGTAGAACATCTTCACTGTTTTTTCTTGAAGATTGTTCTGTAAGTTTTCTCCCTAGACTTAAATCCCCACTACATCTGTATTAGTGTGAAACCACTGTACAGCTTGTGTCCTTCCTGTGTCATCCACTTGCTATACATGAGAGTATTAGGATTCAGAATTTATAGATTAGCATAGCTATGAAGCATAACTGACAAAAGAGTTTAAAGTTACTTTTTTCTCTCCTTTCTTTGCAGTGTTTTTATTGCTCGTTTACATTATTTGCTACACATGGTAGCTGAGGGACAGCTGAGTTTGAAGTTTATCAGTCTAGCTGCTAAGTGAGCATGACTGATGTATTTCTGCTACAAAGCCTTAAACAGTCCTTTCAAGTGAACGTATCAGGAGATCATCTTTATCTCTGCAGCATCATTTTTGACTCTTACTTTCATTAAAGCCTGGCACTGATCTGTGCAAATTTGTCTTTCAAGGCAAAAATGCATGGTTTGAGCTAACAAACAGACATCACTGGCCACAGGAGGGCAGCAAAATCTGTTTGGATCCCAAATTGTAACGGCATGAATGGAGCTGTGCCCTGCAACCAAGGAGGCACCCAAGAGAAATGTAATAGGTCTGAGAACTACCACGTGAAAAGTGCCTGATTCCTAAGTTTGGGATGACTACCTGGGGAAAAAAAAAGTGGTTTTAAAAGACTTTTCGCATTAGATTTGACTGTTGAAACATTTGTTGTACTGTTGGACCAAAAAGCATTAAGGGCAGAGCACTGTCTGATTTGTGGGGCGCTGTGTAAACAGATGGCAGAATATTGCCTGTTTTCGTGAATGTTTTCTGCTGTAAGAAAAGAGATAACAATTGAGCAAAGGGTGACGGAGGGGGAAAAGCTGATCAGCTCAACCTCTTCCGTGGGAATTTTGTTGTGTTGTTGTTTTTGTGACAAAGGAGAATCCTGGTAGCTCAGTGGAAATTTCTGGGATTCTTTTCCCCAGCACCTGTATAAAAACACGTGAGAAATTGTGCAGGTGATTTTGTTCATTTTTTCAATTGCTCAATAAATGCTGCCATTGTATAAGGACCAATCTTGGTAACTGAAAAAGAAGATATCATGGAAGGACAGGCTATTGCTGGAATTCAGAGTAAAAAGAAGTAACGTGTTTAAGAGAGCAGAAGAAAAAAGTAGGTGTAAACAAATGAATTTAAGGAGCTAATCACTGTGGCAATGGTTTTTTGTAGTCTTTTTCATTTTTTTGGTAGCAACACTCTGAGCATGTGACCCTCTTCATTAGGAGGATAGGGTTACAGTCAAAATGTGTAAGAGCAAACTAGCCTATGCCAACATTTTCAAATGTTCCCCAGAAACAAGTGAGAAAAGTGTTTCTCTCTTAACTGGATGTCTTATAACTTGCTTCCAGACAAGGAAATGTAGGCACTGGGTAGTTAACATCTGAAGATTAACTGAATGTGAGAAGTAAGGAATAGTCTATGTGCTTAGGTAACAAAAAGACTATGCAGCCCAGAAGATGATTGTAAACCAAGGCAGAGTTTGTCTTTCTCCTCTTCCTGTGTTACTAACCACTGTAGACATACCAAAAGAATTTATATGTTGTTCTCACTGATATTTATTGATGTTCATTCATGTTCTGTTCTGTGGATAACTCTTTAAAAAAAACATTTTGTTATTGTTTGGGGAGGAAAAGAAGAGGGGGTTTGTTCGAAGTTGAAATGTTTCATAGATTACGCGATCTCTTTTATAATGGTCTTCAGAGATCCTATTAGATTATTTATAGATGGCAGAGACCTGCATAGTTTGCTGCTTAATCTTCTGTCTTTGAAGTCAGAAACATAATTGGGGTGGGTGCTGTCATTTATAGTATCAGGCATTTTTAATAGTGCTTATGGTTCTCTTATTATGGGGCTTTAAAGGAAATTTTAAGAATTTTTAATTCATGGAATGAGCAATTCTAGCTTAGCTGTCTGTGTTGTAACGAGCAACCAATATTTCTACCTGTTTTATTTTAAGATCTTAAGTATGAATTGTGAATGTACACATAAGATGACTGAGATGTTTGGAGTAATTTGTAAGTTGAAAGGAAGTTTCATTACAGTCTGCAAAGGAAACTGGTAAATACCAAAGCCTATTCTGAAGCTTAGTATGGTTTTAGACCTCCTGATCTACTGGCTATTCTGGTGGTATCAGGTGCAATTCTGCTGCAAATTCAGGACCTTGCTGTGTTTCCATTATTTATATAAGCTAAAAGGCATAACTGAATTAAGTATCAAACTCCACAGCAGAGTTGGAGCTAAAGAACTGTAAGCTTCTCTTTGTGAGTAAGTGGTTATAGTGTAAGAAATTGTGAGAGGTTAACTATCTTTCTATCTATCCATCAGCTCTTTAACAAGATAAACACATCAGGTTGCTAGATAACTGCTGTTAGGAGTCTGTTCTGGTCTTGGAGCTTTTTTAATCCCTCTCCGTTATATGTATTAGTGAAGTATTTAATACTGCAAGGAGACGTAGCACTGATGCTGATGTAGTTTTTATGACACATCTCAATAGAAATCTTCAAGTAGCACTTTATATCATTTGAACTTAAAAAACACCAGAAGTCTATCAGCTATTTTAGATTTCCTCAATCAGAGTAAAAGAACTTAAACAGCAGAAAGCAATTTTAAAAGACCATTGCAATTTTTTATAAACAAAATCTTATTTTCCTGAGGTCTGCATTATATTCATGATACTCTATTAAATATTTAAAAAATTAAATATCCTTACTGAGTTATTTTTGAGGCCATTAATTGTTTCCAGAGTTCGTAGTTGCCATGATTTTTAGGTCAATTAACAATATGATCACAATAAATAAAAATGAGATTTATTTTGTAATTATAAAGCTAGGCAGCTTCTTTCAGAAATGCAGTCAAACATTTTGAACAACTTTGCAATTTAAAAGCTGTATGTGCTAGGGAGGGAGGTGGAGGACTGCCTCACTTTTATACAGAAAACTTATTACTGTTAAAGTACTGTCAAGTTGTGTGCTACTTTAGTGGATTTCTGTGAGCTCTTATTGACACTTTATGATGAGTTTATGGATCACAACATATTGTGGCAATATGATAACCTTGTGTACGTGAAACATACTTTGAAACTAATGTTTCTGGCAGAAACCGTGTCGTGTACGGTCTTAAAGGTAATGGTAGTACAAGTGGTTGGACATACATTCTTCATTCACCCAATTTTTATCTATTGTTGAATTCAGGTACAGATTTTATTTCCAATCCATAAATCATTTGTGACAATGTATGAGATAAGGAATTTTTCTGTCTGTTACTTATTGCTTCCACCTGTACTTTCAGCTCATGTTAAGAACCATGAAGGCATTGCTTGATTTGGATACAGTCCCACTTTGGATAAGGTCAGGAGTTTCATTTTAGCTCTTCCTGAAAGTGGGTTCTTGGGCTGCAGTTAAAGTACACTTAAAGCTCTAATCAGTAATTTTGAGGAAGACAGCACTGCTATATGCTAAGGGGAAAAAAACTACCTAAACTTAGTATTTTGTTGTGAGTGACTCATAATCTCTTCTGAGTAGTCTGATACTTTCTAAGTTTTTAATTACATGAAGGAAAGGCCTGACTACTGTATGTTTACTGTTCTAGTGAAGGTGGTATTAATTATTTTGTACTTGAAATGCATCTTCTCCAGATGGTCTGGAATAGCTTCTGAAAAGTTAATTTTTGGTGCATGTCTCATGTCAAATTTCTGGCCTCCTCCCATAACAATATCAAAGGAATTCATATCCTTTAAAAGTTTCAAAAAGCAAAAGCAAGTGGAAATTCAGCTATTTGTAAAATTATCTTGCAAGTGTAGAAAAATTGGAAAATAATCCTTATATTAAAATCAGTCAAATCTAATCTAAAACAATAAAACCTTTTTTCTTGCTGTTGTGGAACAGGAATTTAAAAAAAAAAAGTGTTAGGAGGATTTATTTCAGTTTGTCACTGAGTTTTTGGTCTTTGTATCTGTGCTTTAGTTGCATGTGTAAGTATAGCGAGTAGAACAGTTGAGACAGTATGCACTTACTAGTTCCATGAACAATCCTTATCTGGAATTTACTAATGTGACTCATTGTTGAAGTACTCTTAATCTTGCTTAAATCCTTCTCAATATCCTACTTGCAGATCTTTCCTGTGTTCTCAAATGTTTAGTAACAAGAAATATGAAATGAAACAAAACTATAAACAAAACCATCTCCCAAAGACTAGAATGCCCTTTAATTGCATAGACTTAAAACTGTTCTGAGCACTTCCATAAATGAATAATAAACTGGACAGAGTTTTCGTCTCAGCTCTTTGAGTTGCATTGCAGTCCTTCCTTTGTTAGGTAGAGTATCCTGGAAAATATAAAAACGAACTCTTAAATTTCTCAGTGTTATACAGACTCTCCTTGCTAGTCTAGACTTTGTGCTTGGTATTTTGAAGGCTGCACTGAAAGTCAGCAAGTTTCTAAATGGTTCTAGGCTGCTTATATGACATTAAAGGTTGAATATGAAAACTATCTTTCTTTTCTATCCTTCATCATCTAAAGATACTGCCATTCCTATCAGTTGGTGCAAGTGCAGTGGGACCTAATTAGACAGTATACTGAGGAAAGGTGTGTGGTGTGACAGCTGCATTTTATGTAAGAAGGGAGTTTCATGATACTTACAACCATGCCCCATATTTCATTTGTGTTTTATAGTGTTATTGGGTATGTTTTGTTTGAAATGTGATCTATTTATCTGTCTGTATCATACTTATGTTTCTGTGTCATTGAGAGAATTTATGGTAAGAATCACATATTTTATTCGATCTCAAACGTTGAAGCTTTCTCGTTCTCTGTAAGCCCTCTGTTTGTTGTTGTGCCATGAATCTTCTTGAAGGCATTACCTGGAAGTGTTGTCTTTTGAAAAGAGCGCTACAACATACTTTCAGTGCACTTTGCTGCAGAACAAACCAGGTAAATAAGTGAGAGACTGCCTTAGTCTCGTGTCACCATGACTGCTATCATGGGTGCTTTTGGTGTGACTTCCTTCACTTGCAGTTTGTGAATACTTTGTTTTCTTGAGCTTTCTAATTGTATTGGACATCTGTTGGACTGAAGCCAGGGACTACTCTCTTGTTTGTATTCATATAGTCCTCAAAATTCTCAACAGAAGCAATGATTTCATTGCCAGATCACTTTGTAGTACAAATCTGATCTGAATTAGACGTAATTAAATACTACTGTATTAAATACCACTGTAATTATGACAAATTAGCACACAACTTGGAGTTTTTGTTTAAGTTAAGAGCTATGCTAGCTCTGAAGAGACACCTGAAACCTGACTTGGCTTAAAAAAATCAGTGCCATGGATAGACAGCATGTTATCTAGATTAAAGCTTTTCAGCGCAAGCTAATTGTTTAAAACAACAACAGCAACAACAAAAAAGCAACAAAAAAAAACCACAAAAAACAAAACAAAAAAAAACAAAACAAAAAAAAAAACCCCAAACAACTGCCTTTTGAGCTGCCAGAGAAATATCAGATTAATGTTTGGCAATAAGAGGAAGCTGCATTTTTGGTCTGGTCCTAGAAGTTCTCAAACATAATCTAAGAACTTGTTTAACTTCCACCTGATCTAGAATCCTCTCTTGTGCTTAACTTTACATATGCCCCCAATTAGAGACCTTGTCCTTCAAGAGCTTGCTGTCTGGAGATTGTTCAACTTTCTTCCTAGGAGAATCCAGCTCTACCACTTCCTTCATATATTGCCTGGTACCTGGATTTCACTTGGAACATTTCCCAAAGAAGAAAATACGAGGATTTAGAACATGGCAGAGAGTTATGGGTATCTCAGTCCTAATATCCAATCCTTCTTCACTTCAAATATTGACAGTCTGAAAGGATGTATGGCCTGTCTTTGTTCGTTTTCCTCGTCTCACTACCATCAAATTTATTTCCCCCAAAATATGAAAGCCTTTTGAGCCTAAGTCTGGGCTCCTAACATAGAAACAATGTACTATTTTGATCTTAATTCAGTAATACGGCTATTTTTGAAATAATTTAGCTGAGATGGCTCTGTCTTTGATAACTGTAAATTATCAAAACTTAAGCCTAAGATCATACTAATTGTTACATTTTTGTTTTTTGTTTAGTTGGTTGTTTTTGTTTGCCTTTTATACCAAGTGTGTATGTTATGGCAGCAAGTCTTCATTCTGTTTTATCCAGGCAGGTGCAGTTGTTTGTAAGACAATAACATAGCTATATCTGCATATATTAATTTAATATAATTGCTTGGGTATGCATTTTTTTTACCAGTACTTACTGCTGGCTTTTGCTTCTCTTGAAAATCTCAGATTAAATTTGACCTAGCACCTGTTTGTGACTTCTATGGTAGAAGGAGGAAGAGGTGGTAGAAGAAAGCAAGGTCTTATTAATGATGTAAGCATAGATGCAAGTAAGAAAGTACTATGAAGGGTCTTGTAGCCAGGATTCTAGAGTTATTTTTTCCTATGCAACTTCCAGAATCAAGATAAACGATTAGGAAAGTCTGCTTATCCTTGAACAGCTTCTGAATATGTACTTGCAGCTGATTTGGCCCTCTACTTGAACCATAAAGTAGCTCTGCAGCTTTATGGTTGCATACCAATTCTGAAATTGTTTGCGTTCTTTGGTGGTTTCCGTAGTGGCCTGAAAATAAGCAAAAATAAATGTTGCTGGGCTTATGGTGTAGGAAATGTGGAAGCTAATCCTGAATTTTGCACCCAGGTGCTGTAGTTTCACCCTGAATAGCTTGTGATGGTTTTTATTTTGAAGACATTTCATTTTTTAATCAATATAAATGGAGATTTATTTTCTTTGTGACACAGTTTGTCTGTGAAAAATCAGTCTTAACTTCGTTCTGTATTTTTTGAGATCTGTAGAACTGTTCATCTCTTTCTTGCAATGACTGGTCTTCACTGATGTTGTTGAGACTTTGAAGAGGAAGTGTTACATTGCTGATTTACATTGTCAAAAATGAATATTCATTGGTGTCCTGATTCAAAATCAAGCTAGATATTTTGCAATGAATCTGTCTGTAATTCTATAAATCAGATAGCTTTGGTTCTCTTTATAAACATTTGTTAGTAGTCCTAGTGTTTGAGAGAAGAATTTTGAAGTAATATACAATGTATGTGAATGTTTGATGCTTTCTTAAATTAGCCACTGAACTGATCCTAGTGACTTTTTAATGATATAAGTTTAAGCAGCAGTGATCTTCTCTTGAGCATTCCGTTGCCTGTGCATTGCTAGACTCTTATTCTTTATAATTCAAGTTTATCCTATGAAAATGTGTTTCAGATTTATGCAAAGTAACCACAATTGCCAAGTCGTGAATAGGCTTTGAGGAAATTTGATAACAGAAGTGTATTCACGTGGTTTCTTTTAGTTTATCTGCTCTACAATATGACAACCAATATGAATCAGTAATGTAGCCATCATGCTAAATTTGTTGTTGTTCCTATGTTCTCTCATGTATCTTATGAACCCAATCTATTGCTGTACAATTTTTGTGAAACAATTTGTGTGAAACATTCTGTAACTTCTTCCCTACATTCCCAGTCTTTTTTTGAAAGTCTTTTTTGAAAGATTGGAAATGATTTCTTATTTAAAATCTGTTTTTCTTAAAAAAAAAAAAAAAAAAAAAAAGGCAATTTAAAGGTAACAGAACAGTTTTTAGTCCTAAGTTGTATGCTTTTTTTAAAAACATCTGCCAAGTGTTTTACTTTCCATCTTATCTACAGCACGTATTTCACATTCTTCCTCTTTTGCTTGTTACCAAATGCTTTGGCCTAGCTGTGATCCCACTTGATGGATTTAATTAATTTTGGATGATAAGTAAAATGCAGAAAATAAATCATATCTTCAAGGAAGATTTATTTTTTAGAGCATTTTAAATCCTAGTTGCATTATAACCAAAGGTGAGACTATGCTCTTCCTATATTTGCATCCATTCCCCCCCCCTTTTTTTTTTCTTTTATTATGTTTAATGCATCCTTTACTTCTCTCTGTATTTTAACTGTGATTTAAGGATTATATCTAACTAGGGTTAAATCCTGCTTGTCAGGAGCAAAGTAGACCACATGGCACAGAATGCTGAAATCATATTTGAGCCTTAATGTCAGAAAATTTTCATTAAAAAATCAGCTTGTAGACATTGTAATGACAGATGGTGGAGCTGAAAATCACTGCAGTAACTTTCCTCAAAACACACTGGTTATCTTTGGATTTGGCATCACCTGACTTTGTGCTGAATTCAGAGCATACAGGTCAATATAAATGCATGCATTCATGTTTTTGTTGTCAGAAAAATGAGCAGATTTTGTACTATATCTTTCCCTGAAGGTTCTGGAAGTTCATGTCTTAACAATTAGGTGATAGATCTACTCCAAGACATGTTATGATCAGGATTTTTTTTATTTGCATAAATTGGTCGTAATTTTGATAACTGCCATCAGTAACTTACCCTGAGTAAGTTTGCAGATGACACCAAGCTGGGAGGAAGTGTCGACCTGCCTGAGGGTAGGAAGGCCCTCCATAGGGACCTGAACAGGCTAGATCAATGAGTTGAAGCTAGTGAGATGAAATTCAACAAGACCAAGTGTCAGGTCCTGCATTTTGGCCACGACAACCCTGGGCAGCACTTCAGGCTTATGGTAGGGGTGCTTGAAAGCTGCAGAGAGGAAAAGGATCTGGGAGCGTTAGTCAGTGCTTGGCTGAATGTGAGCCAGCAGTGTGCCCACATTGCCAAGAAGGCCAGTGGCATCCTGGCTTGCATTATAAATAGTTCAGCCCAGCAGGAGCAGGGAGGTGATTGTCCCTACATACTCAACTCTGGTGAGGCCACACCTTGAGTGTCCAGAGAAAGGCAGTGAAGCTGGTGAAGGATCTGGAGCACAAATCTTATGAGGAGCAACTGAAGGAACTGGGACTGTTTAATCTGGAAAAGATGAGGTGCAGGAGAGACTGTATAGCTCTCTACAACTCTCTGAAAGGAGGTTGTGGTAAGGCAGGGCCTCTTCTTCCTGGTAACTAGTGATAGGACAAGAGGGAATGGGCTCAAGTTGCACCAGAGGAGGTTCAGATTGGGTAATAGGAAGAACTTCTTCTCAAAGAGTGGTCAGGATTGGAACCTGCTGCCCAAGGAAGCAGTGGAGACGCTGTCAAAGGAGACGTTTAAGAAAAAGATATGGTACTTGGGGACGTGGTTTAGTGGGCAGTAGCAGTGGTAGTCAGAAGGTTGAACTGGGTGGTCTTAGAGGTCTTTTCCAACCTTAATGATTCTATGGATTTTTGACAGTAGCAAATCCTAATGGTGTTCAGTTAGAGTTGCTACTGTGTGATATAAACAAAACCAATGAGATAAATTAAGTTTTTACTCTATTTAACATCTTCTTTCATTTTTGTATCAGAAAAACACTGTATAGTAGTGCTCCATATTGTCTGAATTTCCCAACTGATTTAAACTCTGTGTGTCAGAGAGTGAAGAAGTGTAGTGCCCATTTTTTTTCAATTACTTTTCTGAGGCATTTTCAATAATAACTCATTAAGTAAAAACTAAACACATCAACCCTGTAATCTCTTAGTCATGAACACAGAACAATTTTGTGGAGAAATCATATCTGTTGGAATATATTCTGTAGTGTATTCCTAAGACATCTAACTGTCTGGAAGTGTATTTCATTATTGTATTTTTAACAAATGGTGACAAATAGTCTACGGCAATAAAATGCACGCTTATTTTCTTTTCTTCTTTTCTTGACGGGGGTGGTGGGAAGGCAGGGAAAGGATAATGGCAATACCAGACTGATTTTTTTTTTTTTTTTCCCCTGCCTTCCCACCACCCCCGTCAAGAAAAGAAGGAGATAAGGGTGCAATAGACTGCACATTAGGAAGATAAGCTGAAGTCATGAAATCAGTCCTTCCTGGTTTTAGAACTTTATGTTGTTTTACTTTGGTTTTTAAAGGAATGTAGTTATTCTGAATTCCTTTAAAAGAGGAAATTGTGTATTCCTGCATGTAGATTTCAATTAAAAGTAGAGAACTACAATAATAGAATTTTCTGAGCGATTATGAAAAGTACTTAAAGTGATTTTTTTCTTATGTTACATAGTAACTATTTTAATTGGTTTATCAAAGTAATGAACACTTAAAATTTTTCTTTAATGTGCATTTTCCCAGAGATAAACATGTTCTTGGAGATGGGATGAAAAGTTCAAGAAAAAACAGTCGAGATTAAATAGGTCCTATTTATAGTGGTACAAACATGCTGTTTAAATTAGCCCAAGAAGCATTTTTTAGGGTTTCCCTTGGTAATTCCATCTAGTAATCAGTGGCCTTCATCTTCTGACTTGTTGCGCTGCACTCTGCTGAAGTCCTATTGTCTTTGGTGTATTCCATTTGAAAATATTTTCCTTTGATCCAACTTCAAGCTGGAGTTGGGACTTAAAGTAGCTTTCTGCTTCTACTATTGTTGACTACATTCTGATCCCAGTTTTACAGTAGGTTGATTATTATTTGCATTGTGAACTTCAGGAATCTTATATTTAGAAGTAGAAAGACAAGCATATCTGTTCTGCAACCAGAATAAAATTTGTGTTAAGCATTTTTTTTTCTTGTACTCAGAAAGTATGTCAATAGTTGGATTAGCTGAAAGCTGGTAAAAACAGCATCAGCCAATGTGGTAATTGAAAAAACAAACCAACTGCAAATGTTATGATGAAGCAAAACCCGGGTGCTAGAAAGAATGAAAAGGAATAATGTCATTGTGTCTTAGAAATCCATATTGCTTAGTGTATAGCTCAAAGTTCAGCAAAGATGACTGTCCAAATGTGTAAAACTGCTGGGAGCATCATTTCTTGATGCAGAATTGCTGTTTCTACAGAAAAGCTTAACAGCATGCCAGATGGGGTGAGACTTAGACGTCGTGTATCTTTGAAGGTTCCTTAAACATTAGTTAGTCTATTTGTACTCTTTACAGGTATCTACTTTCATGAAACCAGAAATAAAGCTGATCTTAGAGAAGGAACTTGAAGGATCCCACTTTTTTGTTTGCTTTGCATGTTTTGTCATCAATTTAATTGTTATAAACCTTTAAAAAATTACCTCTTAAATACTGGGTTCATAGAAAAAGGAGAGTCTTTCCTAGCTTAATGATAATCTTTTTTCATCATCTGTGGACCTGAGGAAATACTTCAGTCTTCAACTATTTTCTTGGTAAAGCATTACAGATAACCTGCCCTCAAGAATCTAAAGAACTAATTTTATTCTCAACACAGAAGAAGTGATAATTCAAAATAACAGAAGAAGGGAATCGAAAATAATGAAGGGAGGTCATTACTTCCCTTGTTTAAACAGATTGGAGAGCATGATATTATTAAAGACAGTAGAAGTGAATAGAATGTAGTTGAAACAGACCTGATCAAATGCTTCTTTAAAGAAAGAGTCAGGAAATGTATGATCAGCTTTCAAAAGGCTCCAAGATTTTGGATATCTGTCATTAAGTTCATAGATTTGAAGGAGGGGTTAATCTATAGCTATGCATATTCTCAACATAGCTTAAAAAGCTGGTGAGATTATTTGGATATCTAAATGAGGAAAAAACATTTGAAGTTATGATATTCAGAGGTGCTGTCACTTCTGAAATTTCACAAAGAATAAATGAATATAGAAAAGGTTAGGTGACTGGCATTGTTTATTACACAGAACTTGCCATATAAGCCAAATCTTGCCTGTGTAGAACTTGTGCTGTGTAACAGACTCAAATTTGATTCCAAAGAAATTGATAGAAAAGGAAACTAAAATTAGAATGTGGGAAACTAAAACAATAAAGCCTTGGTTTAGAATTGTTCTAAGCATATGTCTGTGCAGAGCCTAGAAAGCCTGTCTTGTATCTACATTTCATAGGCCATATCTGTATTGTTTCTGCAGATTTTGAGGTGTTTCTTTAAAAATACAGTTCAAGCCAACTATGTATTTCTGCATTGTTTTTGTTTCAGCTATTTTTTTTAACCCCAGATATAATTTTCTGTGAAGGTTCTGTTGTAAAATATTTATTCCTCTTTCTGAAGAAGAGGAAAAAACGTTAAAATGAGCTGTTAGAATACTTCAGAGAAAGAGAAGCTGGTTCTTGGCTTTGTTTGTGGATTTTTATTGGGGAAGGTATGGCTACCACCTTTCCAAAAATAATTTATTCATCATCAGAAAACATGCATCATAGAAGCAGATCACCTGGCAACACCCTGTTGTTTGGCAATTACTTTGGCTTGCTTAAATGATTTGTTTAGATGTAAGAATGTACATCTCAAATTTCATAAAATGTGATACATTACTGAACTTGCATAGCATGAAGTAAGTATAAATGAAAAAAAAAAATCCCTCAAAACTCATTTAATACTAAGCCAGAAGTATCTGTGCTCATCAACTTTCTAAAGTTGCCATAAAAGAGATGAAATGGGCTTTACAGCAGCTGTTAGTTGTCGACAGATACTGAGCTCCTTTGAACGTAAGGGGAAATATGGATTGAAAATCATTGATAGCTTTGTCTGCTATCCTCAGATTTGAATAAACAGTAGACTGTTTATATTGGACATTTCTGCTGTTGTTCACCATTATGCAGACACACAATGAGGACTGTAGTTACTATCACAGCTTATGTTTTTGTGAATTTTACAACTGGAAGTAACCCCTTAAAACTTCTGAACATTCACTTATAGATGCTTCTCTATTCACATATAGAGGTTTTTATTGTATTGTAAGAAAGAAGCATTTTTTCCTGGAAATGCACAGTAATTCTTGCAGTATGGAGATGGTTGTGCTGGCTTCATGCCTTTTAGGTTTGGTTTACTCAAGAAGTGATAACATCCATCTAAAACAGACCCACTAAAATAATGTCAAAAAAATCTCACTCTCATATCAGAAATACAAGGGCTGCTCTGAAACGAATGCCTCCTGCTTTATTATATTGGCCCACAATGTAATAGGTGGTGATTAGTGGTATGGCAGTAGAGGTTGAACCTTCTCACTAGTATTCCATTACGTTTTGTTGCTGTGTGACAGATGGCAGCAGAGGGGCACTCTGACAAAATGGTGTTTGATATGGAAGTGTATATGAAGTGTAATTGAATTCCTCCGTACAGGAAAAAATGGCATCCACTAAAATCCACTGATGCTTGCTGAACGTCTTTGGAGATCAAACAGTGGATGTGAGCGCTGTAAGGCGGTGGTTGGTGCATTTCAGCTGTGGTTACGGTGGGTCACCTCCACAGGCGCAGACTTTTGAGCACAGTGTGCAGGCTTTTGTTTATCACCGGCAAAAATGTGTAGCTACTGGTGGTGGCTACTGAAAAATGGCATTTTGTAGCTGAGGATTTGCTTAATCAAATAGTGTTATTGTGCTCTTTCTATATGTTGCAGTTTCTATGGAAATAGGAGGCATTACTTTCGGAGCAACCTACGTATTTGTGTAACAGGATTACTCTGATTGGTGACACTTCTCACTGTAGTTTAGGCTTTGTGCTATGCTATAGCTGTGTTAGTTACTCTCAAAGACTTTTACATCCTTGTCATTGAGGAGAACTTGCTTGCGATGTCAGATAGCCTTTAGCTCCCTCTTCTTTGAATGCTTGCTTTGTGCTTTGTATGCCATGTCTTAGGCATCTTGCGGATTCACCATAGATTTATCTGAGGAGCATACATATGTCTTGCTTTCCTAGAGAAGTCTGTGCAGAAATAAAAGAAGCTTCAGCTCCCTTTGGCTACTTTATGGAGGAACTTTGGTTGCCTTGTGACCTGCATTGCTGGGATCTTCCCTATTCAGTTTCCTATGCAGCCATAGGTCCACAGGAATAATTCTCCTTGTCAGTGTCTAAATTTTAGATAGGATGGGATGCTGTAGAAGTCTGTCTTGTCATTCTCTGTGGAGTTTGTGAATAGCATGATATTAAAAAAAAAAAAAACCTATGAAGAAGAAAAACACTCTGAAGGAGGTGACTATGTTGCTATCTTAGCTTTGTTTGCTTAAGCCCAGTTGATGTGTGCGTTTAAGACTGCTTAACTTTAAGTACACCAAGCAATCCCTGCAGTGCACAGGTTTTGTGTGTCTGATGTTGCCGTTTCTCTGGATTCTTTAATTATTAGTCTTAGCGATGATGGTGTGAACCCTGAGCTTGAATGTTCTGAGTATTTAATATTCTTGTCTTCCTGGCAAATGTGTTAGTTGATTTCTTTAATTAGAATAATAATAAGCAACGGTTAACTGTCTTTTATCAATGTGATGACTACCTGCCTGAGAAATTTTAACCTAGTTTTACCTTGTACGTAAAGGAAGCCATTATAAGGAGAAAGTGATACTTGGGTAGCTTAACTTTTGTACAAGTTATCTGCGTGTCTTGAAAAGTTGAGTAATATCAAACAGAATATCCTTTATTTTCCACTTTGCGATAGTGATTTTTTTTTTTTAGTATCTTAATTTATAAATGATGCAAAGCATTCTCACAGTTACCAGAAATATGTAAGTATGTGTGCGTATGTATGTATGTGTGTAAAGCAGAAGCACTGCTGAGGCATACTTTAAGACCTGGCTTGACCTGACCAACTGTTGATGGTAGCTCTAATTTGAGCAGGAGCTTGTAGCAGCAGATCTCAGAGAGCTCTTCCAAAAACCCTTTGCCGTGATGATTTGTAATGCTTTTTTCTTTATTATATTCTATACTGCTCTTGAAGTACTTTGCTATTTTCTCTCATTATTGTAATCATATGTTTTACTAAGGCAAATATTTCAGTGAACCTGCCTTCTGGCACTTAGAGAGATGTTTTCTTTTTGAATTTTTGAAGGCAGATGTTGCCTTAGCTTGGGTCGTCGGTTAGTTCACTGAAGTTTCATTTGATTACTTTCTGCTGGAAAAGAGTTCATAACTTTTTTCATTTCTGTTGGCTTCAATACTGAAGTATTTATGGAAATTCAGCAAGCCGTTTGAATGACTACAGTCCGCGTTATCCATTGTTCTTCTCTTTCCTTAACAATGTTTGTCTCATTTTGTTAAGTATAATAAAGTAATTAAAATACATCAGAAGACAGAGGAAAGAAAAACACTGATGTCTTTACTTTTGCAAAGAACGCAATGTTGATGAAAGAGTGGGGAGATACTATCATAGATTTCCTCCTCTAAATTATTTAATATGGAGTTTCCATGCTGGAGTTAAGTTCATGGATGACCTTACTGTTTACTTACAAGGCCTTAAATACGGTGATAGTTTAGACGTCGTGTCTGTTTAGTGTACAAAGTTAAGCTGAGAGTACTGTTGTTTGTCCAACAGCCAGCTGGTCAGTTGCTATGTAAGGGCCAAATGAGTCATGTCTTTGTTTCCTAAGGCTCTTTAAATGTAAGGCCTAGGGGATTCTAGTAGACTACTGGGCTGGTGCCTGCTGTTTCATTAACTTTTTTTCCATTTAAATTATGCTTTCTGTTTTAAAGGTGGTTGAAGGGATTTATGCATTATTCCCGGCTATTTGCTTTCATAAGCTAGAAAGAATAATACAGAAGGCCACCCTGCAAAAAGCAGCTTACTGCACAAGTAAAAGGAGGCTTTTTGTTATTAGAATCATTGGTTGGGCAGGAAATGCCTACTGCAAATATTCTTTGCCTTGGAAGCTCAAGTTTTGCTGCTACTTTCGGATTTTAGGAAAGTGAATTAACCTGTGACAATCCTTGCAAGCTGGAGTTACATTTATTCCTTAATAATATCAGTAGGGAAAAACTATTTTTGTTCCTTTTTCAGTGGCATTATATTTGTATTACAGAACTGTATACCTGTTTAGCTTTTCAGTGGTGTTTCTTTACAGTGATTTTACTTTGGATCTTACAGTTGGTCATCTGGAGTTAAATTTTTTTTCTATCTTTGGGCAGCTAAAGATGGCTTGAATTGATTATCCATGTTGTCTCTGTTTAACAGGCATTTTGCATGTGTTCTGTGCTAATGTTCACACTACATAGTGTAAGCCACTTCTGTCTTATTAGAGAGGTTTTCTCCTTGTGATTTGTCCTTCAAAAATGCATTAAAATGTGCTGAATTTTATTATATTTTCTTCTTTTAAATTTGATGCAAAATGTTACTGTCTGCATGTTTCATGTCGTCACTAATGAACTGCTGCTGTTTAGTCAAGCGGTCTGGATTTGCATAGTTGTAGAGATGCAGTATAGAGCTTCTCAAAAGGAGAGCCAACAGTTCTGAAGTAATGTGCTGATTCTGATCCAGATTGGTTACCCAGAGTACCATTAAAGACTAACAGTGTTTTGCTGTGCTATGCTGCTTGCAAAATTGCACTGTTGGCATTTAGTGACAGTAATTAATGATGTCTAAGGGACTGGCATCTCTATCTGCTTTTGGCTTGCTCATTTGTGCTCATCATATGAGAAAGCAGTGGAGGGAAAAGACTGTGGAAAGAGAAGTTCAAATTGTAATGCTAATGGTCAGCATTTACAGACTGGTAACTTGGCTAAAGCAGATACTGCTGTTAGACATCAGATATTCAAAGTGCGCTTACCCAAATCTGATGATCCACTTTAAAAGTGTGTAGAAAGCATACTAGTTAGCTAGGTAGTCAAAGGATTTAATTGAGTTTATCGTCTAACCTGAAGTTCATTTAGTTTTTTTTCCCAAAACTTGGCTAAGAAAAATTAATTTAAAAATACAAGTGAGAAATGGAAAGAAAATAGTTGAGTGGTCAAACAGTTAATATTTCTGAATTAAAACCTTATGATGGAGTATTCTAATTCCTATATTTCCTATGAACTCTTGAATGTGTTTTGTTTTTTTAGCCCTCTTAACTAACATAAACCACATGAATACCAGAGGCATTCATTTTATGCAGTAAAATGGATTGAATTTAGTAAAATTTTCATAAATTCCAGGTTTATACAGGATCAGGCTTCAAGTGCCATGATAATTACAGTGTAGATAAGACAATGCAGAAAAACACATTTGACCTTTCCTCATGTAACTAAAATGGCTTTAAGATGCAGATCCAGTCATCTTGAAATGATGTGATTATTTGTTTAGTAAAATGTCAATGAATTAGAAGTTGGTCATCAAACCCTTTGCAGCCTAGGAAGTTCCTTTTCATCAGGATAGGTGTTTTGGAGGGATTCCTACAGACGTTAACCTTTGTACAGACATGATGTGTGAAGCTGAGCTGAAAGTAATGTTTTTTGTTCAACAGCCTGTTCAGCACGTCTGTTCAGAAGCGCTTGCTGCATAGAGGCCAAATGAATCATGTCTGTTTCCTAAACCAGTTTTTTCCTGTTTCTGATTTATTAATGCAGGCTCTCTCTTAATGACAGGCAAATCAGAGAAAAGAATGTTCTGGATACTTTTTTTTTTTTTCTTATTTAGAAGTTGTGCTGGTAATTGGTGAGACAATGCATATCAGAAGTTGTGGATAGGTGTGCACTTCACCTACTTGTGATTCACTACCGCTTAAATGGCGCAATCATTTTGCCCTTACTTTTTCTTTCTTGATCTGTTTGAGATACTGAACATAAGGAGCTCAGGAAGGGAAATCCAGTGTGTTCCTGCCTGCCTTATGGATAGGCTGCTTCTTAACACGCAAGAGTTGGTTCCCTGGAGGCAGGGTCCTCTGCTTAACAGCTGTGAGGGTGAGTGGCAGGTGAGGGCTTCTGGCCTTTGCTCTGACCTCAACCAGGCTGTTTCTGGGTCCTGCTGGGGAAGGTCTCCTGTTTCTGCAAGAGGCAGCCTCTCTTAGCCCCTGGTGAGCACTGAATGCAGTAGGAATTAGCCATCCCTCTTTCTCAGCAGGACAATAACTGTCAATCAGGATATTAAGCTTTCAAGAGATAACGAAACAAGATTAAAACAGTATCTTTATTAGACAGTGATTTATTATGAAGAAATTTTGCAGAAAAGGAGTAGCCCCATCTCATAAACCTGGATATTGCTGGTATTTGATATGATATTGTGTATAGGTAAAACAGCACTCCTTTTGAGTTTAGAGACCTTTTTCTACTCTTAAGCACAGCAGAGACTGTTTTTTCCCCTTTCCTTTATTCTCCTCTGAAAGATCAAGGCTTGTACTGATGTATTTTCCTCCTTGTCATGTTTCTTAAGCAAATACTTTGCTGCAAGGAATAACTGAGTGTAGACACAAGGAGTGGAAAGTGAAGGCAAAAGGGCTGACTGCTGAGGGGCAGTAAGATAATGGAAAAAGAGCAAGAGAGGAGGTGCAGTGATGGCAGGAGAAACGTGTCAACAAGAGGTACTGCTGGTACTGCAGGTGAATTTAAGATACTTGAGAAGGTGAAGGGTTAAGGAAACAAAAGTTTAGAAAAACTGGTAAGGGGAAACCATTTCCTGGGGGTAACACTCAGAAACATACAATGGAAAAAGGGAAGAAGTGGAATTTTAAGTATGAAAAGAGCAAATAGAGCAAACACAAGAGGTGTAGTTAGTTCTAATAACTGAATGTTAAATGCTGCATGTAAAATGCATAGAATTGACATGCAGATAATTGTTTCACTGTTTATTCCTGCTACTGTTAGTTTATGTTCTAATCATCAAAACATTTGACTTCAGCTTCAGATTTTGCTGCTGTCAAGCATAACATTGGATAGCTTTGTAACTTCTGCTGCATAAAAGTAAGGACTTAATAAAATAAAACAACAAAATGACCAAAAAACATCAGGCAAAGTGTCTTTTTATCTACTGTTTCCACTTGTAGGGGCAGTAGCTGGATAATCTGCTTGCTTCCTAATGTTGTTGCCGTTTCTGTTAGTGGCAACTCAGAAGTGAAGATGAGAGCAGTGGTTGTATACAAGACTGTGGGAAGCTGCTATTGCGTAAGTCACCTTTGGCTTTCCCCAGAAGCAGCTGTTAAGTTATGGGTTGTACAAATTCACAGGATAGTACCTAAGTGGCTACTCCTTGTACTAACCTCCTCATGTACTAACCATCCTGCTCTTCGTACTACTGAAGGCAGTGATCTGCTGTTAACTCATTAACAGAGCTAACAAGGTGATCTGATAATTTCAAAGCATGATATTTTCTTAATATTTCCAGTCAAGCTGATACCAAATTCTTGAATGTTTTTTTCCTTGAGTGAAAAATTACACAGCATTGTTTCTATAGACTTCTCACATGTTAGCGTACACTTAAGAACAGGGAAAGAAAAATTGGAATATATTTGTTATTAAGTTAGCTAAACAGAGTGGATTCACCTGAGTTGGAAGGAAAGCATGCAGTTTATAAATAGCTAAGTTGTGTGTAACTACTGCACATGTTTTGTATACTAAAAAATGCATTTCACCATTAAGTATGAGAATCTTGGAAGCATACCTTCTAGCAAATACATCCT
>JAOWBP010002392.1:25460390-25474012 GCA_028571105.1 Tragopan temminckii | reverse complement strand
CCGCCGCCGGCGCCCCCGCCCACCTCCTCCTCGTACCACCACGAGATGCCTGTTTAACTGAGCCCTCCTCCTGCAGTACCAGCTCAAATCTACTCACACCGGGCCACCCTCCGGCACCCACCGGGCGGGGCCGGGCAGTTCCAGCGGGCGGGCTCACCGAGCTCAGCCACGCGCGTTACCGCCGGCCCCGCTCAGCGAGCAGGGACGGCCGCTTCCAGCGCCGCCGTAGGAGGACGCACCCGCACCCACGGGGAGCTCAACGCCCGCCCTCAGGGCCGGGGACGACACCGCGAAGCCCCCGAAGCTCCCGCCGCGCTCTCACCTGAGGAGAGACGGCAGCCGCCGCCGCTCGGAGCCCTCAGCCGGTACCCAGCGGCCGTTCCGGCTCGCTCCGCGGGCGGGAGGGCGGAGCGCTGCGCGGGTGAGGCGGAGACGGGCGGGACGCGCATGGGCACACGGTGAGAGGCGGAGCCGGGGCGGAAGCGACGGGGACGTATCGCGCGCGGGGCCGGGTAAGCGGCGGGGAGCGGCTGAGGGAGAGGCGGAACCCGAAAGATCGGCGCTGGCGGCGACCGGGGGCCGTTTATCGGCCCGCGCGGCGGTGGGCGGGGCGGGAGGTGCGTGAGGCAGCGCGCGGGCTCGGCGGCCTCGGGAGTTCGCGCCTCGCTGCTGCTTCCCCACGCGGGCTCTCCTCCCGCGCCGGTGGCGGGAAGGCGCAGTTCTTTGGACACGCCGAAGGATGCGGTGGCCCTAAGCTCCCGCAACGCGTTGATCGTCTGGCTGGAAATATAGCTCAGCTTTCCACAGTTGTCTCCCTTAGAGCATAAATATTAACGTCGTGCAAAGTTAAATATTTCCTGGGGGCACCTGTCTTTTTAAACGACTTGTGATGAGCAGCGTATCTCAGATGCTAACTGAGATGTTAGCCAAGCTGATTGTAACACCGAAGGCAAACCGTGTTATTTATCTTCAAGCTATGTTGCAAAACCTGTGATATTCATTATTTATGTTCAGCTGGTTTGTGCCTTCCCTTCTTTTAATAGTGGCTACTATTAAAAAGGCCAGTATAGGATAGAAATCCATCTCACAGAATACAGGCTAATCAGAGAAGGACAAATGCCAGGAAAAAAAAAAGTGTTATGATTAAATGGGCGCACAGTGTCATGTCTCAAGGGTTTTGTTAGTTCCATTCTTTATTTTCTTATGACAGAACAGCAGGGGTTGGAGGAGACCTCAAAGGATCATCAGGTCCAACCCCTTGCTAAGCAGGTTCCCTACAATAGACTGCACAGATTGGCGTCCAGACGGGTCTTGAATATCTCCGTAGAAGGAGACAAGCTGTCGGGAGGAAATCTCTAAAGCAAAACATGGGAGAGAAGTGGGATGTGGCAATGAGAGAGTCTACAGTTCTCTGAAGTGAAAGAAAAAGGCCTTGAGTATATTCTCACAAGACATAATTTAAGGAAACAGAAATCATCTATAGACAGGTCTCAGATAGATTTATTTTGTTTTATGTCCTGTGAGAGACTAATATGAATACAGTTGGACCAAATCTTATTCCACTGACTGGATTTCAGAAGCAGGTGGTGTGTCATTGTTCACTGTCTGAGACTGGGGAAGACAATTTCCTAGATAAGTGTTTGGAGTAGTCAGGAATGATTTTTTTTTTATTTTTATTTTTTTTTTATGAAGAGGTTTGCGATGTCTAATGAGACCGAGAGAAATTTCTCAATTAGTCTAAATCTTCTAATTTCAAAGATGAATAAAAAATATTTCCATTTTAGCAAGCTAGGCGTGTTTTTTGGCAGCTGCATAGGCTGTGTGACAGTTCAGAAATTATGCTGCCTGTTTAATTGCTTTGTGAGAAATAAAAGAACTTTCAGTATTAATTTTTGAAGTTTGTAGGAAGTAATACCTGCATTTAGAAGTCAGAAAATGGTGAAAGATGACTTACAAAATATTTCTACCGCAATTGAGCTCAGGCCATTTTATTATCCACAGTGTAATCAAAAGCTCCTAAAAGATTAATATTTCTTCTGTGTTTACCCCATGCATTGCAAGCTCTGTGGTTGCAATGAGACCAAGTCTAGACTTATTCAAATTGTCATTTGGCTTTTGAAATTACATAGCTGTGAACAAAGTTAACTTCATTGCTACTTTTTGGCCATCTGAAATCTCTTATGTGAAAAAATGGATGTAGTGTAGCTGGAGAAAAAGCAGGAAGTTAGACAGGGCTTTAAGGAACAGATAGATGGTAGAAGAGGGTGGCTATTGTCGTTTATACTTAGGACAGATCTGGAAAAGTGGAAGGAAAAAAACCAGGCTGATACAATGTTTGTGAATCCAGCTGCAAGTTTGGGAATAGAATAGGTGATAAAATGCCCATGGTATACTAAGGACTACACAGGAAAAAAAAATCTTGGTGTTTCTTTCTGGAGACAGCTCATCTTCTAAGTTAGAAAAAGAAACACAGTAATATGACAAAATAATTTGAGTGATTCTCTGTGTTTAATAGTATGAATGAAATGTCTGTGGCTCTTCTGTACACTTAAGTTGGTGAATAGGTAGGATTTGACTGTGATGATGATGGAATAAGAACAAAGTATTCATTACATCACTCTACATGCTGTTTCCATCTATTTCAGGAAACCTCGTGCTGAAACAGAATAGAAAGTTGCCAAAGGTAGTGCTTATTGCTGTTGCTTCCTTAATTCTCATCTTCACACCTCTTCCAGCTGCAGACTTAGGAGAGTTTGAGTCAGTGCAAGCTGTGTATAATCATTATACTTTCCTATCTTGTTTTGAGAGGGAGTACTCTCCCTCCCTAGATAAGTACAATCCTCAGTGCTTCAGCACTGTAGTGTTCAGAAGTCACTATTTTTGAGTGGATAAAATGCAGTGAAGAGTTAAATGTGAGTGTTAGAAGTAGAGAGAAGAGCAAATCTGAACAAAGTGACAAGTAAATCTTAACCCTCATAACATCCACGGGTAAAGCTTTAAAAAAAAAGATGTTCAGTTCAAAGTGTTTGTTTGGACTTTTCTGGAATTTAGATGCAAGTTCCTTAGTGACTATAAAGGAGACAATCTCAGTACAAGTATATAACATTATGGGTTAAGGTAAGTGGGCTACAAGCATATTCCCCTTCTCTGACATTGTCACAAGGCTGTCAAGAGACTGGAGTATGCATTTATCCTGCTTCAGGGAGACTCACCAGCGTTGGCATACGTGCTTTGTGTGACTTCTGGATGTAATAGTTTTGTAGCTGAGGATAAGAATGGTTGAATTTGTCTTGCCAAATTTCAAGCTAAATTTTGAACTCCAAGGAGACAGATGGATTAATAGGATGGTGTCAGCTGTGGCATTTACGGGGTTGAGTACAGAGCAGACCAATAACCAACAAGTCATTATTTCCAATCAGTTGCTGTCCCTGGGACAGACTGACAGTTGCTATCTATTACTCATCGCTACTGGGAAGAAGTCATTTTGTTCAGTGGATTGGAGTAAGATTCACACTGACAGTGTTAACCCATTCATCTACCAGTTTTCAAAGCAGAACATCTTTGATCAGTAGGCTGATCAGTTGTACCTCTATTTTTGCATCTTTCTAGAAGTTCTGTAGGAAGGGATTTGAGATTAAGTGGTTATATATATGGATGCAACAGATAAGACTAACTCTTCTCTCATCTTCTCCTCAATTACTTTCACTAAACTGTTTTCTCCACAGTTGTAGTTACGGTGTTGTATCCATCTTGATTTGTATGTTTATCCAAGCAAAGTAGCCTTTAGGAAAGTATTTTACGTACTTTTGTGTACTTTATTATTCTTTGAGTGGAAGCTGTGTTAATTAAAGAAAAGTAAGAGAATTATTATGGTTAGGCACTCTTGTTTTGAGACAGCCATGTAACAGAACAGTTGAAAAATATTTCTGTATAACAATCATTGTGATTCTTATTTAATGTCAGGTGGCTTGATTTTATTTTTCTGCTGCCCGTCTTTGAGCAATTGGTCTGTCGCACTGATAGATGATATAAAATAGTACATTTGATGTACATCTCCATATATGAAATGTAAGAACTTTTTGCTGTGTATTGCTATCATGCTAGACGTTGTTAGTTATTTGAAAGATTTTGTCCCAGTATCACTTGTGCTCTAGATATATGCATATAAACTATATGTAAATAACCATACTGCTTATCTGAGCAGCATTCAGAGTTCTTCCTCAAATTATAATGAAGCTTTGTTCTATATGATTGTTTTAAGAGTGCCATCTAGTGCCCAATGCTTCTCAGTAGGAATTGTGATTTTTAAATTAACAGAGAAATGTTATGTGGTGGTGGCACAGAAAGGCTATTGCATTATTGTTTTATATTACACTAGTATGGAATGGCTTAATAAAAAAAAATAGACTTTCAACAAAGTAGAAGGAAAAATAATTTAAAATTTTAATATAATGACATTAATTTCAGCTACGTCACTCTTGTATTTCACTTTAAAACAGCGTCTGTGTGTGTGTATGTGCTTTAACAGAGAGGCGAATGTATGCATGATAAAACTGTTTCAGGTGCTCAGGAACATGGTTTTTTAATATTGTATGATAAATGTATGATTATGGGAGGTTACTGATTTAAAAATGAGCTGTGTTGTAAAATGTCTAAATACTTCAGTTTAAAATAAAATCTTTTTTTTCTTTTAATATGTTTTACTTTGTCAGAAATCAATTCCTTGTCAATGATGTGTATGTGAAGTGACAGGCTATATGTGAAACTTCTCCTCTCAAAGTCCCGCAGTCTACTTGCTCAGGCAGAATGTCTTTAATAGTATCTTATTTTACAATCAGTTTTAGCAGATAATGGTACAACCGCTGTTTCAAACCCTCTGTTTTGTTCTCAATTCTGTATTCTTTTATGACTGTTGTGTTCTAATTTCTATTTCAGGAACTTCAGCTCAGGAGGAAGATGAAAGATAGCGTCCCTGAAGAACATTTGTATTTGAGTTTTTCTCATCAGTGTCAAGATAGTATCTTTCCTCTTCATACATCTGTTTCACTCTTCTTGCTATCCTACTGTGACTGCAAATCATTCAAAATTTTCTTAGTGCCGACTAATGAAAATGCAAATGATCAGTTTCTGACAAAAAACCTTGGAGATCTTGAGGTCCATTTAATCCCCAAATGTCAGCTTCCTATGGTCGTGCAGAGCTGCTGTTTACCTGCTGTTGTCACGAAAGATGGCAAGTTCTGTCGAGCCGGGCTTTCTGTTGTCTTAAGACATATAATACAGAAAACATTCGAGGCAGATCCATCCAAAAAGAATGTTTTGGAACTCCTAGGATTTAAGAAGACCTGCTTAAAAGCCTGTGCAGAAGTAAGTGCATCTCATTCTCTTAGTTATATTAACAGGGTTTTAAATAAGAATGGAATACTCTGATGTAAACTCTTAATATTGATATTTACTGTATGGAGAAATGTCTGTATTTTATAAGACAAAAACTGTTCTTTTTGAGGATATAATTTCATTAGCGCACACAAAAAAAACCTTAAAATTCAAAAACTACATCAGATCTTTGCTTCTTTTTTGGCAGTATAGTCTCAGTGGGTTAGTACTGTGTCTGTTCCAGTTTTAAGTTAATTAAAAAATACCTAATGTCATGATAATTTTTCACAGAATGCCACTTTCTTTATCTGATGAAATCAAATATCTGAAGGTGGGATGTTTTTCTGTGAAGTCATAGATGTGGCTGTTGCAGCAAATACAAGATCTTCGAGCATGTCATTAGGAGCTAATCCTACATACTTTGCACATGATGAATTTTATCTGAAGAATATGAAATCTGATGAGAAATAAGTGACTACTGGCTTTGTGGAGAATACAGGAATCAAGTTGTAACCTTGCAAAGTTTTCGATAGAATTTTTGGATGTACTTACATGTTATTATCAATATTAATGTAGGCATTTAAGAATTTAAACTAGTAAAGCACTTTTCAAAGTTTTGCCCAAGATGTGAACTTTGTCACAGCCCTACAAATGTAAGCCTGTTCACAATGGTCACTGCTATATTTACCTTCTTATGCTTACTTCACACCTTATGAATACCCATATTTCAGATTGTAACACAGCTGACTACTGCCTGTCTTCATCCCATTTCTGATACTGATTTATGTATATAAGCTTATCTTCAATCAATCCATATAAATAATTAATTACTTGCCTTTAGATTATTCAGAAATTGAAATATATGCTCTGGTAGTTAGCTACTTAAAGGTATAAAAGGTAATTGGTCTGCCAGGAAACCAGTAAAAATGAATTCCTGTGTAGCAGAGGTCCTTAACTGAAGAAAAAAATGAAGTTTTACTGGAACAATTTGGGCATTGTAAATGGTTGTCCAAAGAAATGAAATTATCCCTGGAAGATGTTTCTTTGTAAACTAATATAATGTATTTTTATTAACTATTTCTGAATGATGGTAATTATAGCTTTTACAATGTGCACCTTTGTCAATACTGAGTGTTTCCTCAGAGAAGAAGGGAAATTGGATTTAAATGCACGATGTTTGTTTGGGAAAAGCTAGAAAAAGCAAACTAAAGATTTTGACAACTATTATTTAAAAATAAATTAAAAGGTTATTGAATATTGAGTTTAATGTGCAGTACTGGCATGCTGTGCTGACTGTATCTGTGTATTCAGTAGCATTCTTGGGGAAGACATTGTAGAAGACTGCAGTTGATTTGATATTGCAGCCTAAAGTAAGTAATAGAGAACAAGAGTAACATGAAAAAGTTGTTTAAAGTTATTGTTTGGTTACACTAAAGTTTCTTCATGCTGCATGCTAAGAAAAAAAATAAGAGAACTAATCCAAAGCATTTCTGTAAACTAGATGCTTCTCGTGAGTTACACAGCCAGCCTCATGTTATGCCAATAAAGGGGAGTAAAAACATACTGGATTGGATAACACTTCAACCCGTTATATATATAACATTTTGCTTCTTAACTCAGCTATCGCAGAAGTAATACAGAATATTTGGGCTCCTAGGATGATCAAAGGATGCATTTGAAGCCGGAGTTGCTAACTTTGGCTGAAGTTTCCTTGTTTAAAGTAGACAAAAAGGTAGTTTGGATTTTGCTTCTTGTTGTATTTATTAGATAAATTTATTTGACAGGTTAGCCAGTGGACCAGACTCTGTGAGATCAGCATACCTCTGGCTGTTGAAGGATTTTTGACGGCATCTCCTGAGCACTGTCAGACTATTCCTGCTGACATTTTACAGCTTGAAAGAAAACTTGGAGAGCCTGTCCGAGTGCATAACGATGACAAAATTCGAAGGCAAAAGCTTCAACAACAGAAGGCAGGTGCCAAGGCTGCAGCGTCTCTGCTTGAGAAAGAAGCAACAGAGGAAGGGAAAACAGTGGAGGTGCATGAACACCCACTTCCAAGTTTGGAACTGAGTGTAGCTTTCTCTAAGCTACATGTCCAAGAGGTATCACGTGCAGTCAACAGAGAAGCCCCTCTCATCAGGAGAACAAAAACGTCTGACCTTCCACCTCTAGACCACGTTTTTGCAGAGGGGCTTTATTTTACCTTGGCAGATATAGTGCTTTTACCATGCATCCATCAGTTCCTGGTAAGACACCAAATTCTGCAAATATTAAGCAGTGTAGATGGACTTTTTTAAGAGCTGGAAAATAGTAAAATATGTTCATTTAAAATACGTTACAGCATTTGTAATGTGAGCATAACCCAAAACAGACAGCTTGCCTTCGTTTTTATTTTTGTACAATCAAAAACTGGGGCTTGGTGAGATCAACAACATTAATTTCAAATAGTACTTAGTAAACATCCTTGGCTACTCAAATATAATACTGAAATACTTTGGCAGGAAATACTTTGGCCAGAAAATTCCTACATGAGAATATTTTAAATGGACACCTGTAATACAATACAATGTGCATAAAACAAAAAAAGATAAACATGAACCTATTTCAGTTTTGGATACAGCGCACTAGGAGAGCATTAGACAGAATGTGTTATTTGGCATTTTGTTGTTCTTTTACTGTATCAATTTGATCTGAATTGAAATTCTTTTCACCTAAGGCTTGAAACTTTGTTACTTTGTCTTGACATAGAATGCTCTTTTAGGGAGGAGATGAAAAGAAAGAGATTGAGAGACTATAGTGGCTTTTCAGAGATGTAAATGTTCGAGTATGGTTGCTGTATCAGAGCTGAATACTTGAGTATTGTTTAAAAAGAAAACGTTTATGTGACTGGCATATAGTTTCTTGAGCTTTTTTTGTAGAGGATTTTTTTAGTTATTTACAAATATTTCCTTTTAAAATACAGCGTGGGAGGATTTCTGATTTGCTTATTTCTCTGCATAGTATGTTAATATTCTTAGTCTCTGCTTTTGTTTTCTTCTGGTTCCTAGAAATGATTCCTTCACTGAGGACAAAACATTCCTGTGTAGACAACCCTGTTTTATTCTGTCTCAAATGGATGTTTTTATTACCAAGCCCTCTTGTGAAATAAGCCAGTTTCTTTGCACAGTAGTAGATAAAAGATGGATGCGTAGACAGCATCATACCTTCATATCAACAAACTTGTTATTTGTTTGTGCAGTACCGTGGTGGTTTTGTTAGGTCATTTTTTAATAAAGCTTTATGTTCTCCTCTCCTCCTCTAAGCAAGGTCTGATCACTGTGACCAAGCTCAGAAGGGAGGTGTTACGTTTAGGGAGCCAGCTTCTTTGGCTTGTGCTTCAGGCCCTCAAACCTCACTAATCTCTAGTTTTGTCACTCATAGTATTTTTGCTGCTAAACTGTTTTCCACAGCTTGTGGAAGGTCCTTTGTTTATTACGCATAAGAAGAATTTCCCTGGAAAAACATTACATTGCATAAGGTCTTAGAGTGGAGTTCATAACTGAGAAGTTATTGTCCTGCTTGCGGTCCAGTGAGAAAAGCTGTTTAATTTTTCTTTCCATAATACAATCTTATGTTGCCTTTATGGTCAAATAACACCCTGAAGAAAGTTCATATTTCCCTTTAGGAGGCTTTTTATTTTTTCATACTTAAAAGCAATTTATACTTTCAATATCAGATTGCACAAGCATTTTAGAAATGCCAGTAGCATGGTCTACTCAAAGATGCCTTTGTCTGTCTTCTCCTTCGCAATCAACCTCTCCTGTTCCCAGCACCAAACAACAGTAGACTGTTTTCAGTTGTCTTCATCCTTGTCTTTTTCCTTTGTATCAATAATTTTTTGCAGCACATGTTAGCAAAGTAATATGGACACTCTAAATAGATATTGGGTATATGCAAAATTTCATTACATAAGACTATTTTGGGTCTTGTAATGTGATGAGAGTTTAGGAGCTCTCCCATCCTGTAAAAAGAATTCAAAACATTCAAAATGTTTGAGACAAATGTTGTAATTAGTGACAGGTTCATTTCTCTGTACCTTTAGATTAATGGTAGGTTAAAAGCTCAGTTCACACTTCTTACAGGGAGAATTTAAGTCACTCAGCTAGTACACTTTGTACAGAACTCATATGGGCCTAAGATTGTTTGCTTTTTTTTTCCAGATAGCACTCATCTACTAAGTATCAGCATATTGCAGATTCTGGAGGTGTAGAAGCAAGTTCTATTGTGCAAATACCTTAACATCTGAACTAGGAGAATTTAACAAAACATGGTTTGAACCCAATGAAACCATCAGATTTGATGATTTTATTATTCCCCATTCCTCTTCTTCTGCCCCACCCTTTTCTCACCTCTGGACAGAGGCTCAGTAGTGCAGGTGACTTGAACTCTGCTTCAGTATTCCATATTCATCTCTACTTTGTCTATTTTACAAATCACAAAATTGAGGATTAACAACATCTGTATTTTATAAACAAAATCAGTAAAACAGATTTAAAGAATTCAAAATATTTCAGTTTTTATTTTTGCAAAGCCTTTTCTAAGTAAGAGTGTATTTTGTTTTATAGTAATGTTTGATTTACTGAGGCTTGAGAAGAATCCTGGATGAGATGCTTAATTGATTTCAGCAGTCCAAGTGAAATCTTTATGTAGATGTGCCCTGAGCTGTATCTGTATGCTCTCCCTGGGTGAGCATTGAGTCCTAGCACCTGCAGCTTATAAGCTACACGAAACTGGCTTTCAGTTTCATTTTTATTTGTGTTACAAGAGCTCTAGGATTGTGTTGTTTTGTCTCTGAGTGGTTTAGTTTCTAAGAAATAACACCTTGATTCTTACAGTTAACATCCAAATTTATTAAAATGCATCTGAAGCCATCTTGCTGGCAATGAGTTGAACAAAGTTATCTTGCTAGCATTGATAGAAGTAGTAGAGTAATTTATATAAAAATGATTCTTATCACTTGTATACCTGGAAATTGTCATGAATGTCTACTGTTGATCACCTTGATCACCCACCTAGGGTGTTAGGATGCACAGGAATAGCAGAGAGTTACACCAGAGGAAGTTCAGACTAGACATTAGGAGAAATTCATTTACCATGAGTACAGTCAAACACTGAAACAGTGAGGTGGTTTGTGCCTTTTGCCTGTCAGTGGGTAAAAGGCACTTGGATAATGCCCTTAATAACAACCAGGCTTTAACTTTCGCTTAGCCCTAAAGTGATCAGGCAGTTGGATTTGATCTTTGAAGGTCCTTTCCATCTAAACTGCTCTATGCCATTCTATTCCTGGATTACATTTAAAAAAAAAAAGATTATAGGTGCAATTCCACTTAGTATAAAGGTGTGAATAGTAATGAAGTCTTCAGTGAATATACATCAGAAACATACCATACAATGAGGAAACCCAGCTAACTTGACTGTCATAATTACCAGAAGTGAGATAATGAAGTTGAAGACCTTTTCTTTCCTCATTACTCCTTTCCATTTGTTATCTTTTTGAGGTTAGCCTTGTTACACTTCCTATTAGCTGTAAATGTTTAAAATTAATAGTACAATAATGAACACTCAGATCTCCATCTGGGAGGAACTGCTATTCACTTTTCAAAATACAATTTAGAACACTTGTTATCAAGTGTAACAGTGCCTCTCAAAATTGCTTTCCAAAAGAACTTCTTCCTTAACTAATTAATATATTTCTGTCAATACCTTATAAATATATCAGGATATTGAACTACATATTAAAAGTACAATTCATCCTCCTTTTACACCTTAAGCTATTACTAATAACATTTTTACCCTAAGAACATTATAAGCACAGGATGTAAGAAAGCTGCTTGAAACTTGTCGTGTGTTCTTTACCAATTTGTATTTTTACACAGTAGATAGGTATTTGGAAAGACACCATTTATGCATGGTCTTTTCATGTAAGCGGGTTTATAATTCTCTTCTTGAAGCATGCACAGCATTACAGGCTGTTGGGCTTGGAAAGAACCTCTGCAGATCACCTTATTCATCCCCCCCACTCAGAGTAGAACCACCTAGGGAAGGTTGCGCAGAACCACATTGAGTCAGGTTTTGAGTATCATCAAGGGTGGAGACTCCTCAGCCTGTGCCAGAGTTTCAGAACCCCACAGTTAAAATTAAGAAATTAAAGTCATATTTGGATAAAATAGAGACACACATGTAAGTTTAGGTTTGCTTGTGTCTGACTTGTTGATTTTTCTGGAATCGCCTATATTTCAGCTTTTCTTGGCAGCTATGTTGTTTTATACTCCTAAACTTCACAAACTGAAGATCATTGCACAGGATACTTTTTCCTTATTTTTGTAGTAAGAACTTTTTTTGTATCCTGACACATTGATAAAAATACTCTTAATGCCTAACTATAACTTCACTTAATTCACGTTTATGTTGTAGCTTCTGTAATCCAGCAAAGGTCTAAACAAATAACATTTCAGAAATCTTAGTATATGACAGCAACACTCTACTCTTCACATATAGATGTCCTATCCAAATTCCACAGGAAGATAAGTTCGGAAATAACTAGCACACACAACCATATAATCTCATTAAGCAGTCTGCCAACTTGCTGTAAAATAATTTTACCTCAGTTTAGTTGTGTACAGCTATGCATGCAGGATTTTTTGTTTATAGGTGCAGCAAACTCAGGACAAATTTGTCTTTCCTGGCCCTTTCATTTTAAAGCTACTGTTAAATGCTTTTCTCTTCCTTCCCACCCTTTAAAATAATGGCATTTCAAACTGTTATTTCAGTGCTACAGGGGAAGAACTAGCATGGCAAATTCACAACAGTGAGGCAGATCAAGGATGCCTCCAGGGTGATTGCACAATCATATTATTTTAGAGCAATTAAATAGTGAAAATTAAATACATTTTATTCAATATCAATTTCTGCATTTCTAAGATATCATCATATTGCTTTTTTAATATGAATTTTTTTTTTTGCTATGTAGTTTTTAAATGTTGAGCTTTCAGAAGTTGTTGGCTTAGCATATAGCACACAAGCTTGGTAAAGCCAGCTCCTGGCAGTAGGTACATAGAGAATATTTTCAGTTTCACTGCACATTTCAGCTGCACTATAGAGAACTGAGAATTTTTAAAAATTGAAAATACAGTAAGGTAAGGACCTTCATATAGCCTTTTATAACATATTGGAACACAGGCAGAAGTTACTTTAGTTCATCAGAGGCATTACTTCTAAAAAACTAGGTGGCCTTCCTGTAAAAATGTGATTTGAGCATATATATATATTTGTTGTATATACATAATATTCAGATTTAGGTTTTTTTTTAGATTCCAGTTTTTGTTTTCTTTCTTTGCTTTAAGCCCAGCATTTATTGCTAATTACTAGGTCTTGTGATTATTAATTAAAATGAATTATTCCCATGTTAGGAAATAACAAATAATAAACAGTATTATTAAAGTTATGTTTTTGTGTTACTGACTGAAATTATGATTAAAGCTGTTCACATAAATATTTTTATCACATGGAAATTGCAGATAGCATTTAAATGGCATTTCCACCCACAAGCAGAGCTCTTAACTAGTTAGATTTTTGCAGTAAACAAACATCTTCAGATTTAATATGGAGCTGTACTCATTACCCATAGCTAATGTCTTCTCCATGTTGCTTGTAGGAAGAAGTTTACAATAGCAAGTTACCTTTCCATCTTGTTTTCCTAGGTTTACAGCAAGAAACAAGGTAAAGATCTGGTAAACTTGCCTCTGATCTCCAGTTGGTATCGAAGAGTTCAACAAGTACCTGGTGTGAAGAAAGCAGCTCATAAATGCAACATGCAGCTTCTCCAGCTTCCAGAACTGCTACCTGCTCCAGAAGAACACCTAGAAGACTTCTTTCCAGTTCCTGATGACTTTGAAGAGGAGCATGAAAACAGTCAATTTATAGGTGGTCCAAGGCCAACTATGACTAAGTTAATGGTAATTTAAGTTTTTCAATCAGCTGTCTTAGTTATTGTACAATCAATGGCTATATAGATATTATAAATACCAAAAAGCTTGGCTAAGTTGTTACTATACCGGAGCAAAAAAAAGATAAAGCACTCACCCGTATCCTGGGCTCACTAGGAACCTCCAGAAGAGAAGATCTCTAGGAGAAATCCTTCCCCACTGGCAGTCAGCTCTTAAATGGGTCTAGGAGGGGTGGAGTCAGGCTCCACCCCTTCCAGCAGCACA
>JAOWBP010002392.1:25445446-25460290 GCA_028571105.1 Tragopan temminckii | reverse complement strand
CCCGCGCTGCCGCCTGAGGGGAGGCGCGGCTCTCAGCCCCGAGAGGCCCAAGATGGCGGTTTGCCCCGAGGCGGCGGTTGTCGCCGGGCCCGAACTCTGGCTGTGGGGTCCGTGAGATGGCGGCTTGCCCCCAGCCTCGGGAGAAGGGGGCAGAAGGGAGGAAATAGGGGCATGGAAGGAGTGGTGCCGTGGCAGGTTTGTCAGCCCCAGCGGAGGTGTGACGATTGCCATCCTGCTCGCTCCCTGGCAATAAAGCGTTCCCATCTCAGCGCACGGCTCCCACCTGTGCCCGGGTATCTGGGCTACTGGCACTGATTGCCACAGATAGATAATGCTTGTTATACTGAACTTCGCTGCCACATAAATTAGGTTATCATCTGTATTCGCTTTGTAGTGGTTTTGTATTCCACTATGGACGATGTTTCCTGCAGCATTGATGGCTTTGGATTCTGGTCTCTTTCCCTTCATCCTCGAGGACGGTTACAGATGGATTTTATCCACAGATACAGGTTGCTTCTCATCCTCTGTTTTTCAAACATTCCTGAGAAGGGACTGCTTGTGTTTCACTGATGGAGAAGCAGGCAGAACAATTAGTGTTACTGTTGTCACTCTTCGATCTCAAGCCAGTCATGTTTGGTGGTCAATATCAATTTTGGATTTTAACTCTGATCTGAATTACGCTGGAAGATTTGTGCAGGATAACTGTGTATTTCCCTGGTTGTTTTACATGGTATTTTAAATGTTACTGAGGTGCATCGGGTCCGTCTGTTGGGAAGGCCTTGTGGTGGCTCACAGGGAGCGAAGGGGCAGTGCTCAGCTCTGCTCGCTGGGGACAGATGGGGCCTGAGGGAACAGCATGGAGCTGTGTCACGGGAGAGTCAGGGTGCTAGGAAAAGGTTCTTCAACAGAGGGTGGTGGGCATGGCATAGGCTCCCCAGACCAGTGAGCATGGCCCTGAGCTGCTGGAGTTCAAGGAACATTTGGACTATGCCTTCAACCATAGGGTTTGGGGTTTTGGGTGGTCCTGTGTGGAGCCAGGAGTTGGATTCAATGATCCTGTTTGGTCCCTTCCAACTGAAGATATTCTTCTGTGATTTATCTTATATGTGCTGGTAGGTGGGGTTTTCGTGACAGCAAGGGCTCTGGATAAAAAAGCTGTGATCTCCTTTCTTCTCTCTCTTTTTTCTTTTTTTTTTTCCGTGTGTGTGTGTGTGTGTGCGCGCGCGCATGCCATTGTTTGCTAAATTTGTCACAACAGGCTTATCTCCAGGAGAGCAGAAAGGGTCTAGGAGTAGGCCAATTACCCATATCCACAGAAGCTGTTAAATAGTTGGTGTTTTGCCAAAGGTGTTGGCATCTTTCTTCCCCAAGTTCACCAAATGCAAGGTTTTCCAGGGTAACCTTCTGTCTTGGACGCTTGGGGGTTGAAATTCATCGTGTAAGGTGTCTGTTCGAAGTTCTTTTTGTTTTGAGTTTGTAAGGAGGTGAGTCATCTGTTTTTCATGTGGGGAAAACAAAACAAAACAAAAAACACGACAGTAGAGAATCTTCTCTACTATAAAAAAAAATCTGTTCTGCATTTTCTTTGAGTTGGCCTGCTGCTGAAACAGACAAGGTAAAAAACAGACATATGTTGTGTGCCCACCCCCCTGCTTGGGTCTGGCAAATGTGGGGTTTGTTTATGGAAGTTCAGAGCCTTTGAAAAATTGTTTACTGAGTGCACATGCAGTATTTTTACATTTACAGTGTTGGCAGTTGGGTGTAGTATTGTTCTAGGAGGAACCCAACATATTTATCTCTCCATACAAGCTGGGAAGTAAAATACACAGCTGTGGTCAAGAGTTGCTGTAAGATGCATGAATTCTGAGTGCAGAGTTCTCCTTTGTTGTGTGAGGTCTCATCTGAACACTTGGAATTTATGAAATATAAACGAGTTTCTATTCAGACTCTTTATAGGTGAATAAAAAGATGCCATCCTGTTACCTTGCAGTGGTGAACTATACGGTAGAAAAACACATGCAAACCCTGTTAACACTGCCAGAGCAGAGGCCTTACTGTTTTAATACTCCAGTGTATCAAAAATTCTTCTAAAACTACAGAAGTAATGATGATAAAGCCTGAAATAGATTTGACAGTGTTTCTCAGTATTATGCATTACATGACACAGAACATGACAGAAGTATGCGCAGTATTCCTAACGTCAGATTTAGGCGATACTGCAGCTTCTTTACTTAGTATTATTGAATCTTTGGAACAAATTCATGTTTTTAATCTCAGATGATGCAAATTCTCTAAAATTACTAAAGCTTTTACAGGCAAGGTTCTTTTGTTTGTTTGTTTGTTTTTCACTTCTTTTTGTTCCCAAGCATTTTACATCCAAATCCTTAATATATTGGGCCAGCAAAAGGTATGTATAGGACTGATCCCATTCATTGACCTTGAAACAGGTCCCACTGAAAGTCGATGAAAATATTGCTATTTATTTCAGTGGAGTTAGAAGCAGGTCCATAAGACTTAAGTAGGGTTTACATGGTACTTAGGTTTTATGCTTGCCCTCTGCACAGGGGTGAATCTCATTCCACAAGAATGCCACTGGTGTATAGCAAAAACTCAGCAGCAGTATAATCACCTAAGCCTGAAGGACATCCTTCCTTTAACAGTTTGTACTTGGCACTGTACATTTACTTTTTTTATATATACGCATTATGATACTCTGCGTATGTTTTGTTGGTGAAAGTGCCCTACAAATTAAATGCAGAAAACAATTTTTTGTGTTATAAATAAATAATGATTAAAAGAACAATTTTCCTTCCTCCCAAATGAAAATGGTTTTCATCTTTTCAACTAATAAGGCTTTGCAGACTGTCATTAGTACCACAATGTGCTATTCAGCGCGTTAGCTCTTGACCAGTGATTACATCATTATCATTAACTTTGCTGTAGCATAACTTCTATCTCCACTGCTTATCAAACCATTAATCGGAAGGAATCAATTCCTGTCATCCTTCTGCTTTGCTGCTCCCCACTGCAAAAGGGCAGTGCTCACGGGCAGCTGTCCCCCTTTCCAGCCTTCCTGCTGAGCACGTACCTTCTTGCCCTTGCTTGTCAGTGCTCCTGTGTTGGGGCAGTACTGTTGCTCCCTAGTTCAGGTTGCACCAGGCGAGGCCAGCTGGAGCAAGTTAAATACAGCTATGTCAGGCTGCTTTTTGACTGAAGCAGGCTAAGGAGCGTGAACTCCTCTATCTACTTGCAGACCTTCGCAGTGACAGACTTGAGCAGGAAGAGGAAGACAAGCTGTTGGAGTCAGTAACCTTTCTCATTGGCACAGCTGGATTTGGGAGAGGATGTCAGTGCATAGCTTAGTCACACAAGCATTTTTGCTCTACATGCTGACAAATACCTGATGGCAGCAAAAGTCTACATCATCTAATTATAAGGAGCAAATTGTCTATTTTGGTAGCTAGAAGAAATTTTATTAGATTACAGTATGTTCCTAATAAAGATTGTGACTGTATTGCATCAGATTGTGAGCCCTTTTTTTAAAAAAAAAAGTTTTTTACCTGAGTAACCCTATTGCTTTAAAAAGATCAATCCTCAATATTTATGGAAAACTCATTTTTAGTCTTAATAGTCACTGTCAGGTATGGGAGATGTCAGGTTTACACCTTTTTGTTGTTGCTGTAAATTATTTCTATGAGCTGCTAGTTTGTGGGTTTTTTTCTAACCATGCTTTTACTTACGCTGCCTGTAACAAAGCATAGGATTCCCGTGCCAGATTAACATGGCCATGAGTAGGCAGGGTGTCTCATGGCAGTGGATGCTGCTGGCCAGGCAGGCATGCTTCCACTTTGCTGGACTTCTGTCCAGAATGTGGTGTCCTTGAGAGGTGAGGATCCATATCTGTATCAAGCTTTGTCATAGAAGCCTGTTTCTTCCTTCCTAGACATTTGTGCCCTGTTCTTTTTAAGCCCTATGAAGCAAAGATTTTTAGTCTACTGCGAGTCCCACCTAAACTTGTTTGCAACTTAATTTTTTTAAAGACTCTTACCTTTGTTACTCTAGAGCAACTTCTCCATCACAAATCAGAAATGGACAGTCTTCCCTTTTTCTTTCATGGCTGTTCATGTACACAAAATAGAAAAACAGAAAAGAAAAATAGTTCCAATAAATCTAAAAAAGCATTGTCTGGAAACATGAAGATTTAGTGCAAAGCTGCAAAATTATACTCATTCAAAATAGGGACCTACAGTGAAAATTAAGTCTTTTCAGTGCACCCTTTCCCTCTCAATTTTCAAATTGTCAGACATACAATTCTCAAAGGATTCCTCAAAAAATATTTTACCTTTGGTAATTCCTACACTCCCTTTTTTACATTAAAACACAATAACGAAGATTCAACCTCCTGTACTTTTATCTGCCTCTCTCATTTGCATGTCTTTCCCTCGTTAGCTTTGATATCACAGTGCCATCTACTTGATGGACAGAGTCAGATAATTTCCCTTAGCAAACTGCCGCACAGCTGTAACCCTGCAGAAATCCAACGTCTGCTCAGTTTGATCACCAGTTCTCCTCTCCTCCACCCCTCCAAGCCCGCACCTTGGAAAGCTGGCCTGGCTCCATGCATGTTTTGTGAGCTAATAAAACGCTCTGGTGGGACAATGACAGATCCAACAGCACACTGAGAGCAGTTCAAGCCCTGGTGACCCCTCCTCCCCTTCCTGACAGGTGTTTCATTTGAAAGCCAGGTCCCTCTCTGTATACATAGAGCACTTCAGTCCTTTGGACATGCAAACCAGGACAGCAGCTTTGTTGGCAGTCAGAAGGCTTCATGGTAGTCAAAGGAGCTTGGTTGCAGAGCCTGGTAGATTGAGCTGTTCCCTTTTTAAAACACCCACAGCCTGTTCTGAGCCCTGGAGGTGTATGCTTTATTAATTTCTCCGGCAAATATTTAGAGAAGAAACACTAGAGACAGCTAAAAGAAACGATTGCTGTGTGCTTGCTTCCAAAGACCTGTTTCTCTACTGGAATCACCAGTCTGGCAAGATCAGCAGTCAGAGGCAAGGTGACATTGCCACACAAAATTACTTCCCACCTACAAGACAGCCTTTTTTCTTGCTCTACACTATGGAAAGGTTTTTGAAGTGTTTTTTTTTTTTTTTCCTTATGTATATTTCAAAGTAGTTTTGATTCATTCATTTGAAAGATGAATGCGTAGTAGACTTCAGTTTTACCTATCCTTAAGTCTTCCATTTTTATTGCTTTTATCCTCATCTGTCATTCTTTTCTTATCTCACAATTACAGCCCCAGACAGATAGGGTGAACATTCTCACAGCTTCCCAGTGCTCAAAGTCCTTGGTGGGCCTTTCACGTGAGTGCTCTTATCACCTCAACATTTTGTCTCTCAAAAGATATCTTTGCTCTGACTCATGCATACAAGCAGAGCAAGAAGAGGTACAGGCTTGCTTTTATCTGCTCCTAGGTGTGTGTGTGTGGAGACTGGGGGCTAATAGAGACATCCGAGCCTGTTGCTGTCACCTCCCACCCGTGGAGGGGGTGGGACTGCTCTCTGTAGCATTTCCTTGTACAATGCTGATCCTCTGCTACCCACTGGGTGTAATTGCTTTACTATGCAGAGAGGAGAGCTAATTCAAAGGATGTAGGGAAGCAAGGATGAAGAGCACCTGTGGACTCATCATTAAACATACTGATTAATCTACCATTAATTGTTGCGATGGTTCTCAAGCAGGACCCAGAAGGGAATGTGGTCACACCATTTCCCATCCTGAAAGATTTCTAATGTTGGCATTGAGCTAAATTTGTTTGCTGCAATTTCACGCTGGCTGGTGGGGGCATGGTGCAGTGCATTAGGAGGCTGTCTTTTCATTTGTGCTGAGCAAACCTGAGGTGCTGCCTGGTGTTGCTGCCACGGGGCTGCAGCTGCAGTGCTTCCTTCCACTGGTAGGGAACAGCATGGTAATCAGCCCACAGCAGCACATTGAGTATGTGCTCTGGGATACCAAGCTATAAAGAAATATTCTGTAACAGCTGTGAGGAACTACAACAAAATAAACAACTGTTTGCCTTCTTAATGGCCATCGGTCTTGATGGCGTTGCTGGTTCATTTATAGCTCAGGATGAAGATAAAGGTTAACACTGATCATACAACAATAACCTCTTATGTGCAACTACTACAGTTGCTTGGGAACACAAAGCCAATATTTTACATGTTGACACCAGCACCTGTTCTGTCTCGTGAGTGGAGAGGTTCCATGTAAATATCCCGTACGTGAGTGCTAACATCCTCTGGCTTCCAATTTGCTTAGAAGAATTAAATAAGCAGAACATCCAGGGGTCAAAGAGATATTTGCAATGATTGTAAAATGAGCATTTTGTCCACACAGATGCCAGATATTCCCTCTTGTCTTAGAGTTTAGTAACTTTGATACAGCTCAGCCATCAGTTGCTACCATGGCCAGAAGGGAACGGGAGCTGTTCACTCATTGAGAGCTGGTTGCTAGTGCTAGCTGAGTTCTTCATGTGCAGTTCTGGCAGTGCTTTCTCACCTGTTTTATTATAGTCCAGGTGAAGTACAGCAAACAGTAGTAAGAGTCTATAGGGATTACATCTTGTTGCCTATATATTAAACCTCATGTGGAACATGACTTCAGACATGCTATTTTCAGCCTTTTCCATGCTAAGTGGCACAGAGGAGATATTCTGAGGTTTCAGAAGGGACTCTGCATTTCTGGACTGTGTTGTACACTAGCTTTGGGCTCCCTGCTGCCCCAGAAATGCTGCTGTTGCCTGGACTCTGACCACTACAAGCTCAAAGGCAGGAGCCAACCACAGGCAGCCACTTCCTTGCTGAACGAACACAAACCTTGTCAGACTGCGGGAGAGTGGTGGAGGAAGAGGAAGACGCCTCTTGCATGTGGGTAGATTGCTGTCGTAATAAACACCTGAACAAACCATTGTATCCTGGCTGGAACTCTTCATGTGTGGCAGAGAGCCTGCAAAGCCAAGAATTTAATAAAATTTGTTCCTCCACCTCCATCCAGCCAAAGTATATTCCCCAGTTTTCCCTAAAGCAATCTTAATTTAAATAAATATAATAAAATCTCATAGAGATGATGAGATCTGTGCTTTCAGAAAAACGCGGCGTGGTAAAATCCTTGAGGGGGTGAATAACTTCTCTGGGCAGTGCCAGCTTAAGCAACTACGTGTAAGCAGCTGCTCACATGTACCCCTGCATCCATCCCCTGCTGCAACTGCTGGCAAAGCTGTGTGATGAACTAAGCGGGAGAGCAGATCCAGATGGAAAATGGCCCAGGGGGAAGGCAGGAGGCTTTCAGCCAGATCACCTCCTCCATCCAGCCTCAGATGCTCAGCTTGCACCCTGCCACCAATAATGGGAACAGGACTGCAGGGGGAAGGGGACACAAAGGGTGGTGACCGTTTAAACCAGTTTTGCCACCCTTGCTGAATGTCAAGCCATTGCTTGGATAAAAAGAAAACAAACAAAACTCAGGAAATCCCCAATGTAAGGAAATAGGGCAGCCAATTTCCCTCAACTCCCACCTTAATCTGTTTATTCCTTGCTGTGATGCTTGTCCCTACTCCCTGGGCACCCTTCTCGCCCTCACTGCTGTGCCTCTTTAGGAACTGTTGTGGTCTGTCTTGCAACACACATGGGTTTCTTGGGGAGTAGCAAAGGGGAGAGGAGATGCAACACATGGGCTGTCTGCGTACTGTGTGCCTTCTCTGTGCCAGCACGAGCTCTTCCTGGTATCCTCTGCTTTAGTCCTCTGCCAGGTTGTATGCAGAGTGGACACTTTGTGCAGCACTGGCACTGCACTGTAATTTGGCATAGAGAATTGCTTAATGGTTTCTTCATCTTTTCCTTACTCTGCAGGGTAGAAATGAGGGGCTTTGGTCAGGACGCAATGTCATAGTGGAGCAAGCTCTTTTTGGATAAACACAAGTTGGAGATGCATTGACACTGCTGCATTGTATCTCTGAGCTCATCGCTTTGTCCCGCACAGTCCTTGGGGATGCAGCATGGCAATGTGGCAGCAGGGCAGATATGAGCTGTCACCCACTGGGCATGTGGCCGCCTCATACAAGCAGGCAATGCACTGCTCCCTAAAAGCAATGGGGCTGCAGGGCCAGTGTCACCGCTGTGGCCATGATTGCTGCTGATGGCTGCTGGGGCTCTTGCCAGGATAAGTTGGGTCCAAGCTGAGATGCCAGCAGCTCCTGCTGTTTTGACATGAGTTTGATTAGACCGGCACAACACAGCATCCACAGGCAGTGCCTGAGTGCCAGGGGCCATTGCTGGCAAATAGGATAATACGGTCTCTCCCAGGGACCGAGCCAGGCGTGCTGTGGGCAGCTGTTTTGCTGCCATCAGAGCACAGCAATTTGTCACAACAGCCCCTCCAGGTCCTCCACATGCCTCAGTGTCCCCTTGGTGTACGCAGGCCCTTCTCTGCTTCATGCCTGGGCTTCTTCCAGTGTCTCTGTGCAAGAGGAACACAGCACTGGGTGGCATCAGAGTGGGTCGCACGCTGTTTCTGACCTCGCTGAGGGGTTATGACTGCCCTGCAGCCAAAGGAGCCAAGGAGCGTCCCACGAAGTAGGGAAAGGCAGTAGCTGCAGCTTGGGCTGGCTCTTAAACCGGCCCCGTAGGGCTCACACACACGCAGTAGGTGAATGCAAACACCGCCTGGGGCGGCAGCTTCCAGGAGGTGGAGCCGCACCGGTACAGGTGGAAAGGCTGAGCCTTTCCCTGAGCCGTGAGCTGCCTGTCCAAGATCACCCCCTCGTCCCCTGCCCCACGCCAGTCTGGCCATGGCGAGCACGGACGGCGTAGGGGGCCGGAGGAAGAATTTGACCCTGCTGCGGCACAGGCTGTACATGGGGGAGAGGAGGAGGACGGAGCCCGTGGTGGAGAGCAGCGGGGCTGGGGAGCACGGTGCCTTGCGCAGGAGTCAGTCGGACAGGACGGAGTACGGCCAGAAGCTGCAAGGTACCCGGGAAGCGCGCTGGGTGGGAGCACGATGCTTCTGGGGTGCTGTCTGGCTCTGGAGACAGGCATGGCAGGCTCTACCCAGGCACCTGTACTGCAGGACTGAGCGATTGCCCCTGCTCCCACTCACATTTTCCAAATCCCATCGTGCACACAGCGCGTGAAATATAATTGAGGTCGGTATGGAGGTTCTGGTGTGTTCCCGTGCAATGCATCTGCAGCAGGGGTCTTTTTCCTCTTCTTGACCAGAACACATCTGCAACGCAGGCATCGACTTGAAAAGACCGTGCCTCCACCCTGGCTGTCTTTTCTTACCACACATAGTGGGCTGTACGCTGACTGATCAGAAGCATCGAGAGCAGTTTTGTCTTTCAGTTGAAAATATCAGCATCTCTAATGTGTTAATCTGTTGCTCAGATTGTATGAGTTTGAGCTGAAATACATCCAAATGCATGCTTCGATGGATATGCTGGTTTGAATTATACCATTATGAAGAGCGTTTCTTTTCAAATAACCAAGTTGCGCCTGGGCCAGGAATTGCCAGATTATGTCAGTACTGGGCCTGTCAATTACAAATTAAATGCAACGCCACAAATGGAGAAAAAGCATGAAAGATGTGCACAGCTATTTCTGGGAGAGCTCTGAAACACAAGTTGATGGATTTCTGTGGATTTTCAGGGTCTTGAACTACAAGATCTCATCACAAATGTGGGGTTTGAGTATTATCACAATATAAACATTTATTACTAATAGTGATATAACTGCCTATGACAATCACTCTTGTGGCAGTAATCCTTTATGGGGAAGTAAAGTAGAAAAATACCTTAGGTTACTGTATTATGGTTTTGATGCATTTAATTAGGAAGCAATTTTCTTTCAGAGAGACAATAAAAGCAGAAAATAAAATAATAAACAAGAAAATAATAGGATTTATATTGGGGCTGCATATGCTGACAGCAACTGAGAGGTTCATTGATTACAGCGTTGCCTTCTCGTGACAACTAATCAATGGGGAGATGAAAGATGTTCAGTTAAGTCGGGCATGGCTCTGGCAGAGACGCTTTGGGTGTGAGTGGGAATCGATGTGGCCGGGTGGCCGAGCTCCCGGCACATGTGCACATGTGTCACTGGAACAGCAGTTTTGCTTGTGCAGTGGGCTGCCCATGTCAGGTCTGGTTGTAGAGTGGGATCCAGCCAAATACACCAGCCCTTCCCCTCCTGCATGGTGCGCTCATTCCGGGAGTGTCTCTTGCTTGAAGTCTGGAGCAAAGGAGGCAGGGAAGCCTTGTCTGGCATGGCAGTGTGTGAGGTTACGCTGATGGCCACGGGCCAGCATGGTGGTAAATCCGGCTTTGCAGCTCCCACCTCCAACTGAGGCTGCTGTGGCCACAGATGGCAGAGTGCCTACCCAGTGCTGGCTTGCTGTGTGTGCTTATGTCTGCACAAGAAAAATGCTGGTGGATAACGAGGCACCTGCAGGCTTTGCATTCAATCAGAAGTTGCCTGTCCTCAGAGTGGGTAGGAATTCCTATGAAGGGTATTTATATTATTAGTAGAAAGGCATGGAGCTGTGTGCAAAGGCTTCATCTGGATCTAATTGTGGTGATCCAGATGTGCCTGGATCTGATGAAGATCACAGGTCCCAGACTTAATCTGTTACCCACTGATGCCAATGAGGTATTCCTTGTATGTTCTTCATTTTTTTAAATCAGTGCTTAAATACAATTAGTACTGAGGGAAGTGTTTTTGTTTGTAGAATCATAGAATGGTTTGAGTTGGAAGGAACCCTTAAGGGCCATGTGGTCCAACCCCCTGCAATGAACAGGGACACCTACACTCCATCAGGTGCTCAAAGCCCCTCCAGCCTGACCGTGGCTGTCACCAGGGATGGGGCAACCACCACCTTTCTGGGCAACCTGTGCCAGTGCCTCATCACCCTTAGTGTAAACCACTTCTTCCTTATGCAGTCTAAATCTCCTCACTTTTAGCTTTAGTTTGAAACCATTTCCCTTTGTCCTGTCACAAAACTTTTCAGCTCTCCTTCCTTGGTAAGAAAAGCAAACAGTTATGTTGGTGATGCAAACACTCTGTTGCATATTGTCAGGTCTGGAGTCTCTGATGGCTCTGAAATGGTAAATGTTTTGCAAAAATATTCAAGTGACAATAGTTTGTACTTGCATCTGGTCCTGCATGAATTGGAAGCACATGTTTGGAAAGCTCTGTGTTTAGTTAACTCCCCATAGTCTCCTATTACTGTGTTTTCTGACAGGTGGTCTGCAGAGCTGTAGCAGGCATTGCACAAACAAGGATGTGGAGGACAGGGAGCAAACTGTGCAGATATGAATCTCACATGAGCAGGACAGGTTTCCAGTGAGAAGCAGGGTCCTGCCAGAGCCTGCAGGACCCTGCTAATGAAAATCAACCCAGGCTGAGCACGAGGAGTCAGGTATCTTTGCACCCCAGTGGACTTCCTGCAAATTTTGTTCTTTTATACGGAATCCAAACTGCTTTCTAAAAGAGGGTGGGGAAAGGGACCCACCACCCAGATACCCATGGCAATCAAGGTGTAAGTCTACAAACATAAGAACAATAATAGCATTGTCAAAGTGCAAACCTTTGCAAGTGTTTTTCACTTCAAAATGAAGGATTCATTAAAAAATGCAAGTAACCATTTTCAGGTTGATTATTATCCTAGATACGTCTATTCAATACCTTCTCAGGTGTGAACGGACATGCAATGCCTCCCTCTTTTCCTCCTGTTGATAAAGGAAGCAAGGTGCAAAGTAACCATTATATTCTGCAAGAGCTTGACTAACCTGAATGCACCCATTTCAGCTCATCCTGTGAGATAGCCAAGTGCCACCAGCTCCATTTTACATAAGGAGAAGCAAGGTGTTGCTTTCAAATGGCAGGTTGGTGAACAGCCATGCAGCCACCTAGAGCTCAGCTTGCAGCTGTGTTCTGGGATGAGTCCAGGCACACCTTGATCAAACTCTCCTCGGCGCTCCATCAGCTGGAAGTGAGCATCACTTTCCTAAAGAGGGAAGAAAGGGGTTAAGGAAGATAAATTCACTAGGACTTGAGGCAGAAATAATATGGAGGGTCATTTTATGAGCTTATATCTAGCTTCTGTGATATTTCTACGCAGTGCCCAGCTCTATGTTCGCTATTTCCTGTAGTGCAGGATTTTCTCCTGCAAATATGCTCTTTCTACTATCCTTAAGTGGCACAAAATAATATTTAGCAGCTGTTTTCAGAAGTATTATCATAGCTGTTCAGCTGGTAGGTGCTGGTCTCCTACAGCTGAAAATCCATCAGTAGCAGATGGAAAAGTGACAATATCAATATCTATGTATTGCATTAATGCTGGGATCAATCTGTGAATTAACCTACAGCTGTCATCATCCTGGTGCAGTACCTATGTGCATAGATACACCTATTGTCAAGTACATGTTTGCAGAATCAGGGCAGACTTTGGTAGATGACTAGTGGGGATAGACGCCGTCAGCCAGAAAGGACAGAACAGTAAACAGAGGTTTCAAACATAGTTCACTTCTGCTAGGGTTTCTTGTTTGTTTGTTTGTTAATAAGCACATGTGAAACTTGTGCTTGGTATGAAAAACAAGCTATAGAAAGTGGTGAGTTCCCAGAAAGAGCTGGAGATGAGCATTCACAGTGTTCAGCAAGGTAGTATGTACTTTGAAGATACTTCTTGCGTTACAGATCTATGATATACTAACTTCTTTCTAACTAGTTGGGAATGGGTCATCCATGCTATCAAATGATTTGCACATGCATTAATTTCAGTGCATCAGTATTAGATACACTGATGCAAATCACTCAGCTATCACAACATATTGCCTCAGTTCTGCTAGCTGAACACCAGATTTTGCTTTTTGCCTGTGTCTGATGTAGTTCTGAGAAATAACTGACACCGCAAATGAAGCCAAAACCCACAAAATCATAACAACTCCTGGAAAGCTGCTACCCCTTGGTGTCCTAGCAGGGCCCTTCTTCCATCCTGTCCCGCCCACCCACAGCTCGCCACTCCTTCCCACCAGGCACCTGATGACCTGGCCTCTGCCAGAGCATCTCCTGCCAGAGCAGAGATCCTCCGTGTCCCTTCCCAGTTCCTTGTTTGCTTTGCTCTGTGCTTACTGATTAACTTTCTGTGTGCTAAAATGCAGGTGATTTCCTGCTGCAAAATGTATTGATCTTTGGAGCAGCTGGTTTGCTGAACGAAGTACAGAAAGGAGGAGAAGTCTGGATTATTTCCTGATGTGTAGGAGATAGCTTGGTGAAAATATGCCCCCATGTGCAAATTTGAACCCGGAGGATCTAATTCTGTTAACTTTCACTGTAATAAACCTGGAGGTATTTCTTGACCTTACTGCAGTGACAGCCGGGCTGGGAAGTGATCTCATCTTCTCAGAGCAGAATCCATTTTGTGCTGCTGTGTTTGCACAGCATTTAGCACAGTAAAGTCCTGCTGTGTGCTTCAGATCTGGAGGTGCACGTGTCCCCAGGGGGAGCGGTTCAGATGCAACCCTTCCTTGGTTCTCCCATTATTAACATACTTGCTCAGTGCCACAGGAGCGGTGTATTTATATCAGTGTATGATGCTCTGGGAAGGTTTGTTTGTAGGTACTGGTGCTAACAATGAGGGCATTCTTCTGTCACCTGATGATAAGCTTTCTTCCCTTCCCCTATGGTCACATGGGATCTCTCTGTAGTCCTGTCAGCACATATATAATTAAAGTGAGCTGCTGTCAAGGAATTGAAGAAAGAACTTGCATATTGAATGTAAATATTTTCTGCACCTTATGAAACAGGAAATGATCAAAGATGGAATGACCTAAATGCACATAAGTCTCTGGCTTTATGAGCAAACCTGTTGCCCTGGAAGCCTGCTGCAAGGTCATACTGGTCCCGCAGCATTCTCCTCCATGTTCCATCATGGGGCATTTTGCATCTGTAACAGCCATGCAACAAACCTGCCCCTGAGCAACAAACTTGCTCCTGAATAATGTTGCCAGCATATACGTGTGTGTAGGGAAAAAAATGGCATTTTCTACAACACTTTCCCAATCCTTCTTGTATTTCCATGCCTAAACTGCCTGTGTCTCACTTGCAAATCCAGCTGATAAAAGTGGTGTAGATTCCTGTGTACAGTCTCTGGGTTATCTGAGGGTACAGGCTATCTGAGGGCTTGCTTTCACAGAGAATAATTTTATCTAAGGTGGCGTGAGGTTCAAGTTTCACTTGTGAAAATACAGTAATGCTGTAATTTGTTTGCTGTTCCTTGATAACTTATGCCTCGTGCCAGGCAAAATTCTCTCACCTGCACCATGTGAGAGCTGGGCTTACTTTGGAGTCCTCCAAATGGCACCTGAGCAAGAAAAAGGTCTCTTGCCTCCTTCATGCATTGACGTTATACTTGTTGCTATATTCTATGCCTCTACCTTCACTTCCAGATGAAAAACTTTAGGTGTGGAAAAGCCTCTGTCCTGGCACCCATGGCAAACTTAATATCCACCCTGAGTATTTCACCCAGGGGAATGAGGGCTGGACCAGACCTCTGGGAGCTGCTCTCTGTAGGGCAGAAAGCCTAGGAAATTTGCAAGCATCTATCTTATAAACCTGCCCTGACTGCTTCTGCAGTCTATCCATGTGCCTAGGAGATATTGTATTTGTGCATTGCTGGTCTCCCAGCTTTGCTGGATTGTCTCTAGCCGAGAGATGATATTAGTCTTCACACTTGCAAGAAACTGCTTCTGCTACACATGCAGCTGCTTTGTCTGTGGCATTGCACACC
>JAOWBP010002392.1:25419472-25445346 GCA_028571105.1 Tragopan temminckii | reverse complement strand
GATGATATTAGTCTTCACACTTGCAAGAAACTGCTTCTGCTACACATGCAGCTGCTTTGTCTGTGGCATTGCACACCAAGCTTCTCTTGTCCTATGAGTAGAGCTGTGCACTTTCATGGCTCAAAACCAAAGTCATAAGCTCCCTCACCAATGCAAAATCTTCCAGAAAGGCAGCTCCTGCAGATAACTGGCCATGCAAAATAACAATTGCAAATACTGCCTTCCACTTTACATTTTTATATCTACTAAAAGTATCAATTACCTTGGCATATGTCTTAAGAAATACTTGTGTAATAAACCATTCGAGAGAGACCATTTTTTTCTTTTACACCTGTCACTTCCAAGGATGAATGAACTGAATTCTTACTATAATTGTTAATTCTCAGCACTGTCTCTTCCTGCCAATCCTCTCTCTGAACTGTTCCAGGCCTGGCACACATTACCGGGTAGAAACAAGTCTGCCTGTATTCCAAATGTTCCCTTGCTGTTTGTGCATTCAATAAACTTTCACTTACTCTGCAAGGATTTCAGCAGGCTACTAATGTTCTTAAACTGGTCAAAAGCAATCAGCTGAACGTGAAAATCACGGGTTTTGGCTGTAATTATCATTTCAGTATCTTGCTCTTGCATTCCACAGAGACAGACATGTCTAAAATGAAAACGTGAATGTGTTGAGTAAAAATGAAAATTATATTACTAGTAAAAAAAGGGTACTTTTATTAAAAAACATGTTTTCTGTAAGGAAACAGCATCTACCTGCTATTTCTCACTGTTATTTCTTCGTGTTGAGAATAGTTTTTATTTTCTGGCATTATTACCTATCATGAAATAAGGATAATAGATGAGCCCTGACATAATTCCTGAATCAAATTTGATCAGGGCGATCTAACGGCATAAACTGAAAAAAAGCCTCTCTGGGGATTGTGATTTTGAGCCTGAGGTGGGATACAGTGCCTTTGTTTTGTTCCTGTAATGCCATCCCTGCCACCACTATAAAAGATGGAGAAGTTCTTCTACAGAGCATCTCGTGTTCACCTTCAGGTTCTGTCTGATACCGCAGTGGCACTGCATCTAAGACAAAACATTTCTAAGACCTTCCTCCTGAACTCTCATGTTCAGTCACACACATACAAACTATTTCACACCTGATTTCAAGAGGAATGTTGGTTTTGGTGCAGGACTGGAACTAAATTCAATTGTTTGTGTGGTTCCTTGCAAATTTGTAATTGTGGTTACAACATGCCATGTTAGCACATAAGCAGCAGGCAGGGAGATCTCATTCCACAACCCTAGCAGACAATGGCTCAGAGGGAGCCATGAAGAAGTACTAGAATATCTTTCTGCTCTCCACACTGAAGAGAGGACTGAGTCCATTTATTTCAGTGCATTGCACCTTTGGGGGTGAATACCCATGCAAGACATACACTCACAAGCGGAGTCTCTCTAGGGGAGAATTCAGCTTAAAATTCTTCCAAGGTCCAAGGCCTTGGAGAGGGAGACATCCTGCTCTTTTTTCCGTTCCTTTCCATTGTCTGTGTACAAACACTAGGACAAAATGTTTATGCCTGTGTTATAAAGAGATGTAAATACTAAGACTCGGTGGTAGAAAGAAGATTTGCTTTAGAGAAGGGAAGTACATTGAAATAGAAAATAGAAAAAAAAAAAAAAAACTGGAAAAGCAGCTCACCCCAGCTTTGTTCAGGCTCCTTGTCCTCCCTGTTGAAAACTACCAGGACAGAAGCAGAGGTGCAGTCCGCAATGCAGCTATTTAAATCAAACTGTGGTCACATCAGTTGGACTAGAAGGATTAGTAACAAAAACATCCTTTCTGAATATCAGCCGTCAGCATCACTGTAGAAGGGCCTGAGGCTGATGATGCATTGCATTTGTAAGATTTTAGAATTCTTGGTGGAAGACAGCTCCAAGTCTTCTCTCCAGAAGGTTTCCTGGCTTTCTCACAAGTCCAACTCCAGGTTATCATCTGCAGCATTGGCCTGTGTTGTGTGGGTGAGCTGGGCTCCATTTGATGCTCACTTGAGTGCTATGACCTCGCCCTCGACAATCAATTCAAACAACAGCAATCTATTCAGCATTGGTTATCAGCCAGCAAGGCATCAGATCCTACTTGCTCGTGGCTCATTATACAGTACACTTCCTACAAGGAGCTGACATCAAGGCACAGGAGCCTGATCCTCAGCAGAGATTCCCGTCCTTTGCCGCTGAGCGAGAAAATCCGATGCTGTCAAGCCACGACCTGGGTAATGCGGAGATGAGCACAGTAATGATCCATCTGTCTTTGCTGGTACTCTGCACCATCTTGTGGCTGGCGGGAAAACACCAGAATACCGTCTGAAATCTTCCACATTTCCCCCCTGTGTTTTCCCTGAAGAAAAATACAGACTGTCAGTGTACACTGACAAAATTCTGTGCCCTTTGTACAGCTGCTGTGAGTGCCTGCAGGTTGTCTTCAGACCCAGCCAAAGGGAAAGCCATCATTACAGATAAGTAGTTGTGTGCAGATCCTGTAGCATACATAAATTACCTGTCTGTAGCAGATTCCCTTGCATTTCCATGTATTTGGAACAAATTAAGCAGGTTAGGTTTTAAATGTGGAAAAGTAGATAAGAATCTCACAACCCCAGTGATCTCTGTTGTCACAAGAAGTGTTTGTTATTGATCACTGAAGGTTTTCCCATACTCTCCTGTAATTCATTTGCCTTCTTAAAAGAACTCTTTTAGCAGAATTACAGATTTCATCATCATCCGTACCTGCAGACCCATGAACAGACCTTAGTAATACATCGTACAGAACAATGGTTATTCCAGTGAAATTTACAATAAACACAGTCTTTTCCTTCCATGTTCCACAGGAACATGTTTTCACCCTTCGCCAAATCTTAATAGACTTCAGCCTGAGATTGTGGTTTTAGAGGGCATCAGTTGTATTTGAATTTTAGCATGACGCAGGACTGTGTTAAGTGGGGAAGGCACTGAGAGCATCTGGGGTCTTTGTGTTTCAGGCAGTAGAGGAAGCATGGCCGGGACAGTGAAATGATGATGTTCCTTACAGACCTCTCTCAATACTCTTTTAAACAGAAAAAATGGCCCCACAGTCAGGATCCACATCCCCTGCCACCTTGCCACAGGAGGATGAGGAAACTACCAAACGCATGATGGCCAAGAGGGTAAAAATCATTGCAGAGCTCATGCAGACAGAGAGGGACTATATCAACGACCTGGATCTCTGCATCAAGGAAGTGATTCAGCCTCTGAGAAACAAGCAGGTAAGTGCCAAGGGTGGAGGACCTGGGGGTGACGTCAAGATCCGAATTCACCCACGCTCTGTTTGCAGATAATCTTAAGGCAAGCACAGATGGCAACCTGAAGGGTGGCGTGGTGCCTGATGCAGGTTCAGAGCTGGCTTTCCAGAAGGTAGATGTGCCAGGACTGTAGGGAGGAGAGTGGGAAGTCAGATACACTTCTGATCCTCGTCATTGCAAGTGCGTAAAACCTTTGCATTGAGGTGCTTGCCCAGAGGGCAGCTTAGATGCTATATGCCTGCTCCCAGGCTTAGGCTGCAATGGCAACTTCCCCTATCCATTTTGCTGTGCACATAACCGCTGGCACATGCCCTGTCAGACCTTTACTGGCACCTCTAAAAGCAGTAAAAAACAATAAGAAGAAATATTTTCCATGGCAACAGGCTGGAATGGCATTAACCTTCCCATCAGGGTTAAGCTCCGTCTTAAAAATTACTTTAACTGGCTTCTCTGACAACTGTGGTGGAGAGACAGACACCATGCATGACAGACAGCCTAGTGAGCACCTTGGAAATTTGCATTCCTCACAGAAAAGCTAAATTGAGAGAGGAAGGCTCATAAGCTATCTTAGAGGCAAAAGATCTTATTAGGCCAATGCTACTCAGTTTCCTTTTCAGCTGAGACTTCAAAGAGCACCTTTTCCTCAACAATATTTCAATTTCTAAAAAAACTGTGCAGTCTCAAGCTGGGAATAGAAGACCTTGTCCAGAGAAAGACTTAAATTTGTGGGGCTTGCAACACAGCATTCACAGAAGCTGCACAAATGATATCTGCTGCTAATACAGCGTAGAAGTGATTTTAAACAGACCGTAAGTCTGTGTTCTGTATATATGATTCCAACAACTGGTCACAGAATAGGAGTATTGGAGATGAAGATGCTGTCTCCTCAGGGAATTGTGGCCACTGAAACCCATGTTGTTTAAAATCCTGCAGGACCATCCCTTTGTTTCCTAAAACTGTCAGAATTTGTTCCAACCCATTTTTGGAAGAGCTGGCATCTGCTGGTTTAACTTTAAGCAGTTCTTGACTCCTTTCTCCTCTCAGATGTTCATTTGCTTTGGAGTAGTCTCTGCTGGCTCCCGACCAATACCCAGTGAGGGCACTCTGTGCTCGAACTCACTGAGATTTTTAACAAACATGCTGTATTCTTCTGCTCTTGTCCAACCAACTGAAAACATATGTTTTGATTCTGTCCTTTGTCACCGTGTTACCACGTGTGTCTAGTCATGACATCATTCCAAAAGCAATGTAGGCATTGTGCTGGAGTGGACGTCAGAAGTCCAGTGACAGATGAATACAGAGGAAAAGTAGAGATTATAACTATCTTAATGTAACAACCTCTGCAATTTTTGAAAGGCTTTCAAAATATTGTATAAAGTCAACTTCTTGGATAAACTACCATATTTGAAAGTTTGTAGTGTGTTTAGAGAAGGATAACATTTAGAAAATTGACCTAGGAATGGATCTGTTCCATATTTCTAAATGGATAAAAAATGTTTTAGTCCTATAATAATTATTAAAAAATTAACTACGGTAGAAATGAAAGTATATTGCTGATTCGGTTACAGCAGCATGCAATTTGATCCTCCCAGCATCTGGAGAGCTGCTATGCAAGTAAGCTGTTCTGTTTCTAATGGAGAGGGATGTTCAGTGGGTACAGATATGGATGTCAAAATCAGTCTTGCTTTTGTTCTCAGTGTTAACACGTCACCACTGGCTATCCCCAGTTGTCCCTGAATATTAACTATCACACAGCTGCACAAGGGAGTATGTTGTATGAAAAGCACGTGTCCTGAACATTTTTTGTTTAATATGAGTAAGGGAGACGATATGATATGGAGGTAAATTTTTTGCTGATGTAAATTGAACCAGTTCACTGGAGTCAGTGCTGTGCTCCTGGTCTCCGCCTTTGATTGTACTAATACCCTGAATTTTAAAGTGTTAGTTTTAGTGGAAATTGTATGACCTTGATTGCACTCTTCAGATTTACAGGACAACTAACTTAAAATGGTACCATCATTTGAAAGTCTTGGTACCTCATAGCTGGCACTACAGCACCAAGGTCCCAGTTCATGTAGCAGCCTCCATGAACAACTGGAAAACAAGAAATCAAATCCCCTGCCAACTATTCTTCTTTTCAATGGAAAAATCAACATTTTAAAGCCAGCTAAATAACTTTTCTTCATTCAGATGATAATATTATTTCCTTCCTAGGTAAACACTTTCAGATTAGGAACCACTAGTTCAAAATAGCATTAAAATCACTTGATAAAACGCCCTTTGTTAACTGTGTCAACCCAATTCTACTGATCTGAAAACTGTATGCGTCCCGAAAGTCACAAGGAGGATGTTTATATTACATTTTGCAGAAATTATGCTTCCTGAATGCTGAACATGAAGGCCTTATCAAGAGAAGGTCTGTAAAATACACTGTCCTTCTTTATCCTTCTTCAGTAGCTGCTTAATATTTGTATTCCATTAGATTGCTCGCTTTGACGTGGATGGCTTGTTTAGCAACATCGAATCGGTCCATCAAATATCAGCCAAGCTGCTGTCACTGCTGGAAGAAGCCACAACAGATGTGGAACCACCCATGCAAGTAATCGGTATGTTTACTGTCCTCTTGAGTTCTACAAAGCCACGTGAAAGAATAAACATAACACTCTCCTGTCCTATACCTTCATCAGACTAAAGCAGCACCACTCTCAGAGAGTAATGTGCTACAAGCTGTCCACAGTAATACAGGAAAAAGGAGATCTGAAACCTGTCCAGTGGCTCTGCTGTGCTCATGTCAGGCTTGATCATGGTGCTTGCTCCTCTGGATGTTGAGGGGAAGGAGAAAGGGAGAGAGTGAGCTTATCATGAATGAGAACTGCAACACTGAGTTATGCTATATAATAACATCATTTTCATCTAGTTCAGTATTACCTACCTAACTGCTTATGCTTAAACCAACTTTTATATTGCATGTTCATACCTGTACCATTTGAGCAATGCATTAAGATCGGTTGGAATATTTAAAATGTCGCAAAAAAAAAAAAACCCTACCCGAACATCGTAAACATATTTACTGGCAATATTATTAATGTAAAAGGTGATTAAGTGTGATTAACAGAGACACGGTCAGTAAAATAAAGAAAGCAGTAATCAATATGGAGCCTGTGTGAATCTGTGTAGGAATGTCTGTAGGAATCATGAGTATTTTTAGCAAATAGATTTCCCCTGGATATATCACAGCAATCATACGTTCAGTAGCTCAGGCCATAAATGTTATGGTTGGGATCTATTCACTTGACATTCTGGCACAGGTGGAGAGATTTAAGAAGTTTCTGTTCATCAGCTCTTCTGTAATTGCTTATTCAGTGCAGAGGTGGTAGGTGATCCAGCTTAACAAATCAAATGAGAAATCGTAATTCGCTTGAGTGCGAAGTTAGCCAGTTTAGTTTAAAAAACTTTCAGTTATGATTCAGAGGTCAGAGGGGTTCTTTTTTTACTATACTGACCATGTACCACAGGTAATGTGTTATAGAAAGAACCATCTTCTTGAAATATAACGGGGTAAAAAATTGTCAGTTGCCATTTGGCTAGGGAACACAACATTAAAGCTTGGGAAAAGGTATTAATCCTAGCATGTCTCAATCTGGTTTGCCAAGGCAACAGCTTAACGTAGTTTGATGAAACTGTGTTGTTTGGCAGTATTTCAGTAAAAGTGCATCATGATGAGTCATACCCTTAATAAGCAATGTTCTATTCTAGCAGGAAGTGGCTTTCTCAACAGAAAGGAGAATCATTCTTTCAGTTTGCTGCCATATCCAGAAGTAAGGACAAATAATTTAATCAGTTTAGTATGGTGTATTTCTCCAGAATCAGACAAAGGACCATCAAAATGTATAGGATTTTGGAACAGAAAGTTGATTAAATTATGGCAGGGAAAAAGATGGAAGATAAGATGAGAGCAATTCTTCTAAAGGCTGAGTCTAAAGCAGGGAGAATAATTGCATCATTGTAAACAAGAAGTTACTAAGTTTGTTACCCTCAAAAATAGAGCAGATTATAGTTGTGTCTTCAGAATCCTCCCACATATTCACTGTAAAAGTTGTTAAAGCCAGTCTACAGAAAGAGCAGGATGAGAAACTGTTTAGCACACCCATCGTATCCTATTGTGTTTGTGGTATTTAAACATCTTCCACTGACACATTTTCCTTTGGAAGGAAGCCCAGTCATGGTGAGGCTGAGGAGAACTGCTGTTTCACGAGTTAGAAACCAAAATTATGTAGTTACTTATATTGATGTCTAATTTTAGTCTCCACATCTTAGGCTGTACTTACATTTACAAGCTGTAGTGCCCATACATTCCGACTCGTATAACAGAACAGTTGGTGCTGAGGACCTGGTATATACAAATTTCAAGAGGTCTTATTTCAGATTAACTTTAGCCTATTCCTGTAGATCGAGAGGTATGCTTTATGCTGTGCCCTAAGAGTATATCTTCTGGTAATTACCACCTCAAAAGGATCCAATGTATGTGTCTGTTAACTGTTTCTCCACACAGCCGAGTTACGGAAGATGAGGTACAGTGAGAGACTGGCTTTAAAAGCCCCCTCCTAATCTGCACTAAAATGCTAATGTAGCTTTGGTGGTTGGTCTTCTGAAGCTAAAACCAGTAGAAGACAAATGATCTTTCTAGTTCTCCCTTGTGTTTTTTCTCCTCTGTGATCTGGTTGCTGTACATAGAGGAATATGAAGACTTAGTAATTTTACTCTGCCTTTAAATATTGGGCCCTTTCTTCCTCCCTCTCCCACTGCTGTTCACACAGGAAGCATCACTGAAAGCTGTAAGTGTAAGTGTTGCTGTCACTTGAAGCCTTCCTCCTAGGGTTGCCTCTTTGAGACTGTCTGACCACCATGCTCAAGAAGAGGCATCAGGCAGATGTGGATCTGTCAGAATGCTCAAAATACTCATTATTTATAAACCTGTGCCCAAATATGATGCATTTTTGGTCCATAAAGCAAGTTACCAAGGTGATATGCTCAGTGCTCAACTGACTCAATCTATACATCCCAGAACCAAGAAGAAATTTAGGCTTAAGGACCCCAACTGCTTTTAAAAGATCCCATCCATGAAATCAGCACATAATTTCTCTCATTATTTTATCATAAATGAAAGTATCTATCATCATGGCACAATACACCAATGAATTCTCATCTTTTCCATTCTGGAGGAGAGAATGACTATTTCCAGGCTCCAGTATATGCTGAAGGGAAGCCTAAGTGTATAGTTTGCATTTTTTTGCTGCAGAAAATATAATCTCTCTTAAGAGCTCTTAAGTACTACAGGCTGTGCTAACCACTCTGCTTAAAGTTAATGATAAGTGTGAGAGTTCAGCATCTCTGCCAGGGGCACAGGATCAGGAAAAAGCTTGTTATGGTTTCCCCTTACAGTGTTGGCTAAATAAGGCCCTGTGTAGAGTTCACAGGGAAGTCAGGATGCAGTATGTGTTGTTAGCCATCAGCATCACCATTCAGCACAAGATAGAGAAAACAGAGATGATAGCACCTAAAGAAGATGCAGCTTTAGGATGCACGTGCTTTTCTGACTGTGGCCTTACAGTAACTAAAATGAACTTCTGTGTTCTTAACTCGGTTGTTGTTGTTCCCTTGTTCGCACCTTGAAACCAACATGCATTAGACAGCCCAGTTAACCTTCTCTGCTAGGGAAGAAACCCAGAGCTGTGTTACTGTGGTAACTGAATCATTTTTCACTCTAAGACAGAGCAGTTCAATGCAATGTATTATGAAACAGCCGGCTTCGGTCAGGATGAAAGAGGCAGGATGCCTGACAGCTTTGTGCTCACTCTGTGAATGAATAGAGCTCCCAATTAATGTGGTGCTCAGCTTTTAACTTTAATAATCATGGCTATAACTCAACAGGAGTGTTTATAAAACATCTGACTGGTTGCCACGTAGATGTAATTTTTCTGTAAATGCCTGAGACAGTAGTTTTCACCATCGCTATTGTTTATTATGTGAATTTCCAAGGATGCTGATCAGGATGCTGCTACATTAGGGTGTGAGAACCTAATGAATATCTCAGCAGAAGAGATGAAACGTGCTTTCTCTGCCTGGATAATACTTCTTATGTACACAGAAAGCAGCACAGGAGTTACAAGCTGAGAGAAATGGGCACCAAACTTACATGGGAAATGGGTGCAGGACTACTTCAGTGCCTCTAAAATTCCCAACTGTTTTTCAGGAAAAACGGTGCAAGAGAGGATCAGAACTGTAAATGCTTTCCCCATTCATTCTGTATAGAAATGGCTGCAATCCACAGTGGTTTTAATTCATTAGAGAATGAATTCACATGAATTCTATCATGTGAGGAAGATTCCCCACTCTAGGCCTTAACAACTGCCATTTTAGGATGCTGCAAAACAGATAAACGTGAAATGGCTAATGGGAGATGGAGTCATTATTCCTTTTATAACCCATTTAAGATCATATCCAGCTGAAAAAAAAAAGTCAAAAGGAAAATGAATATCCTTACACTTGTTTCTCCTGCCAGCCCACAGGGCCAACATAGTCTCTCCTTAGCAGCAGAGCTCTCCTGTTTGGTTCTCACTGCAGGGGTGTTAAGGTGGGGCAGTGAAGTAGGGGATTGTATATGTAGGGGTGCAGGTGTAGAGATTTTGTCCCTGTTCTCTGGGGAATTTTTGTGCATTAACACTGGTATAATGGTGCCTGGCTGTGACAAAGATGAGCAGCTGAGAAATACATGTAATAAATAATGCACATAAACACACAAGATCATTTCTAAGGGAAGTAAAGTGGAAAGCAGCCTTTTTAGCTCACGGCTAATGTGGTGGAATAATAAAACTCCTTCTGAGATGCTGTTGTCTGGCTTGACATGCTTTGTTTTTCTCTTTAACAGGGGAAGTGTTCTTGCAGATTAAAGGCCCACTAGAAGACACATATAAAATCTATTGCTATCGCCACGATGATGCACACACCATGCTGGAATCCTATGAAAAGGATGAAGAACTGAAGCAGCATTTAAGACACTGTGTACAGTCCTTAAAGTAAGATCTTTTCAAATGATGATTTCCGTCCATAGTCAGTTGCCTGGCAGGGAACATTTTAAATGGATGCAGATGAAAGGTCCCCTGTAAATCCAGAGTTTTATGAGGCTTGCTGGAAGCTCTGGCTTATGCTGCTTTCATGAAAAGATGACAAGCCAGGGGCCATGATTAGATTTCTTTCTCTCTAAGATGGCCAAAAATAGCACAAGAAAGGTTTCTTTTCCCTTAGCTTCAGTGCCCCATACCAGCAGAAGAAATGCTGCATCATATAATGGGCTGCTGGGAACACCTTGCCCAGCTCCTAGGAAACATTTTCAGTGATTCTATTGCCTGGATTAAAATGGCACGCAGTGGAGCTATTCACACATACTGGTGTTTCTGGACCCCCACTCTAAGTCCCCAGAGATCTGCAACTATGCTCTACACCTCATGATGAGGGTATTTGAAAGTGGTCTACGTTGAAACAAGCTGTCAGGTCCCACCAGTGGAATTTCCTTCATGCCATTGCCTCAAGCACCAGCCCCTGGGGGAAATGTATTGGGGATGCAGCAGAAAAATGGCTCTGTCTTTCCTCTAGCGTGGCTTTCTCCTGCACCCTGAGAACCAGCTCGCTTTCTCTATGAGGAACGCTTCTCTTCGCTTGTGAGCTCCCTTATTCCCTTACTTTCTCAAAAATCTTGCACAGAGCTGTCAGGGGGGAGCATACCCCAGTCCTTCAGATCATAGGTCTCCCTCCAGCTCCAGAAAAGGCTGGTGCTGCACACTTCCACAAGAAATGCAAAGCTATCACAAATAATTAATGGAGTGTACATCAGCAACAGATATTTCAATTATACCCCAGCTAGTGATCAGTCAGCAGAGATATGTTAGGAAATGGAAAGTATATCTGAGTGAAATCTGGGAATAGTACCAGAAGAAAATTAAAAGATAAATGTTTACTTTGAAGACAGGTTATACAGAAAATAAGACTTTGTGCACCATGGCCAGGTAGTAAATACATAACCAAATATATGTGCAGAGTACTGAGGCTTCAGTCACCTTGGAAGCTGAAAGAAATAGATTTTCATATAAACTCTGGCTTTCAGGCTAACGGATGGCCAGGTATCTCCCCTAAGGGGGTGTTTCAGTTGCTGACTCCTACAGTATTCTTTTCTGGCTAATCAAGAGAAGTTGTCCCTGTCATTCACTCATCCCTTCTGCTGAGGCGAGAGGATATGGGAGGAGATAAACATAAAAGATAGTGTCTATGTATGTGCTGGGGTGGAAGTTGCCACTTGAATTCCAGAGGCAGTAGGAGAAGCTTCTGTTCCATCATTGCAGGTGGGATTTGTGAAGAGAAAGGATATTTTATGCTGAACCATTACAGCCTTTGGTAGCAGGAAGCAACAAAACATTCCCCAAAATAAAGCCTCATTTTGTCTTGTTCTTTTCTGATTGGTTTTTAAACAGGAACCAAGGAAAAAATGCCATTTCACGTATACTATGTTGCCCTTTTCTCTCAGTGGCTAGAAATAGCAGCCAGTTCAAATATTAAGACTTGACAGTGCACACTCAAATGCACTGTTGTGGTCACCTCAGCCTTTTACTTCTGATGAGAGAGCACTTGTCCTAGGAAGGAAATTATGTAGGAATTTTACCAAATAAGTTACAGACTGTTTTATATTGTGAGATATAATATATGGGGGCCAGTGACTATTATTCTTGAAAACTGTTCACTTCTTATATCATTTCTTTCTTCCTTGGGAAGAATACTGTTACATTGGGGAAAAAAAAAAAAAGAGGTCTAACAAGAGACTTCTGTTCCTCAGCTGAGTAATATCTGTCTTGTAAAAAACAACTTCTGTATCAAGATGAATTTGCAAGTAGCCCTTTGCACGTCTGTACAGACATATCAGATTTAATTAGCCATGCTTAGATTCCTATGCCTCCTATTGACTAAAGGGGAGAGATTCAATCCCAAAATGTAGGTGTCTGCCTTGGAGACATGTGCAAATCCAAATTATGTAGAAAGCCATGTTTCAGCAGTGATTATGCAAAACGGGAATGTTGTTTGCTAGCTTAGCCAAAGAAATGCAGCTGGTAAAAATGAAAGGATGCTGGCAACTACCTGCTGTGCTTTCATTCTGACGTATCTTGGTCAACTATTAGAGGGGCAGAGGGATGTAAGAAGTACTCAAAGAGCTGATGGTGCAGAAGCAATGAAAATGCCAGCTTCCAGATGCTCCTCTGGCTGCTGGTAGGCAAGGAGATGAAAGTGCAGGTGGTCAGAAAGCAGTGGCTGATTATATGATGTCAGTACTCAATACCAGAAGAGCCTCATGCAGAGGTGGAGGGACATTGTGGTTCAACAGAATCTCAGAATCACAGAATAGCCAGGGTTGGAAGGGACCTCAAGGATCATGAATCTCCAATGCCCCTGCCACATGCAGGGCCACCGACCTCCCCATTTAATATTAGTCCCCTTGCATTTGGGTGAAGTTCTCCAAGTTTAATTCTACCATGAGGAAAATAGTCTGTGTGCGTTTGCATGTTTTCAAAAAACAACAGTACATCTCTGCTGCTTTCCGTATGTATATCAACAGTATCCTATTCTGAAGAGGTTTCAGTTGATAAATAGCCTCCCAAAAAGGCTTACTTACTTGATTCTCTATCCTAAAAGTCTAAAATTTATAAAAATAATGTAGGAATGACATTTAATTTTGCTCTTTGTGCTAAGGATTTGATGTTGCTAGCACAGTGACTCAAGCTGCCTTCTCTAACAGAGTTAGGAGAAGGCTGGGTGAAATCCAGGTTCCTGACAATCCTTTCTCATTTGGGGCTGTCCTTTCAAAAAGATGTAGGGCCAGATTCATTGGTACCCTCTGGCTGTTTTGTGCAGTTCTGCTGACACACAGCAGCCATAAACCTAAGTTAACTGGCCAGTTACAGCTGCTCTGTGTCACCAAAGAGTATCTGAGAATCTGGCCCATGATCTGTATAAGTCCTTTTAGGAGGAGCTAATATATATTTCCGTTCCTTTTCTTTTGCAGAAAGATGTACGAGGAAGAGTAAGTACTATGTCTTTTTCATGTGTAAAATAACCTTTAAAATATCTTTTTTTTATCTTAAGTATGCTTAAAACTGTACGTGTGGAAATTTTAAGAACACTAAGCAAAATCTGTAGAACGCATAGACTTCTTCAGGACATATGTGATAAAACACTCTCAGTTTTAATTTCTCTAAGCCTGTCTGGTTTTCTAATTACTAACTGCACTGGCTTTGCAATGTCTTTCAACACTTGTGGTTTATGATGCCAAGTCATTCAGAGCCCTTTACTACCACCTTATTGTCTAATAAATGTGCTTAGAGAGCTCTGAGCTCCTCAGCAGTACTTGTCAACAGTGCAGTGTCAAATCTGAAAATCCAGGCGCTCTTCAATTGCTTTGCATTAGGCATCTATATGCCTGCTCAGTACACACCAGGCTGATAGGTATTCTAAGGTAAGGATAGCTATTTCTAAGGTAAGGACACTTTTGGTAGCCCTAAATATATGAGAGATCCATCTTTCTGAGGAGCTTCCCTCTGACAATGGCTGTAGGAACATCAGAAAAGAATAAATGTCTGGCAACACCTTGTCAGAACACTCACCCAGCCTCGGATACCTTCTGGTTAAGGGACTTCTGTGCCAAATGTGACATTTTTGAAAAGCGTTAAGGGAAAGTTTATCAGGGCTGTGGTTTTGGACATCCAGCAGGTCTGGATCCTTGAAATACAACATCTCCTGAATTTACCTGCAGGGAGGGGTAAGAGAAGGGGTTAGCTGAACCAAAGAAAATGACTACAACCCAGACAGAAATGTTAAGAGAAAAGAGAAGCAGGCGTAGGAGAGAAACATCTGTAAAATCAGTGAATTAGTCAGTCAGACATCATAAATAAGGTCAATGTAAAATAGACTTCAAAGGATTTAAGTGTTGAAATCCTAGGTTGGAGTTTTCAAGATTTATTCTGTGATTGAAAGTACTGTATTTGCTTCGGTTTTGATAAAGGAGATTCTATACTCCTTTCTAAAAAGGGGTGGACGTCCTAGGAGGAACACCAAATACCCAGAGTAACAATAAGATCACGTGAGAGAGCAGTATGTGTAGAAATAATACAAGACTGGCTGCTCTGCCTTGCACTACCCTCCCAGAGGTTAATGCCTACAGTGGAGTGTAGGATACAGCACACTTCCTGAGCTGAAACTAGCTCTTGTAAAGCTGCACAAGGAATGATGTTCAGCTCAGGAACGCTCCCTGAGCTTGGCTACCTTGCTTGGCATGGTGGCATTTGTGTTCCCCCTGCAGGTACACAGGCAGGGCATGCCGAAATGCCATCTCCTGCACTTCAGAAGCTGTGGAGTCACAGCAAAACATGGGCAGAACTGCACCTGAAAGTCTGCTCTGTGTTCGAGTTGGAAAGCACGGCATAACGCCCCTCAAACCATCTCCCAGGTTGTTTTTCATTCAAGTGTGATCAAGAAAACAATTATACACATATCAGACAAAGCTGCTCATTGCTATCAACTAGATTGGTTGGATTCTGCTTGGATTAACAACTTTGCAGCCTCGGTGAAATCCCTGGGTTTGCAAGAGAGCCTTACAGCACAGCGAATTATTTGCCCTGCCTGTTTTGTGCTAATATGAGCTCACACATAGTAAATTGTAAAACTCAAGTCTTTGAGACGTGCTGCAGCCTGTGATGCATGCACACAATTTCAGAGCTGCCAGGCTGAACACGACACCATCCTCAGCCCTGCGATAGCAAACTGGCTGTCACATTCACCACAGGACTTACCTGCTAGACAGCAAAAGTGTGTGAAACTAAACCCTGGGTCCCCTCTCTTTGCATAGCTCACCACCATGTATTTTTTAAGCTGGTGGGAGTCCTTCTGCATCTGTGAGCTTGCTTTGTTGTAAGGAGGGAGGCAGGGTATGCCATGAAGCTCACTGCAGCTAAGCCAGTTGCATGCTCTGCAGAGCTACACTGAGAATCTGCGATGAGATTAGCTCAGCTAGTTATAACCTAGAATACTTGCTAAATTCATGATAAGGTGGGGGAGAGGCAGAAGCAGCATTGCAAATTAATTATCAAATTAATTCTCTGCACAATGGATGTCACAAGCCTGTTTTGGTCGCCTGGTGGGGCCATGTCCTGCCTGGCTGCCGAGTGCATGCTTGCTGGGCCCACTGGAAATGGGACTCATCCAGGGAGAGTGGAGATCAGCAGATAATCTCGCTGGGGAGAATTAGAGGAGTTGAACTTTGTGGCATTCGGTGCCCCAGGGAGTCATTATCTTACAACAAACCTACTATCTCTCAAACCATATTGCTAGACTGTGTCATGCAGATACGTGAACAGAGGACTGTTTATCACTTGGGCAGCTGTCCAAAGTGCAACTATATAAAGAGAAGATACTTAAAGATTTTTCCATTCATGAGGCAGCTTCTACAGATTTGCATTCAAGGGGCTTTTTAGAGAAAACAATAACAATTTAAGATTTTTTTCATTATTGCTGCCAGAAGCTGAAAGAAGGGAAAATAGCTCTATATATTTAATGTAGGATACGGGGGAAATGAGGGGGATTGAAATGATAAGAATGTTTGGGGACATCAAGAAGCCTTAAAAGGCATCTACTGTTAATTTTTTTTCATGCAGAACTTTTTGCAGATAATGTCTGTGCAAGAGAGATGGTTTAAATATGCAGATGTCTCTTCTCAAAGGCATTCAAATTGCTAGTTAATTAGTCAGCAGTAAGGATTGGCTCTTGTACTTTTCACACATATAAAAGTGGGAATGAAAGCCTTTTTTTTTCCCTCTTCTGCTCTTTCTGCTTACAAAACAATAGATGTCAGCCTGCAAATCTGAGTGGATGTTTTCTGCTTTTTGTACTTCCCTTCTATGTTGTATTATTCTGCTTTTCCTCATTCGGAAATCCTTCTTTGCCTAGCATTAGTTTTTGCACAGTTATTGTCAGACCAGCTCCTTCCCTCCAATACAGCCTTTTTGGGCATGCAAATGGAAGCCTTGCTCTGCTCTACAGTTTCACAACAACCCCACCAGCTCGCTTGCACTTCAAAGGGGTGTCTGTGAGTCTGGGGTAGTTCACGGGAGCGCTGGTGATGCTGCAGCATTCCCAGGTTTGCTCAGGAGAATGCTAGAATGAGGAGAGACAAGGACTCCTCTGTCCTGTTGCCAAAGCCTCAGTAGTGTGATGTCACCTCCTGGAAGCCAGCACAGAAAAACAGCAGGTAAAGGATGGCAAAGCTTATACTGGCAAATTGAAAGGTGTTGCGAGAAGAGATGCAGCAATGTACAGGCATCTCAGTTACTCACAGTGTGGAGATGTTGCAATTTTAAGGCTTAGGGGCCAGAGCAGGATGTAGTAGCCTCACTTGCTTGTATTTCTCAAACTTCCTGTTATTTGCTCTTCCACCTACATCTCCCTTCTTGGGTGCCGTGCAAGTTGCACCATACACACCCCTCAGACTGAGTGGGCCAGTTTCAGAGCCAGTGTCTAAGCAGTGGTCTGGCAAATTGCTGAAAATACAGAAAACTCAGACCCGGTGTGTATTTCTCATTGAGGGGGCGGGAGGACGGTTTCATTTGCAACAGCCCGTGTTTCCTGACAGATGTATCTTATTTTTTGACTTAAGTGGTGATTGCACTTCTATGACTCAGTGCAAAGCACTGCTCTGGTTTTGATATTTTCTGTAGTTGAAAGCTCAATTGAAGGATATAAAAGGCAGCAGCTTCAATGACTAGACAGAAATATAAGAAGTTTTTGTCTTCAAGGAGTTTCTCCTTATGTGACTTTTTCTTGGTATAAATTATAGAGGAAAGCCAAATCTAATGGACATGGGATCCCTGATGATCAAGCCAGTACAGCGGGTAATGAAATATCCCCTGTTACTCTGTGAACTGTTGAATTCAACTCCTGCTTCTCACCCTGACCACAAAGCACTACAAGAGGCCCTTTCTGCTATGAAAAATATTAATGTGAACATCAATGAACTCAAAAGGAGGAAAGATTTAGGTAAGGAAAAAAAACAGTGAATTTTTCTGTCGGTTTGGGCTGGCAGTTACAAGAGAGGTTTCAACTCCAGTCATAATGCCACAACAGTTTTCGTTGGTGTTACTTAAGTTGTGCAATACACCAGGTTTCAACAAAATAACAGATGCCTTAATGTCACTTGTCCTCAGCCAGCTATGTTACCTGACAAAGGATGCAGATTCCCAAAACATGAAAATGATAAAAGGATACATGTCATACCCATGTTCATCATCAGTAATGCAGCTGCAAACACCAGTAATAATTAAGATGCAGTGATAGTGCTGTTTCTTATAGACTTGCCACATTTAAGCCTTGCTTCAATATTCTCAAGGCTAGCATTGATAACAGGGTTTTCATAATCTCAAGCATTTTGACACAAGATTACAGCAAGTGACATCAAAGTGCCTGGTCTCAAATGGTTTCATATTTGTGCCCCCATTCCTATGAAAAGCCCCATGGATACAGATTATTAGTGTCATGAAATTCTCTGTCTGCAGTGCTGAAGTATAAGAGGAATGATGATGATGAAACCCTTAAAGAAAAGTTTTCTCGACTGAATATTCACTCCATTAGCAAGAAATCCAAGAGGGTCACCAGCCATCTGAAAATACTGACAGGGGGAGAACCTCAGGTACTTTACTCACCCAACTGCAGATTTGCATTGACAGCTTCAGTGCTGCTTTTGCACAGGTGTTTCTAAAAACATTTTAGAAATACAGTTTGTGGTGTCGCTTTTTTCCTGCATCATTTATAAAGTCATTTTCTGAGTGTCACATAAGACAGGAAAGATCTCTGTGATTGAAATAGAAAACAAGATAATGTATTCTTTATCCTTTCCTCTTTTATCTAAGAGTTTCTCAAGCTTGTGATCTTCAGCAGAGAGGAAATGACCAGTATTTTTGTGAAAGTCAGCTTCAGCTCTTTGTGGTTGGACTGGCAATAGTTATTGTTGAGCTGTGAACACATTCTGGGTGTCTCACTGTCCATCCCAACCTTCACGTTCTGAGTCCTCTAAGGAAGATGACTAATAGACCCAATTAGTAAAGATCATGGGGCTTGCCTCTACATGCCTAAGAACCTGTAAACATCAAAACTACCAGAGGCAAAGAACTCTGTGATAAATCCAATGGGTATTAGGTGGGCAAAACTGAAATGCTCCTTCATAATTTCCAGGCTTTAGTTCAAAACCTACCAGGATAAATATTTTCAGAAAAGCTTCAATCTGAATCTCAAAGAAGATCACTTATAACTGACCTTGAAAATGATATCTCTCTGCACAAGACTACTGGTTATACAAGGTCATTTGCCTTCCTAGATGTGACTTCACAAGATCTGTGCCATTTTTTCCTGTTTTGTTGTTTACCAGTGGTTTCCCCCTTTCTCTGACGCAAACTACCCACATTTACTTTTTTTTCTGCTCATTTATTTGCACAGTGGAAATTTCTGTATTTTTGCTGGTTTCCCCACATAACCCCATGGCAGACTGGAACACTGACAAGGCTATAAATGCAGAGAAATTTAGAATTAAATGGGATTAAGAGGAGAGGTAATTTTTATTATTATTTTTTTTTTAAGAAGGTTCGTTTTCTGTTTTTTAATTGAGCTTAAAATATTTGAGAATCATGTTAGACTCAGGATATACATTATAGATTCAGCCCTCTCTCCTGCTTAATTAAAGAAAGTTTTCAATTCACATCTCTGAAACATGCTGTGACCCTTATAGCAAAACCCCTGAAAAACAGGCTTGAGATTTCTCAAATTCCTTAACTAAAAGGTAGGCAGAAATAAACGTATTTTCAGGGTTTCTATAGACAGCATTAGAAAAGTAAAAGCAGCCAGTTTCCAGCTGCTGAGGTTACAAGCTGAAGAGCTGATGTTGCTCTAGAGGTAACAGCTCCACCTACAGCCTGCCTGGGAGAAATCTCTCCATTACACACATGAGCACCAAAGGAAAAAATGCCATGACATGAAAGTATACCATATTTTATGTCATATTTTCACCATCGTTTCCCCAAATGCAGCAAAAATACACACACAAAAAAGATATTTCTACTGATACATGTAGATGTGCTTATGATAAAGCAATGCCCTGCTTCCACAAGGTTCGGCAGAACTTAAAATCTCTGTCATGTTGTCCAGTGCCTTCGACTTTTCCTGGATTCAGATCAGAGTTTGGGAGAACTAGGAACCAATCTTCTGTTTTCAAAGGGAGGAGTTTAGGGAAGGCTTGATGTTTTTCCAGCAGAGCTCTAGAGATTTCTTTCATTAGCCAGACTCCAAAATAACAGTGAAAACATCTGATTTAGGTGAAAGATCAGACATTCAATAAGGAAGAAAAGTTGTTTCGAAGCTTAGAGAAGACTGTGAAATCATGTGTGAAGAACATTTCATTATCCTTACAACATCTACAGGTGGGTACACGGTTTTATGCAATCTGGGGCACAACTTTTTTCAGTTGAACAACTTTATCCTTCAACAGTTTGCACTAAAAATAGGTAAAACACTGGAAAATATTTTCACAGTAAACAACCCCCAAAAGGCTGGAAACTGCACAGAAAAAAGCAAATAGGTATGAGAGATGGAAAATATTTCTGATTTCATCAATATTATTGCAGTATCTGCATGAGCGGGTGCAACACATTACATAAATCATAACCCATTTTCATTTTCCTACCATCTTCTCATTTAGGATTCCATACATCTGGCTGCACAGAATATAACTGGGCTTCAGGAAATCTTGCAAGACAAAGAAGATGAGGCTAATAAAAACTCGAAGAAAATGAACAACCCTACAAATCTCTGTGAAGACCTTGTAAGTTTATGCAGTGTCCAACATTACATAGATAACAGTGTGTGTGAGAGAACACATGTATGTGAGGAAGACTCAGGGCAAGAAGGAGCAATAAAATCCTTAGGAATCCACTGGGAAAGATGAGTGTTTCTTTGTATAAGTTGCTATAGGAAATAAGAAAATTTAGTCCAAGTAAAATGTATTTTCCCTAACAAAAACTAAAGAAAACTTTGGAAGTTAAATTCCTAGGATTAAACTAACATAATTGTGCTAAGTTTGCATGCTTCTGCTGAGCTTCAGACAGGAGCAGCAGATCTGTTTTTTCTAGTTTTCTTACCAAGATTCAGTCTTATAGCGATTTTTTTTTAAAATTATTTTTTAATCTTTGCTGTATAGTCCTGATCTATTAGTTCCTGGAATCATAGATCCATGGAAATCTCAGATTTATTACCTTCTCAAGCAAGTTACTATCCTTTAGCAAAATGTGAACAACCTGGATGTAGCCTGTAACAATTAAACAGTAACCCAACTCTGAAAAAACTTCAAGTTCTTCAACCAGTCTCTTGTTTTCAGGAACTGTAATATCTGACTCTACTAAGATAGACTAAAATGTCTCTTCAAAATGGGGCAGGTTGCTGCTTCAAACAGTTCAACTTGGTAAAATTCAAAGGTGGAGGCTTTCTTATGCTTTCCTCAGTCTGATGACAGGGGAAGTGAGATGGTGTAATTTCCTTTTCTTTGTAGTTCCAGAATTTACAAAGAAACTGAAAAATTAATCTTAATAATCAGAAATATCTTTGATATCTTTAAAATGAATGAGTGCATAAGGGGAGGAAAAGGGACCCCTCTATCACACTGAATGATGAGTGTGCAGTACAGAAGATACCCTTCCCCACCCCATTTCCAGAACCAGCAAAGCAGCAGAAGTCCACAGCAGGTGAAACAAAACCATTTTTCAGGAAGACACTTTGTAACTCCCATTGGCTCAGGATCCATCTGGCCTGAAGTCCCACGTAATTTTAAAAAACATTTGAACGTTATTTAACTGTGGAAATTTTTAATCACTATGTTTACTTGTTTTCTATTTGTTGGTCTTACATTTCAAACAGTCTTTATCCTACGTATATTTAAAAAATCCAATAATGTTGTCCTCACTTCGCATGGTGAGCGGATGTTTACATGTTCTTCTGTATGTGTGTTATCAATGGAGATCTCAGCAATAGGCTCACGTTAAATTTTTTTTTTTTTTTTTTTCCTCTTTCCTCTCTCATGTTTTAGGGAAAACTTTAGGGCAGAAATCCACAATAGCCCCTTCACTTCTGGAAATCAAGAGCAGCAGTTTGGAAAAACTTTTTTCTTAACACATCAAAAACTGCTTCACTAAACACAGCCTAGTTTTTCAAGTGGAAATAAGCCAGAAGCTAGCAGCCAGTGCACAGCATCTTGGCCTTGGGAGAGCACTCCTGGTGCTAAAACAGATGTGCCCTCTACCGTGGTGTACTATGGAGGGGAAGAGGGATGGCTGCCCTTTTACTCCCACACTTGATCCGACAAGTTATTTCACATAGAACAGCTAAAGGCTTTAACTTGATGATGAGGTTTACTCATCAAAAGTCTGTGCTATATTACAACATGTGACTATCAAAAAAATATTTTTTTAGTGCAATATTAATCCTTTGGTTCCTACTAGTGGCTAATAGGAATGCCTGAGAAGGATTTTTTTTTTTCTACCAGTTATGTACTGTTGCTGATTACTAGAGATAAAAGCAACACGCATAGCATAACTTAAGTGTCTCTGTTTGCTTAAACAGGAATTGATTTACTGCTATTTACAGAAAAAAAAATAAAAGCAAAAAAAAAAAGGAAGTTTTGATATCCTTTGAAACAAAGATTGCCATTGCCATTTAACAAGACCTCTAGGGTTTATATTGGCTGGAATTCTCAGTTTTACTCGAGTGCAGCACCACAAGGCACTGAAAAGCGCACTCACCTACTCTTCAGTTTCAGTCCTCATGGTTATCCTTCACTGATCCTTGCCTTGGTCTTTCCTCCATGGTATCACAAAGGGCAGTAACACAGGCTATGGGCTCCAGGGGACCATTTCCATTATCAGACACTTCAAGCTGCAAATCTGTTACCCCCTCCTTTGCAGCATTACGAAGGATTTCTAACTCATGCAACACCCTGCGCTGTGAAGCTGCCTCTGACAGCAGTACTTTGGGAAGGGTCAATAGTAGATTGCTTGATGGGCTGCAATCAGGCTAAACCTATTACTGTGTCTGAAGAACTGTGAGAATGAAGTAACGTGTGGGTCTGTTTTCTATCTTTACAGGTGGCTCAACTAGACAAGATTGTTTTGACTCCTCTCTCAGCACTACAAGCCTTGTTTTCAGGCCCACAGAAGCTCATCCAGAAGCGCTATGATAAATTGTTGGACTACAACAGCTACCTCCAGAGGTCAACAGGAGAAGAGCTTGATCTAGCAAAGAAAGACTATGAGGCTTTAAATGCACAGCTAGTGGAAGAACTTCAGGTATTCAACAGAGCAGCCAAAAAGATTGTGTTGAACTGTTTGTATTCCTTCATTACCCTCCTCAGAAGTATTATGTCTGCAGCACTTCAATCAAATTCTGCTGTGGTGGTGCCTGTTCCAGTAAGTACATTATAAATAGGCATAAGTCCTGTTTATCTCTCTTTTTTTCTTTCTGTATGGCTTGGGTAGAGATGTTTAGAACCCATGCCTAAAAGCTACTGTGATTTTGATTGTTTTGCTGAGCGCAATCAATTTTTTTTCTTTGCAAGCTCAGCAAAGGTTAAGATCTCAGTTTGAGTTTTGTTAGTCTTGGACCTTTTGTTGAGAATGACCATAATGCAGCTGCTCCAGCAATATCAGTGGAGAGATCAGTGGAGAGACAATAGGACAAAATGGAGGCACTTCTTAGCATTTAAGTCTTGGTTTCTTTAGGTCTGCCTGGAGCAGCCTGGAAGACACAGGAAGAGAAATTCTAGGAAAGTGCATGAATTTTCCTGCTAGTGTTAGACTGCAGAGTCACGCAGAAGCCTGCAGGGGTAAGGTTAAGGAGATCTGATGAAATAATTTCTATGAAAAACAAGTTGCTTTTAAATCCAGATATGCTGCAGAAGCTCCTGCATGGCAGGACAAGTCAGTAAGGTACAGTTCTGTGTTGGCAGTTTTAGAAAGTTAAAATAATTTCTTTTATGTAGTCACAGCCACCAAGGATGCCTATTGGAGCTAACAGAAGTGCATCAGTTCTTCCAGCCTACTCAATTCTTTCTGTGCACTGTAAGCATTACCTCAAGATTATGGAGTTATTATTAATTTGTGTGAAAATTACAATTTCACTCTCCTGGAAGACTCGCACCCTGAGAAACAGAGCTATGACAATACCTGCAAATCCACTCACCTGAACCAGAGGCATGTTTAGACAACTGTTTAGACAAGATTTTGCATAAGAAACATGTTGCAGTGAGGCCCTTCTGGAGTATCCCTTTCCACCAAGGGCTGACTTTAGAGGCAGGAAGGGACTGAAAAATTGAGAAAAGATCAGGATCAAAACAGAGCTGCACTGTTCAAACAGAATATAAAGGCTTTTTCTACATGAAGAAATTGAATCCCTATAATTTGACCATTAAGTATTTTGGAATATACTCTGTCAAGCATTGTTTTCTATGATGTTTTTCCTAAAAAATTAATTCTTCCCCTCTCCCTCCCCTTTTTTTTCCTGTTTACATCAGCAAACATATTTAGAGTTAGGCACATACCAAAATCACTTACCTAGTGCCTCAGACAAAGTACCAGCTTATCCATGTGTCTTTAACCTTGTATCAGCACTGTTTCACAGAAACACAGCTGTGGGGTAAGCCTTGCAGCACATGGGCCACTCTGATGTACATTTGCATCTGAAAGCAGGTGGCTCAGTACCATAAATGCAAAGCTGCTAATTTACATTTTTGTTGCTGTTTAGAATATTTTTTTAAATGATTCAACTTAAATTACTATGTCTTGTAAATCTAACAGTAATCATTAGTTACTTTTCTTAAACAGATCTTTATCTTTCTTTTGTCTTGTGCCTAGCACACCATAGGCTCTGCAGGAAACAGCGGTACCTTGTCAGATTTCTGACGCCTAGTGTTGAGCCCATTAAGCCAAATATGCTGTCTCAAATCTCGTTACCATTTTGTTCATGAGATCTAACCTACCTTTATGTTTGCAGCTGTCTTCCTCAAGCATCTGTGAAGTGCAGCATCAGTTGATGGAGGAGGTTCACAAGCTGAATTTTGTAAAAGAAAATAGCAGTGCAACCTTCATTGAAAGAAAATTGAGCTTAGAAAAAAAGAAACCTGTCCCCTCTCCAGTGAGTATCATACATCTGAATTGTTTAAAAAATCCTTTTCTGATCACTTTTGAAACAAATCCATGTTTACATCATTCAGAGGTCTGGGTTTTGTCCCTTCACTGGGAATCTGAATTGTGTTATTGGAATGAAGCTGTTCCATTGACCAGTAACTTCTTAAGACTCTTCACACTCTTTTTGTGTTGTTATCTTGGAAATCCACTTGAGATCACCTCTGATTATCCTTAGGTCTTTATGCACATGTTAAGGCTGTATATGTAAGGCTGGATTGCTTCTCTGTTAAGAACTCTTGCAGTACATCTTCTTACTCCTATTCAGAACTTCTCATCCTGCTTTTTTGTGTATTTGTGTGCATATACAAATTAACACACGTATACACCCCAGAGCAGAAGATTCATAAAGTCCACTAAGAAATCCATGTGCCTGTGGTTCCAAATCTTATCAGACATTTACAGAGTATTTGGGGGTCTACTTGACCCTACAACATAAAGTCATCTTTCAGGAGAAGCCAAGGAAGCTGCAGGATTCATTTTTTGTATCAGAGAGGCAGGAACATGTGCTCTTGCTACCACAGTGTGTTAAAGTCACAGTGACATAGAGCCCCTCTCTTTCGGCCCTCTAACCAAACATGCTTCCAGCAGTTCATAGCACTTTGCCCATATATAGCAAGGGAATTTTGTACAAAAAGCAGACCATTCTGTTTCTACTTGTTTTCTGCCCCAGTGCTTTGCCATGCAAGTTGCTACATGACTTTAGCATACCTCTGATAATTTTTGATTACACTTTTCGCAACTTTACAGAGGAATTCAAAGATCATTGTTCTGGAAAAACAATTAAAGCAGTGACAGTTCACATACAGAACAGAGGTTCATGAGAACAGAGTACTGGCTAAGAGGTACTTAGTTATACTCCTACATATCTTTCGAGATCTGCCTGTTATTGGTCAGTTATTAACATAGCAGTTGGACAGGCCCTTTCTGCACATGCAAAGGAGATTTGGTTACATACAGCTGTGTAACACTCCTTTATCTGCATGTAGAAGTGCAGTCAGTTGCCACATGCAGTATGTACACTGGTTCCTTTTATGCATCTGTGCTGCTCAACAAACAGCCTCGACATTATTCCTACTGAACAATTTTTACTCCTTTCAGCTCGAATCCCCACGTCAAACAGAAGACCACAGGTCCAAGCTGCTGTCTACATACAGCGCAGAACTGCTGTATCAAGCTAAGCGCAAGTGCA
>JAOWBP010002392.1:25392651-25415898 GCA_028571105.1 Tragopan temminckii | reverse complement strand
TCACTTCATCTTTTTGTATGAAAAAGTCAATGCTGATGGTGGAAATTAGTAACATTCAAGCATTTACTCGCCTGCACTAGGATTCTTTGTGCTTTGTCCCCTAGGCTTGGGTTTTCACAGAACAAGGGTGGTTTGTGACACAGGAAGGGATTTCACTGTTCCCAGCATCCCAGCACAAGACACAGCACCAGAGTCTCTACTGTGCCATGTGACAGTGGGTCCCAGCAGCCCCTGCCTTTGCCTTCCCATGAGTAGTCTTACTGAAGTAATCACCAAATCACTGGGTCAGTGAGGATGTGAACATTATGACCATGCAGCTGTGCTCAAGTCATCCAACTACCTTGTAGAGTTAAACAGGAAGCTGATCCGGATGAAGCTGTCATTTCTCCTTATCTTACTCCCTTGTTCTCATCTTACCCCCTTTTTCTCTTCCCCCACGTCCTGCAAGACTCCTAGAGATCCAAATGGCACATTTCCACTCAGGGTACTGAAACATTTGTCACAAACTGATAAGAAAGCAAACCTCAGAACATTCAACCAAGAGTTCTGTAATCAGGGGGAAAAAAAAGGGCAGTGACAGTTAACTCCCATTTCCAGCACACATCCATAGGAAACAGCATGCTTCCAGGAAGGCAGAGCTGACACACCACCACCACTTCCTCTTTCCTGTGCATTCTAGTGCATACAGTGAGAAGGAGAAGCTCTGTGGTTGCAGAAGAAGACAAGAGAGCAAGTCAAGGAAGAGCAAGGAAAGGGAAGGAAGAGGACTGTCAGAGAAGGCAGCTGCTTAGCTACCCTTGCTGAGGGCAGACAAAAGTGCAGGGCGGTGGGGTGGTTGCCTCTGCCCTTCTGCATGGGTCTTGGCCAAGCTCAAGCAGCATACAGGGAAGCTGCAGCCGTTTCTCACTGCTGAACATCAAGCTCCTTATGTTGGTGTTTAACCAAGAGTCACTCAAAGGTCACTAAAAGACTCAGCCTGCAATAAAACTTGAAAGTCCTCATGATGCAAGTTCATCACTTGCCATAACCACTAAATCACATACAGAAATCAACATCTGAAATAAGTATTGGGGAATTGAGTTTCACAAAGCATGGCTGCACTTTAAATTTGGAATCTGCAGTGCAAGAGACAATTTCCCAACTATTTCAAGATTAAAAAAAAATAAGCTTAAACTTGTTTGCTGTGGACAACATTTTCATTTTGACTTAATCTTTATGTTTGAGGGTATGGGGAGATGCATATTTTAAGATTTGAACTCATTTTCATTTGTCAGCATCACCAAACCATGTTTTCCAGAAGACTTTCAAATGTAACCACCTTAATGAAAAAAACTTTGTTCTAACTCATTGCAAGGAACTGGACCATGTCACTATATAAAGGCCAAGGAAAAAAAAAAAAAAGAAATCAGAAAACTATGAGAAAACTATGGTAAATGCACAACCAAATGTGAAATTCCTGCAAATGTGGAAGTACTCTCGTTCTTCCTGACATTTCCAACTACTGCTTTCCTTCTTGGGTCAGTGCCTGCATCGTACAGATCTTTTCTTGAACAGACACTGTAACTAGGAAAATAACACAAGATGACTCAAGAGCTGGATGGCCTGAAAAGTGAATCAATCAAATGTTCTCATGCTCATCTTCCTTTCAGATTTGGCCGGTGCCTAGAAAAACTGGGAGAGTTGGGGCAACCACTGCATAACCCCTTAACACCACAGTATGAACACAGAATGAGAAACAAGCTGCTGTGGGCCAAGTGTGTGTCACAGGGATTTGCTGAGTGATACTGAAAAGCTGGTGGGCACTTAGAATAAACAAGGGAAAGAGAAGTCTCTTTCATTTGCTCCTCTCCACAAGTATAAAATTAGAGTAGTAATGCACAAAGTAGAAAAAAAAAGATATCTCAGAAAATCTGTCTTTACAGCTTTGGAACAGTAATTTCTCCCTCGTTTTCATCCACTTCAACTCCATAGCGTGTATGGTCTCCTCTTGCTTTGCAGATGCACTGCAGCTCTAATACTCCCACCAACAAATCAGCACCCTGCAGAAATTAATATAAGTCCCTCGTTGTCTGAACTGTCACCATCCCCAGCATCAGAAACACGAGGTCAGCAAAGAGAAAACTGACTAGTCTCTATTGCTGCCTGATCTCATGTGGCAGATCAATTTTTCCTCTGTTCCTTGGCTTTTCATTCTCAATTGCATGAGTCTGCTATCTTCTTGTCTCAACAAAGAAGCAGAACTCCTCAGAGGGTAAGCCGTACTGAGTACAAAATGCATATGGGATGCAGAACTCCATCTCTGCAGAGATCACTTGCGGATGGATCACACCATTCTGCTAACTCCCTGTCAGTCCTCTCCAAGATCATCTGGAATGGGTCTAAGTAGAATTAACAACTTTAAAAGGGAGAAAGGAGGGCGGAAAAAAAGAAAAATGGCCAAGTGTTTGCCAACAAACAAACCATAAAAGTGTTGCTGAACTTCTCATTTCTCTGATCCTCAGATGGTTCTCTTTTTCAGATGGAAAGGGGAACTGTAAAAAGAAAGCCTTTTCTTATCCTCTTTCCAAACCAGCATCAAAGATTTTCAGATGAACATCCAGGGTTTAAGGTTGTCACAAGGGGATTTTTTTGAAGGCTGAATGCTTATGCAAAGTCTCAGTTTCATGCTCATGTCCTATCACTAGTTGTGACTCTACTAGAAAAGGGAATCACATGTTCATTACCGTTTAAAACAAAGCAGAGATTTCATTCCTGCACTGCAGTCCCAGTTCTGACACTGTCTATAAACAGACCATTTCCCGTCTGCAACATTGCTGAAGAGATGTCCCTCACTAACCGTCCATGCCACACCTTGCTTGTTTATCACTTCCTCAAATCTGCTGACTTGAAACGTGTGGTTGTCCCCTCCATCAGACATTTCTATCAGAATGTCCTTGGCTCGCTTATTCAATCAGACAAATAAATCTTTGCAAGCCTGATCTGAGAGGTGAAAACCTCATGAGGCATTCGCTACGGTTATACACTGTACATCCACAATCTTTGGGAAAATTCACCCCAATGCCCTGTGCTACTTGTAAAATCTCTCTTCCAGAACTGCTGCTTAATTTAACGTAGCTAAATAGCGCACTGTCAAAAGAAAACATGTAGCATTTTCTAGTCTCCTGACAGGAGAGAGAGAGTATGGAATAAAACCATGGAAATGCTTGTCTTCCTATCCCTCCCTTTCAAGGGTTTCATGGAATGAAATGCCTCTTGAAACCCAATCCAGCCACACCAGGACTTACCATAGTAACTAGAGCACAAATTCCAATGAGGGCAGATATGTCTGAACATGTTTGGAAAATGAAAAAGCAAGAGATCATTTAATTGATTATCACAGCTGTTTTTTACTGATAATGCCATAATCCCCTTAATATAGTTGCAATCAAGTTTAACTTGGCTCTACATCTTTAAATGTAAATATTTTGTGGCTGCTGGCATTATACATGTTAACACTTAAGCATATGGTTGAAACACCACATTTTTACTGAAATGAACATCATCACATTGAATTAAAAACCAAATACCAGAAATCCTTATTAATGGAAAGCTACTAACAAATATGGTTCGTTATTGCGGCTGTACGAACAACTCAACTTAAATGGCTACGGTCCCATCACACAAATACTTTTAGTCACCCTGCTGAAGGAATTGCCTCTAGCATATGCTTTCATCAACATGACAGGATTGGAAGTAAGCAGAAAGACCGGCTTCTATAGGTCTGTATTACATGCACAAGTTTCTCCAGGTAATAAAGAATTTTAACCTCCTACCCATGGCACCAGGTGTGACAGTCCTCCATCAACTGCTTTAAGTGTTTTGCATTAACGTAGGGTAGGTAAGTAATCTCCAAATGCCAGCTCAAACAGTTTGCAAAAATAATCAAGGAATACTAGCTTAACTCACAGAAGGGAGTAATTCTTCACAGTTTGGCTGCACATTAGAGAAATATATCTTGGCTGGCCTCATTCATGGAAGCTCTAGGATTCAGCTGTCGGGACACAAAAGGCAGTTTTTTGTCCAGGGAAAAGTCCTTCCTCAAGGTGAGTTGTGCTTTTATATACTTCTCTCTCCTTTGTGAATACAAGGCTCAATTTTCTGGGCCTTAGTAACATCTGGTGCTTAGACAAGCGAGACATTAATATACAGCAGTGTAGATTTAATGTCCCACTATCCTATGTTTTTAATATTTAAGGTATGCTAAATCTATCAATTAAACTTTAGTCCTGCTTAAATAACTGTTTTGTGTTACAAACAGCCACCGCTGCTCCAAATAATATACCATTTCATCAGACAATAACGCCATGCCATTATACGACACAGCCTGAGAGGTCAGGATAAGCTTCAGAGAAATTCATCTCCCCCACATGTAAGATACTGTCCCTGGTTAACCCACCAAAGTTCAGGGTTCCACAAGTTCTCTCAACAGCACAGCAGGAACAGCATTTAGTTCTTCTCCCACCTTTTAATCTGTATTTTCTACTTAGAGTATTATCTCTTTGAGGTGCTACATATATGTGAAGTACCAAATGTAATCATCTCTGATCATAATTACCAGTTCTAGTAGATACTGAAAATGGTTATGGCTACAAAATAAGTTTTTGTTGTTACTCGTATTCTCAAAAAGAACATATTTAAAATCAAGAAAAATAGCTTCCTATTTTTGTAAGGAGTTTTCTGAGTTCTGTCTTTTGATGGGTCTGATGACTTCAGTACAACATTGTTTCAGAATGAAACCTTTAAAAATGAGTTTTTTTAATAGGAAAAGTTACAATTTAAAATTTACATGCAGGATCCAGAGAGTAAAAACTGATCATCAGGGAAGAGGACTGAAAATGAGTCAGCCACTTCTATTCACTATGTAACTAATCATCAGAAATAGTTTTTGCTGAACTTATTTTGAATAAATCTATATTTAGAAAGGGGCCAGGCTTTTAAGTCAAAAGAAAAAATGCTGAAGTTTTAAGAACTGTTGCACATACATTAACTGCTGCATTTAGCTTGGTCTCTTCCTGGTAAAGAGCATTTCACCCCTCCCCCCTCCCTTTGTTTTTTTCCCTTCTCTCAAAAAATAACTTTTGTTTTCACATGAGATCACAAGACCATTCAGTGAAAAATATCACATGCAGTGCAACTTGCATACATTACACTTTCAGGCCTTGAGCATATCGGTATGATTCAAATTAGCTATAGTACGTATATAATAAAGAGCTTGCATGTCACAGAAACATCATTACGGTATTTTCAAGAATTGTGTCACTTCTTCCAAGAAGCATGAATTGAAAATAGACATGTACGGTTCATTTGCATTTCAGTTAGTGGTCCCACAAGCTACTCCAGCTCAAGAAAGACAGCTAAGCACATCAAGAGAACTACTTCTATAAAGCAGAATATCAGAATCAGAAAATAACAACTGTATGTAATTTGTAGTTCTGATGAACTGTTCTGTTCCACAGAAACATGAAGCCCAAATTGTTTTCAGCATTAGCACAACAGATGCCATCTCCTTTTCCCCATTTGGGTCCCTCCATTCTGCTCTTGTTCTCCCACTTTCACTACTAGCTATTACTTTTTCACGTGCACTTTACAACGAACCTTGCTTAGCTACTCTGCTCTTACCCCAACTCCTTTTCTCTTGCAAGATTTCCCTTTCACACACTCTCAGCTACAGAAACTTGCTTTGACTGGATTCCAGAATTCCTCATCTGAATGCTTAGAAGCTTTGTGCTGCCAACCTATGGGATTAGAGAGACATCTGTTAATAATAAGGCTTCCTTGGTGTTTAAAGTTTTCGAGCAACTAATGCCCACAACATTACCGTAACATAAACACATATTGTCCCCCTTTACAGACGAGAGAAAGAGAGAGGTTTATGTGATTTATCTGAGACATAAAACCATCCAAGTAAAATGCTAGGAATTCCTAAATTCTTGATTCCCAAATTATCACATAAAAGGTGTATATAATCCAGTTAAAGCAATACAGTAATGAGAGGCAAAAAGCAAGTTTCACTGAACAGCCCTGCCAGTGGAACTCTGTCCTAACCTGACTGTGCCTTCCCTCTCACCTCAGCTCTCCAGGGAATGCAGGCTGCCAAACACCGCTCTGCTAGATGTGATTTCTCACCATATAGTAGGACTTCTAAATAGCAAACACTAACAGGATATTTTCACTTTGACTTTTAAACCAGCTTTGCCCCCACGCCTCCTATGATTTAAAGTTAAAATGTTCAGAACTCCCAGGCGGTCACGCATTACATTTTGAAATTGGTTTTTCTGTGCTCCAAACACACCACACATAGGCCATTAGAGGACTTAAAGACCTGCTTAAGAATTGTGCCTAGACTCCCATAGAATTCAGAAGACCAAGATGCCACTTTACACCTTGAACTTTCCCACCATTTATGCTCTTTTCACTCTTAGGATAATTACACCATCAAACAACCCAGGCAAATAAGCCTGACCAGCAAAAACCACATCTTCATCAAGTCCTTCAGAAACTGTATCAGCATAGCTAATCTCACTGCAAACAAAGCTGAATGTGCCCTACAGTTTCCTAGGCATTGGTAGAAATTGCTCTCAATATTGGAGAAGTGTCAGGTCTGTGTTTGGTAGAAAATGTGACCACTCGGAGATGAAATTTTCCTGTTCATTTTACAGATAGCATAAAGACTACGTGGTCTGTTCAAGCCCAAAAGATACACTAAGGAAAAGTGGTACCTGAAGTTAATTCTTCAGATTCCAACCCAGGCTTCTAACAATGGATAGGTGTCTACTCTTCAAGGTATTTAAATTTTGAAATAGAAAATGCTTATTAAAAAAGTGCACACAAAACTGCAGATGGTATAATAGCAGTAGATAGCAGACAGATACACAGGGTAGACAAACCAGCTTCATAACATTCTGATGCCCCCTGATATATGCATCAATAGAAGAGTACAAAGTTGATAAAGTGTAGACGTTTTGGTAACTGCACTTACTCTCTTCACCCTGAAAGAGAAGCTGAAGAGACCATTCAGTGATCTATTAGCACACAAACCTAGGATTTTCAGGTCTGAACAGATTTTCATTTCTGGAAAAGAAAACAACTCATATTTTCCAGGCAAGCATTAATGCATATACAGAAGCAAACAACAGGAGGAAATAAAATGGAACGAGCAAATTTGCATTTGTGTTGTGATACCTGAGCAATGCAAGTACATGCTCTTCCAAAGACAATAAATAAAAAAGTTACTACTAAATGTGGTGACATCTGTAAATAATCTACAAGTCTTATAAGGATGTTCTAAGGGAAAAAGCTAACAAGCAGCAGTGTTCTGGCACACAAGAGATACTCTTCCTGCACAAACTAGTGCAAGCCTTTCTGCTTCTACATTTTCCCTTACAAAAGACAATCCCTTTTTGACCCTTACAGCAGCCAAAATCATCATCAAAAACCTTACTTCTGACTCAGCATAATAAATCACTGGTAAGATTGGTTGAATTACAATGAATTAAATCAATTATGACTATGACATGCAGCACTACCTGAGCTCAGCCCGAAGCTCCAGAACATTTAAAAGTTTTTGCCACAAGAATTAGTAATAAATTAATAAGCCAACAAAGAAAGCAAATAATCACAAAGTGGTAATCCACTGCAAAGATCTTGGCTTTTTTTTGTTTGCCCTCTGGATGCCATCTGTAGATTTTGGAAGAAAACACTGCATACATCCAGCATATAACTGCACAGAAAAGCAGGCCATGAGGAATCAAAGACTGCATGTGGATAAGTCATTCAACCTTTGCTAAGCACCCAGGTCATCCCTGCACAACCCAAAAGACTGTCAGAAAGTGAATTCAACAATAATTACAATTGCTGCCTTCTATTGTTTTCTCACACTCAGGGGACCGAAGTTTGAAATCCTACTTCCAGGCACTTCAGAGATGCAATTCCAACTTCTATGCTGGAGGTAAATGTTATTCTTCTTTGGCAAATATATCCTACTGATCTCTCCCGACACATGAAATCAGCATTAAGTACTGCTGCAATAGTTAGGCAAAATTGTTTTAAAGCATTTTATTTCAGTCACTCCTCTTTCATGATTTATTCTCTACCTACCTGCATTGCCTGAACCTTCTAGAATGGACTTTCCCCTTCTGTTCTCTTCCAGCTAATGTTCCACCTCTTTGTTCTCTAAATCCCTGACCTCTCATCCTCAGGGCGTGAATCAAAGTTATCTAGTCTGGTAAGAAATCACCTCAAATTTTATGGGAAAGGCAGAAAACAACTCTTCCCTCTACTGACCCAAAGCTGTTTTTGCCTTTTCATTTAATTAAAATTGGAAATAAAATCCATTAAAAAGTTCAGTCTCAGCCAAAGGAAATGGAAGCACAAATTAGTGCTTGGGTCAGTTCAGGAGCACTTCATGCCACAACCCTCAAGTGTTAATACAAATAGCAACCACAGACAAGCTGTGGTTAGGCACTGTCCTCACATAATGTCTGTACACAGATCTCCCAGAAGCACTTCAGAATCGCTTTCTATTCTTCTGTGGATTTTCAGAAGATGTCTGTTGTTACTACAGACATGAAAACAACATCTCAACAGTGACAAGATCATACTGTTCTCACAATCTTAATATTTTCCCTCTTTAAAAAGTAACATGCATTATTTCTCTGTAAGAGAAACTCCAGCCCTGTTCTTCAGTGGGTGGACTAAGTGTGGTCTCCAGGACAGTAACAGATACTATACTGAGCAGCACCTAATGATTTACATATGTAAAAAGAACCTTCAGAGCAGTGTTTAACAAGTAAAAAAAAAAAGTAACTTCTCCTTTCTCTCCAAAGAGGAAAGAAGAGAACATCGGAGATGCAAAGTAACTCTTGGAAGAACTATATACAATATATACTCTTATTCGCAAACATTCTTTCCACAGCTATTTCAGAACATTTCATTTCTGAATCCTACATCAGTGACATTTGGTACGTTTTAGCAGTGAGGTTACACCTAATTGTACGTCCTTCTATTCCACTTGGGAAAAATCTGCAGAAAACATACGTAAGCAGATGTTGAAAGTGGTGTGATGACAAGACAGTCATCTGTTTATACACTCCTCATGAAATAAACATTTTAATGTTTTCCTATTTATGATAGTACTGGACATTTCTGGCCATTTAAATTGTTCATTTTCCCAAGCACTCTCTATTGTTAGTTTCCTGCACAAAGTCTAATCTGTTCTACAGATTCATTTCTGCTTAATTCCTCATCACATGCCATCAATACAGCTATAAATTGAAAAACACCACTAGAATTATTTATGGTAAAAAATGAACTAACTTCTGATCTATCACTGATAGTTCAGCACGGATAAGTTTGTAATCAACGCCTCCTATTCACATGTACAAATTTTCATTTGATGTCTCAAAAACCAAAAGAAAACAGCAATGAGCAACACATAGGGAAAGGAATTTGATCTTACACAGTGCCCTGCATTGTCGAGCTGTCCCTGAGCACTTGGCAGGACAAGCATCCTAGATATACCACCATATAGCTACATACAGCAGCTGTTCTGCACTCTAGAAGAGCTTACCTGTAACCAGAATAATTTCATAGTGAAAGGCAGAACATAAACCAAGACAAGGCAACCTCTACTCAATTAAGAAAAAATAAAGGAAAAGAAAAAAAGCCGTTATATCTGTAGGTACAGTGCTGCATGCTTAGAATTCTAAAGTGTAACAAAGTATAATTACTTGGTACTTCAAAGGTAACTGTAAAAAAGGAAAAGTTCTTAGCACCTGTGGTTTATGCTGCATTTCTCATACATCTTACACTTAAACCCTGTATATCTAACAGTGCCACAGGCCAGATAGAACACTGCAGTAAAAAAACACAGCAGATATTTTTACCACGAAAAAACAAAGCTCAGTTCTACACAATTTATTAATCTTGTCCCACTGCACGAGGAACTATCATAAACTTTCATGCATACACAATTCTAAAAATGGAAGCTTTCCATAAGGAAAGTCCTTCCTGTGTGATGAAACACACAACTTATCAAAAACAGGATGCAGCACACAGGGCACACGTGCATCCTTGCTTCAATTGTTACAGCATTCATTAGCCCTTCCTAGCTGAATTACTCAGTACAGTTGTATTTGTTTTTCTAAAAGCAAATCTACTCTGCCCATAACTCTGTGAAGCAAGCAGAGACAACTGGGCACAAAAATGAATACAACTCAGGAAACCAAGCACAGTTGCATTTTAAAGAACATGGTAAACCGCTAAGCCTATTACATAAAGATTATTGTCTGCTTGAAAAGGATTACAGTCAGGGTGGCCAGACAAGCCCGAGATATCATTTAACAGAGCCTTCTATGCACCCAATGACTGGATTATTCCAAAATCTGGAGAGCAAAGTTGAAGCCAATTTATCTCATTTGACATTACATGTCATGAGTGGATCAGAACAATCCTGGAGGTCTACGATTCAGAAACAAATAGGCAAGCAAGCCCTCCTCTTCCCTTTCCTCCACCCTTCACAAAGACAGACATAGAAAGGAAACATTAATTTTATAATGTCAGCATTTATTTACATGATCAAAGGTTTACATAGTTTGAAAAGTTGTCTCAACGGCAACCCAACCATTAGTGCCTCTCTTCAAAAATGGGATGACTTAAGATTTGAAGATGTGGCTTCAGAACACTTCAATGATCACGTGGAAAAAAGTACCAGGAATCAACTAAAACAAAAAATACACATCAAGAATGACATTAATTCTATACAACCAGCCTGACACAAACACTTAAAAAAACAACATTCTGTTCTTCCAATAACCTCCTCTCTCATAACAATACTTCTGGGCAAGCTCTATCCCTAGTCTACGTAAAGTTTGTCCTCAAAATGATATCTGTTCACTTTAACAGTTTGCCTGAAATAATTTTGAAACAACTCTTAACATACTGACATGACCATCCTTGGAAAAAAATCAAAGATTACGTTCAGTTGTTTGTCAACGATCTGAGATGCAAAACTCCAGTAAATAAAAGCTATTTATTGGCAAGCCATATAAGGGCAAATTGAATGCAACTTGCTTTCCCATGACACAGACTACACAGATGTTACTTTGCAAACAATCTGGAACTTGACTCATGGCTAAGTTTCTCTTAGTGCTTCCTTCTATCTCGAAAAGTGCATGCCTTGACTGTAGCTTCTGCCAGGAGAAAAAATCTCTCTTTTTTTTTTTTTAATAGTTAACAAAAATGCAAATCTAGGATTTGCTTTTATTTCTCGACTAAAAACACATGTTCCATTAACTTGAAAACCAGTCAAAAGTAAAGAGAATTTTGTCTTTAAAAATTACACTTGAGAAGCGTGGTTGTATCACTTCTAAGAAAAGAGGTTGTTTATCTGATTAGTTAGCTACTGTGAAGAGCAACAAAAAAGTAAGGCAAACCAACCTTTCTCCTTTAGAAAGGATAAATGTCATGCATCTATCTTCCATGATCAAAGAGATGAAAAAATATTTAGTCTTCTCATCCTTTTATGTGAACTACACTTTCATTCACCCTTGAAAGCAATCTCCCACAAACAACTCAGAAATTGCTGCCCATGTTCTATTTAACAGAGGACAACCATCACAGTCTGACAAAACCATATTCGTCATGCTCACATGGACGAAAACACCTTTTTCAATAGGGCAGTTTCTAAGTTAATTTTTAAAGCAAATCGTTAGAGTAATTATATGGTATTTGGGGAAAAGAATATACCTTCTGGGCAAACAGAATCTCCGTTCGCAGGCACTGGTGCCTAAAACAACAACAAAAAAACACTGTCAGTGTTTTGTTTGACAGATAACACACAAAGCTATTTTACTGCTGAAGCCAAGAGGTAACAATAAATGACAAAACAGGCAAAATAATGAGTGACAGATTAATGCCATCTCTAACGTGTATCTATCCTACTACACTGTCATAGAAGATAACAGGATTTTCCATTTACATGCTACAGAATAAAAATGCCTTTCCAATTACGTTACTATACATTTGTACATTTCATTATGAGGTACATATAAGAGGATATGTGTATATGCACACACATACACAATTCGTGTTACAGGTAGGCAAACATTTTAAAATAAATATGTAATCATACTCTTACACCTACATTTTGACAGAGAAGGAGTCAGTTCTGTGCAGAGCGACAAATTGTTTTAAAATACAGGTCTGTCACTCCAGGTTTGTTTCAAAGCTGGATACACTCTTCAATCACAGTATTACGCAGCATGTCTTGTCCTGCTACTTAGGGGATGAAATTAAAGCTGGTTTTAACACTAGCAGGAAGTACCTTCCTCACAATGAGGATGCTAGCCACTCTTATGGTAACAATCCTCTGTCCATCATCCCTCAGCTCCTCACAAACGGGCAAGTCTGACTGATGTGGAAGAAACAGCATCTCAGCACAAGGAATACTGCAACATTCACACCCCACACACACACAATTAGAATACAAAACAACAGGAGGACATTGGCCAATGACATGATACAAGCCTGTTCCAAACAGACCTACCTAAACACACAACCCCAGGACTATTGACTTGGCTGAACCATGCAGCAAAGAGAGCATCAAAGGTTCAAGTTCGAAGCCTCAGGAGAACAAAGCTGCAACACATCATCTGCACTGCTAGGTGGAACTTCTTGCCTTGGTAGCAGCACATGAAGACATTAGTGAAAGTCTTGCAGCATTTTGCAGGCAGGCTGATCCACAGGCAGTGCAGGTGGGCTGAGCACAGGGCAGCATTCAAACTGAGCTCACAGGCCTGGCTGTCTCCAAGCAGGAGCAGGGCTTGCTCTGCTCAACAGCAAGTCAAAGTCTCTGACGAGGAAAGGGAAAAAGCAGCATTCTTTCTCCTGCTTTACCCAGGGTAAATATGTGCACACAGGGGTTATGTGACAGGTCTGAAAGGATGTGCTGGCCTTATCATCAGACCACTACCTTTCCTTCCAGACAAACACAAAGCTTTTTTTCCACAAGGCAGGGAGAACCAGTGGTCACTGTCTAGAAGCAGGTGCTTGTCACTTCTGCAGCAATTGCTCAGAAAGTTTAAGATGAGGACTTAGAACCTTCCCACCAAGAACAGGTCAAAAATCCATTCCACTGAACCAAGAACCATTCGCTACAGAATCCTTTCATCGGAGACACTGCTTCAGGTGACCCTGCTTGAAGCAAGGGGCTTGGATTAGATGATCCCAAGCAGTCCCTTTCAGCCTCAACCATTCTGTGTCATTTTGTTCAGGACACCACCTCTCCACACCCAACCCTCTGGGTCACAACCTGGCACTAAACTGAAAATTCTGATTCTCTGAAGTCCCAAATGGAAAAGACTGTTCAGAGAGAAAAGAAATGCAAGAAGTGAGGCAGTTGATAGGCTTTCCTGGTTAGATCTAAATTATTCCGAACATATTAGTAAACACACATATCCAAACTCTGTTGGAGGTTTTTCTAAATTGCCAGGAAAAGTCAAATATTTTCCCCTGTAAGACATTTTTCTGCATTTTAATCAAAACATACCTCATCCAGCAAAGCGATCTTAGTTCATTTTCTCTCCAGCATTATAAGGGAGGAATTATGTGATAAGTCTGAGAAACTGCACTACTAACTATATATAGATTGCCTTGGAGATTTTCCAACTTCAAAAGTCCTCAGCGGCTCCTTCTCAAAGCAAGTGAGCAAGCAGTTCTCAGGATTAATGTTAAACAAAGGTTTGGCTGTCCCGGTCAGTTTTACAGATGGCAACACTTAAAAGCCTGAAATAAACAGTACATCTTAGAGCTAACACGTTCAGCTACAAAGCTCTGTTCCTCCTGGGTTTAGTTTTCTACATGTACTAACACTGAAGCTGAGAAAGATGAAACAATTTTCAGATGTAAAGAAACAGCAGAAATTTTCATCACCTAGAGTGTTGCTACCCAAGTGGGCTTGTAGTTGCAGGGGGACAGTATAATTCTGGCTGGTTCAAACATTCTGTATGTGGTCCCACATGCACAGATCATCTTCTGATCTCTTTGGAATTGACTGGACATGGCAACTTCAGCAACTGCAGTTATACCTAATTTGCCATCAGCTCCCTATCTGTAAACTAGCTAAGTAGAACAGAAATTCCCTAAATCCAAACCATTCTATAGTCCCATGTCTGTAAAATAATGGAAGGTCAAATATCAGCAAGATAAATCCTATCAATTTGAATGAGATGATCTTGGGAACTACCCCAGCAAAAATACATTATATTCTCATTACAGCACAATTTGGTAAGCACTTCTTAAGGATTTGTTTCGTATCTTAGCTACAGTCCTCTTGCTCACAAAAAAAAACAAAAAAAAAAAAAAACAAAAAACCAACAAAAAAACCTGTTTTACAATAGTACTGGGTGTTGAAATTTCTTTTTTTGCTTAACATTCAAAATATCTGACTTAAGGCAAATATCGCCCGTTCAGAAACTCCATTCTCTGGCTGCAGAAGCAGAAGTGTAGGGAAACAACTCTCACTGCAAAAGCAAGCACAGAAATTTTGCAAAAGCCAAAATATGTTTCTTACTGTACTTGCAGATAAAATCTCTACCTCCGCTTTTGCTCTTCCGCTTTTGTCCAGAAGTTAATAAGTGGACATAAATTAGAAGGAGAATGTATCTGCTTTCAGTTGAAAAAAACAAAACAAACAAACAACAACAAAAAAAACACACAACACAATAAAAAAAAAACCAAGCAAGCAAACAAACAAAAAACCCCAAACCCCAAACCAGACACAGGCGGCTTTCATTTAAAACTACCACAGCCATTAAAATTCTGCAGCCAACACTCACGTACTTTCACTTTTGTGTGAAAGACATGAGTGCCTGACAACCAAAGTGGGCAGTACAGTGTACCAGACAAAAGGATATCTGCTTAAAATGTGCAAGTCAGCTTCCCTGCTTGCATTCTGAGCTTGACTGTACACCATTCTTACTTCAAGATCATTCGTGCTTTTCTTAGTTACCGCAGATTGGCAATTGCATGCGGTAACAACAGCATTCAAAATAGAACTGCATCTATTTTCCCCATCTGAAAAGCAGCAAGAGATGGTAGCCTACAAAGCCAATTAAAATGCTTAGAATGAACTCTAACTGAATGATGAAGTTTGTGATACCTTCAAGAAAACAATATCACTTAAGGAAAATAATGCCAGGCACAGAAGGGCAGGAAGTGAAAACATTTGATAAAAAGGCAAGTGTGCAAAACAAGTAAGATGTTAGAATTTGATACAGAGGATCTATTTTATAAATGGGACTTACTATTGCCCCCCTCCCCATCAAAAAAACAAACAAAAAAAATGCAAAACAAAACCAAAACAGACAAAATAAAACAGGAAAAATAATTATTTGGTGATTAATTAACTAGTGAATATTGCTGTCTTAGACAGAAAATTATTTAGTCCCTCAATTCAAAAGTACAAATAGCACAGAACTTGATAGAAAAGGTCTGACACCATTCAAACCAAGAGTACATTTGAACTTGAAATCTGAGTTGCGTTTCAATGCCCTCAAAACATGACTGCAAATTTCAAAATATACAAGAGGCAAACACTTTCTGACAGCTGTGACTGACATATTTTAAATGTCTGAATCAATTTTTCTTTCATTTAAAACTCAAAGTCCCATTAATCAACATGGACCCAAACACACATACAAGTGCAAGTATGTAAAGGTATTTTCAAGGAAATGCTGAAAGCATGTGACATGAAGGAAAAAGTTTTGACACCTCTTTGTGACTTAAACTGACTTTTCTGCACCTGATCATCTTGTTTGTTTAAGACAAAAAGGCACTGAGGACAACATTCTTAGCAGAAATTGTGTTGGAATGTTACCTGCACAGAAAGTGGACATCGTGTCCTTTAATATCTTCCACCACTGCTGTGACTACTTGGGCAAAATACTGACTGTGCACAGCCTGAGTCAGTTAGCTACCCAAGCGGTCATGCATATGAGCAAAACACTTGCCATAAGCACTGACACATTCATAGTGTATGAAAATAATAATGATATTTTAAAAGGAATACTTGGAGGTAATTTTCTCCATTTAATTTCTGAAACTTTGTTTAAATTCCAGCATCCAAACCAGCATATTTTAAAGTAGAAGAATTTCTCCTCCACTAGCATTTGCACATGAAAAGTATCAGACCTGCAGGACATTTTCCTCGCCTGAACAGGAAACCTGCATGTTTTAATTTTATGTGAATTTGCAAAATATGACAGGCATTCTTTACAAAACATTCAGAAAAGCACTCCCCTCTTTTACAGCAATGCACTCAATTATGCAAGTAGACAAACAAAGGATCCCTTTAGCAATTAGGGACTACAGTCAGCTAGTCAATGAGCTCTAACACTGGGTGGTAACTCCTGGCAACAGGGGAGACAGAGAAGACAGTGGGCTAGATACAAATAGCAGTCCATCTTGCTATTCCGGATCAAAAGAAAAAACCAACACATCAGAACAGTAATGAACCTGCCAGAAAATACAACTGAAGCACTGCAATAGAAGCCTTCTGTTATGATGCTTACACTTACCCCACAACATTTGTGTTTCTTCTTTCACTTAATACCTTTTTTATTTAATTAGGGACCACATCAGTTTAGGTATTTTATCTCAGTTTTGGAGCTCTGAGTTTTCTTTTTCTATTTATTATTTTTTAAAAAGGGTGAAATAAAGTAAGAACTGTCCTCACCGACTGCACAATTGATCGGGCCTCCTCCTCACTGCAACAAAAAGGACTGCCACTCACCAGAACATTTGTGCTGAAAAATAAAAATTAAATGTTTTATCAAACAATGGAAAAGAAACAACATACAATTAGTACCTATGGAAAAAAAACAACAAAACATCTTCATATATAGAATTCAGAAGTGTATCTATCGCTCATGAAATGAGGAAGCCAAAATGCAAAGTAACAAGTAACACTGGAAGGGAATGAGAGTTTCTCTGAGTTTGGGTATTTTTAGGCTATAAATTCTACACTAATGTAAGCAGTACTCACACTTACTTCTGGCAGCTCACTTGGGTACAGTTCAGAGGACTGCAGTTAATAAACTAAATCCCCTTGAAAAGTCAACAGAGAAATTGGCATTTCTACAGGGAGCTGAACACCACCTAGATGGCTAGCAGTGATGGCATGAATTACCCCTTGTCTCCTGTGCTTTAAAGGATGGCCAAATTCTACAGCAAGCCACTCGTATATTACAGTAAACTGCCTGCAGCATATAGCAAGGAAAAAGAATTAAAACAAAAAGCAGGTCAAAATTCTGCTTTTACATAAAGCAGCAGATATCAGTACTTCCATAATGCAGATACAACTATTTTTCTGACAAGTTTCAGGCAAGTTTCTCTGTAGACTATGAATATGTATCTGTTCATACCAAAAGTGAGTTTGGTCATGAATTTTTAGGGTCTTAAACAACAAATGGCATTAATTCTCAAAGCAAGACTGAGTTTTTAGTTATTTTTAAACTACATCAACAAGAAGCTCGAAGTGGCCCTGAAACAATCAGGACTCAAAGTCTGAATATTTCCTGTAATATTCTTGTAGTTCTACAGCAGAACTACCAACACGTGTAAAGTGCTCAGCCACTCAAGAGTCACACTTTTTTTTTTTTGCCAACAAAGTAGAAGAGGACACAACCTCCCCCATAGCCTTTGCCCTCTGGTTTAGTCACAGGTAATCCACAGCCTTTGAAAATCACCAGGCCAGATAGCTCTCCACTATTCAAGGCCACTGGTGCCAGAAATGCCAACGCAAGCCAGGTTGGAAAGCTTAATGTAGTTCACTTTAATTTAGATGAGGCCAAAGGCTGGTAATAAGCAATGATGTGGCAGGTCAGAGAACAACTAAATAAAATTATGGAATCCAAAGCTGCAAAAGAACATCACAGCCATACAGCACTGAAAGACAGAACAGTGGCAAGATCTGTATGGGATTGTGTGAATGATATCAAACCCTCCAGAGCCATTATTAGTAAGTTTAAATAATCTATGTCGCTTTGATACAACCAAAAAATTTCTAGAACCACTTACAGCCAGTTAATCATTATCGTACAAGGTGCAACTAGTCAATGATAGTCAATTATCAATCAAAACTATGGGTACTCTTGTCACTTCAAAGTAAAATCCAAGCAGTTGAGGCACAGCTGCCATACACTGAATACCAACAGCCCTAGCACAATGCAAAGAAGAAAGATGTGGCTGGGTACTTACCATTTAACAGTACCTCCTTCCGTTTTTTTATGAAGCAAAGCTTTCCAGTATTCATGGGTTGATTTAATAATTTCAACAGCAAAATCCTAGTTTATATCAAGGAAAAATGTTATGATTTAAAAGGTTATTAAACAGAAAAAGTAAGACATAGAACTAGTTTATTAAGACACACTGGCTCATGTGTTATTTTAAGGGACCTCCTTTGAGGCCTCATTAAATTTCTGGGAAATATAACAGTATTTTTTATGAAAAAACTGAGCTTCAGTATCTGTCAAACACACTGGCAACATATTCAGGACTTTTCCTCAGTCTGCAGCCAGAAAACAGGAAAGCTGCATGAAAAAACAGTCAGCACTAGATGTTAAACAGACACCTACAGCTGCAGAAAATCATACCAGGTCCTAAATGGGACAAAGTGTGTGAGATATGATTCTTCTGTTACGTGTGCACATCAGGGTCAGAGTTAAGGTTTACTCTCCAGTGGCAAAACGTGCATTTACTTCATTAATTGCCCAACCATACACTTAAGCATTTGCGACAAACAACGTAATGTTGTCAGCTGCTTAACAATTTTTGTTTGTTTAAAAAACAAAGTAATATGAGGAGGGGAAGGGGGAATTAAAGTCTTAAAAAAATTTTTTAAAAGCTCTCAGTGTTCAGATGATGATATCTAGACTGAGTAGCAAAAATCTGCCAACAGAACACACATTTCCTAACAAGGAGTGACTTGGCAAAATGCCACTGGAACACTGTGAACTTCACCAGAGCTGTTGGAGCACAGCCATGGCTGCCTCACCACATCCTGGGTCTCTAGAAATGCTTGAGAATTATTCAAGTGCTCCAAACCAGCTATGTCAGGGCATTTAGTGCCTCGAGCCTGAACTCTGATGGCCTGACAGGGATATACCCCATTAAACTGCCGCTACAGTAGAATTACAGAGCAGGAAAATTTGAAAGAGTAGCTCCTGGGAGAACAAGCGAGAGATCACGTTATCCATCCTTACAACTCTACATTTGATTGATTTAAAAGACAGCTTTAGTGCAGAGGGGAGTCGGAGCATCTCTTTAAACAGACAAAACACGCAAAGCTATCTGTGCTGGTTAAAAGGCATTTTACAACTTTGATAGCACACTGCAGGCTGAACTAGCTGACACATGAACATCATTCATTAGAAACCTGTGATTCTTCGCCAAAAAAAAGTCTACAGAGTGTACAGTACATGATTTGAAAAGCATTTTTACTCAGATCACACGTGATTTCCTCTGGAAAAATCTAGGCATTTTATACAGCAAGGTCTGCTCCCAGGCCCATTCTCCTTTCAAACTCCAGCCATTTTTCCTATAGGATGTCTAAACAGCCTTTCATTTTTTTTCTAAAAAAGGTCAAAATATTTTTTAGCCTTCAAGCCAAAAACAGCTCAAATGTTCATAGACAAAATTACCCAGAAAAACCTATACCTTGAGCAAATACCAAATATGAGAAAATCTGCAATCTATTGTCTACCTTGAACTACACAGCCTTGAAAAATGTCAGGAAAATTTATCAATCAAGACTGAAAAAATATCTGAAAAGACAATCTGTTCATTTCTGTGACAAACAGAATGAAAAAGCTGTGACAAGCAATACAAACCTACACAAGTATGTGTAAGTCATATCAGGGCTGGGACTGAATGCTTTCTACAGACTTCCTTTCATATCATATGTATTTTCTCTGAATAAAGTGGAAGATAGTAAACATTATTTATTCCTATTCGAATACCTTCATTTAAAAATTCTTTTTGTTAATGCTCCTCTCTCTTTCCAATTCCAACAATTCTAGAATGTATCAAAGAGGTCACAGCACAGAAAGATCCATCTTTAATTTTGGTTTATCTTCACCTTGTCTTTAAATTCTCCATTAAAAGCGAACTGATTTTCTGGTTTACCATCAGGGACTTTATAACACCGGAACCAGTCAATCGTAGCTTCAAGGTAACCTGGTTTGTGCTTCCTGACATCACCAATATCTGCAGGTTTTAAAAAAAAAAAAAAAAAGAAAAAAAAAAGAATAAAGAAAGAATACAGACCATTTTTCATTTTTTTACTCAGAATTTCTTTTGCATTTTTTTTAAAGGCTCAAAGGATTGCTAAGCAATTTGATTTAATTGAGTACTTTCAAAATTATTGGGGAACTCCACTTTATTACATTAGCTATCCATAGTTGATATTTTATGATTTTAGCACCACACTAAACAGGGAAGCCAGTTACCTCCTGCTTTTCCTTAATTAAGACCCAAAGGGACAATGAATAGAAAGGCCATACCCGTGAAAAGAAGAAGAAAATTCCATATTTATAGGTTTTCATCTCAGTAGGCACCCTCTTGCAACAATCAGATTAAAATCCATAAGATTTTAAATCACCACCTCAAAACAAAATAGTCTTCACTCCTCAAAAGTTACATTAAAGGCATCTCTTTGCTCATTAATTCTAAATTAAACCCATTAGATACAAGAAGGTCATGTTCCAGGAGCATTAAACACAAACTTTGCTGATAACCCCATGGTATCTACAGACAGTGATAAGCCAGTTCTACCTTTTACCTCTGTAGTTCTACTGTGCAAAGGCGGTAAAGGATACATAGAGCACGTGTCATCTGTGGGGCACCCTTAGGAGGCAGAAAGGAACACTGTCTCAGTGAGTACAGAGAGAATAACTACTTGCACAGCAATGCTGCTTGAGGGCTATACTGCTATGCACTTTGTGATCTTAAACAGTTCCTATTTCCTTCTGCTGCACATATCCAGTTTTACCTGGTTGTCTTGGGAGGCTACCACCACTCCTGCCACTTGAAGTGAGGTGGTCTTCGCCTGTATGAGTATCCATTCTCTGGCAAATTAACTCCCTGACATCATATTTAAATAGAAAAGCCGTCAGTGCAACTTTTATTCATTGTGATTTTTCAAAGAATTTTGTCTTTTCTGGAAGTCAAGCACCTTTTTTTTTTTTTTTTTTTTTGCTGTTGTAGCCCTTTTCTTCGCATTTATTTCTCTCCTACAGTCACTTCTGATGAAAATGGGAGCTGACTTTTTATTGTTGTTGTGTTATATGCAGTTCTCCATCTATTCCATAACCTCACTCTGCCCAGTCCATCTCCTATGGCGTTATTCTCCTTCTCTGGTGTTTTTCAAGTGACTTGCTCCCTTACTGCCTTCCTAGCATCTCAACTTTCACCACACTGCTTGGCTACTTCATTCTCTTCTCCCATAGATACATCTCACTTGAAGACAGTTCCTGGCTCGCAGACACTGTTGGTAGATGCTCCTCTGTCTACTCAGCCTTACTCACTATAGCAGATTTCCAGAGGTGTTCAGTCCGCTGGATTACCAGCTAGTTGTGTTCTTTTTATCTTCAAGTGCCTAAACGTCTTCTTAAAGTCTAGTCTGTGAACCCAAACAAGGACATTTCTAAAGAGAACAGCACAAGACTTCTTCCAGTCTCTTAGTATAGACCTCTCAATTCTCTGCAGACTGCTGAGAGAGATGACATTTAGACTTAACTGTGAGACCAAATGTGCACGGGAACATATGCTGAGTACTCACGGGCACCTGATAGATACCACTCCCAAATTCCTCTGGATCATACGTTATCAAAAGAATGAAGTACAAAACCTTGAAGAACCCAAGGTACATTTTTGCTTCTGCACACACTTAATAGAGCTACGTGTTTATGGACTTAGAGTAAAACACATTTTGAACTTGGCTGCTGGCCATGTGTCTGTAGAAGATTAGGGAGTTTCACTGGCAGAATCCCAGAGAAAAAGCAAGGGCACATAAGGCTGTGCTGGAGGCAGGTCTTCTAAGCTAGAATGCACATTTAAGAGTACAAGAACACTTTCACAGTTGTGAGACAAACAAAGAACAAATGATTTAGAAAACAGTCATCTTGTTCAGAGGCAAGATGCTTCATTCAGGCTCTAATAAAAACAACAGCTCCAATTCAAACCAGCCTCCAGCACATGATCCTGTTCTCTCTGAACAAGCAAACGTCCTTCCTCCCATCTTGACCACTTGTGATTTCTTCCTCTTGCAAAGTCTGAGCTCACGTTTTCTAGTACCTACTGAAGAGACAATAGATACTACAAAGTCTGTAAAGCAAACCAGGCTGCTGAAGCAATTTCCTAGACTCCCAGTGGTGGATGAACTCCAGGTTTCTGTCTCTGGACACTGCTTAAATTCAAGCATGCTTTCTCGGACTGCTGCTCCTTTTTTTCTGGGTCCTGTTCCAATAAACCTCTCACCTAACTCTGCCTCTCCGTTTTTCTTACTAGGACATTTGCCTCCTATTCCCACAAAAATTGTTCAACAAAAGTGCTTTACTGTTTACTAAGCGACACGTGAGCCCCCCTTCCTATATGGCATTCCTTACTTATAGGCTTTGTTTATGTTTGTATAAAGGACCCAATAACAGAATAGGCTTTGGAGCAAGCTTCCATTGCCTCCTTAACACAAGGACATTGACCTTCATGGGCAGAATTGTCTCTGTGAATTTCATTTTCTCACTACTGGAAAATACCTGGCATAGGTAAAACAAATCAGGCCCATACAATGCTGTACCATCACATAGCCTCTGAAGTACTGACTGTTGTATACTGTGTTTCTGAGAAACTAAGAGGGATAGTGGTTGCTTACATTTCCTTGGCTCCATCCAAACTACTCTCCAACTCTGCCAACCCTTTATTTATCTTTTCCTTATTATGATTGCTATCTACAGAGCACCAAATGGACCTTCAACAGTTGACTGAAAAAAGAAAATTCTACTGTAATGGGAGCTGGTGGGCAAGCAGCAGGAGAAAATACGACTAAAAAAAAAAAATCAATCCTGTTGCTGTGAAGTCAGCACACAGCACAAAATACAAGGCAAACTGCAGCTCTCCCATCACTCAACAGCTACCTCTTTGGTTTATTAAAAGGCA
>JAOWBP010002392.1:25379203-25392551 GCA_028571105.1 Tragopan temminckii | reverse complement strand
AAAGGCAGCCTGTCCCCCACTTTCTTTGAAATCCAACCAGCATCTCTGGGGTACCAAGTGAAAGTAGAGACAAATATCTTCAGATAACAGAAGAGAAAGCAAAGAAAGGTAAAAGGAAATATAATAATCTGTACAGAGATTTTGTACATTAATACCTATAGAAACGAGCTGCATATCATGAGAGAGATACAAACAAATAAGAGATAGATGTCTTCTCCACAGCAGACACTGACCCTGATCCACTTACCTTTCCTCTGACCTGCGTACTCTCACTGATAGCAAAGTAGGCTAAGCATGAATGGGAGCAGCAAGCACGTACTTGGTCAAATGTGATTTCATCTCTGCAAGCAAGCCCTCAGAATGGCAGAAGAAAGAAAGGTCAGGCTCCTGCAGGCACATTTTCAGCACATATATCCACCAGGTACTGTGGGGAGATTTCGTTATGCTGCCTACATACAACCACAGGTCCCATTTTTCTGGGCACCAAAGTTAAGCAACAAGGGTTAAAAAAAATGGCTAATCATGTTAAGGGCTGCAATTCAGCCTCAATAAGAAAAATCTCGAGAGGCTGGCACAAACAACTGCTGCTAGCTCTCTGTCAAAGGAGCAAGCCAATGCAAATGCAGCTCCAATTCTATCAGGCTTTACAAAAGGGAGTGACAAAAGCATTTGTACAAAACTACCATTTTTAGTATGACAGATGCTGCCTCTTGCAAGCAAAGCTAAAACAACATGCTAGCAGCAAGCTTTCTAAACAAGGTCTGTAGGAAGACAGGACATATGTTTTTAATAACATCTTATAAACATTCACAGGAAGCAGCAGCTACATTCCATATAAAGGCATTTGGTGTGTTTTGTGCAGCATGGTGTGAGGGAGTAGGAGGGGGAGCCCTAGTACAGATAATTAATTCCTTTATATTTAATGCTTACACAAATCCACAACAAAGGTTTTCATGGCCTCCGTAGCTGCTCTGCATATAAATACACTCATATGCAAGAGTATATAGCAATATACAGGACAAAATGTGCTATACACTTGATTTTTGCCATTTTGGGTTTGATCACGTAAACTCAAAAAGCCAATCTTGAGTTGCACACTGAGAAAGAAGCATGACAACGTATCACAGTTAACTACATCACTACCAGCAAATTGCAGTACAACAAAGCTGGTAGAAGTCACCAACTTTTGTTGAATCTATTTGGGGATTTTTCCACCAAGCAATAGCATATAATGGTTGCTAAAATCCCAGGCCAGTAAATCTCCTCAGAAATGCCATCCAGCATACACAACTGGCCCAATTCACACTGGGCAGGTAAAACAACCTCTTGAAAGTCAGACCTTTCATAAGTTGCTTCAACTGTCAGTCGCTTTTAAAACCTCTTTTCCAACATGAAGATGCTGCATACATTCAGACCAAATTACAGCACCAAAATAGGGCTCATCCTTTCTAAGCCCAATCTTGTAAAACACATCAGATATACATGTGAATTTCAGAGCATTAAATTCAATCCAAATTATGCGATGAGCAGACAGGCAGCCTTTCCAGTCCAAGAATCTGCTTCTTCTCTTGGCCGGTATGCTACATTAAAAAAAAAAAGCCAGGTTTATTATACTGCCAAGATTTAGTGTTTCAGGGCACAGAGAGCTTTTAGGCCCTCTCCCAGATCCTTGTCTGAAGTAACTTCGTTGGTCTGTTAATAACCATCTGGCTAGCAATTGCTTGAGCAGAAAGACAACACAGTAGTTTCCAGGTATCACAAAGACAGATCTTACTGAACCAGATAAATACCTGAATACGTCTAGATATTAGACTAAACGAAGGTTTCTCATATAGACAGCTGCATCTCATGTGCAGCTTGTATCAGGAGACTGTCCTTGCACCCACCCGTATGAAGTCCTATAAAAGCAAACAGATTACCTCCCAGAAGTCAGTCCAAAAAGACACTAAGTCTCTGCTCTTCCCACTGATGACACAGCTCCCACTCCAGCAGGTGCTGAGCATTGCTTATCATTCCTGTGTACTGCCACTATAAACCAGAGCTTTTTACTGCTCTGTGTGAAATAGGGAGTTCTAGGCAGGGATTCCAATTTAAAACAGTATTTATCCATAAATGCCTGCAGGACAAAATACAGTGGAGAGCTATGAATAAACAATGAGGACCACTCAGAAGTTGGGACTGCTCAGTTTTAAGTTCTGCGAAGTCTCAGAAAAATCAATTGCACTTACGAGAACGATCACAATCCTTGAAGGAGAATATACAGAGTACCTGGGGTTTGCTTAAAGCAGCAAGTGGAGTTAACACTCTGCGTGGGCTCAGGATGGGGTTTACAAGTAATCACCACTCCAGAGCCTTAGAATTATCTTCTCCAAATGTTCACTGGGGGCTGTGCACATACTGAGCTGAAAGCAAATGTGATGATTCTCTTTCAATTCAAAATGTTTAGCAAATGATACTAAAACGACTGGACAGACTTAGAACGCAACACTTGGCCTCATCTTCCCCTAGGAGGCCACTACTGATAACATAGCAGCATGTCAATTATTGAGGGAGGTATCAGTTTTATCCAGAGCTGCTGTCCCTTTATGCAGAAATAATTAACATCTTCAGGAAAGGAAAAAAAAACATGTATAAAAGGATATATTGTATTGCCTACTCCAACACATTTGCTTGTTTTTAGAACAAAGAAGGATTGCTGTTAAACACTGCAAGCTAGTCATGTTTTTTTTTAAATACAGGACCATAACTCCAACCCTGAAAGGAAATCATGTTAAACTAGATAAATATTTCTCCATGACCTGAACCTCAGAAAGGCAGCTCTTCTTGAAATTTTGCTTCCATTCTCTGATAAGAAAGCATACGCAAAGCAATTACAGGCGAGGGTTTGCATTTAAAAAAAGACAAACTCTTACTCCCTTGCCAAACAAACCAGAGCTAACAGTAACAGAAATCAGTCATAACCTGTACAAAAACAAATACAATACAATCAACCTTCTGTTTTAGAACAAAGCTACTTAATCCAGTGATATAAACTCTCAGTTTTATTCCTACTACTAAGTTGAACTCTTTCAAAATTCTTTCATCCACTTTTCTGATGAAACTCCCACAAATCATTAAGGGAAAAAATATGAAAGTAAACAGAATAAAGTACAGAAATAAAATGCTAATTATGTGTCTTTGAACTACTGACAATTGTATCACATCCCAATAAAAACTACAGGGAGGTTTAAATTGAAACGAACAGTAACAGCAAACTATTAATTACTATTTCCCCAAGCTGAACTTCTTAATCTCTAACTGCAAAAATAGTTAGTCATAAGAACTATGACGTAATTCATCTGCCCCACGATTTTAATCAGTTTCAACCCAAGAGTTTCCTTTTCCTCATTTCCTCTTCTCCCCTTTTTCTCCGCAAGTATTCTCTACCTCAAAGCAACCTGCAAGAAAACTGAGAATGAAGGGCCAGGCCAGTGATAGAGTTACTTTATATTCAGAAACCAGGAAAAAGACTCAGTGGCTGAGAAACACAATTCCTCAAAATTACTGGATACCTCTACTCCCAGAGAAAGGCCATTCTGTGCCTTGGTGAGATCTGTCAACAAAGAACAGGCTCTGATCATGAAGACCCAATGGTACATACGATTTTTGATCTCTTCACAGCCATTAACTGTCAGACAAAGCTCACATAATTCTCATGAATCTCAGAACAACTGTACTCAATAAAATGAAGCTCTGTTTCTCCAGAGAAGAGTTGCACCTTATCTGTGCCATAAAAACCTAACTCCCTCCAGCTTTAATGTATTTGTATCCTCTCCTCAAAAAGACAAGCAAAATGATACCTCTCAATTTATTCAAACTACTGCACACACATTTTACTTATTGAGTTTCATTTGGATACCAGAAGCACGGTCATAAGGAGGAAGACTGCATAGGATATTTCACCCTGCAAAGCCAATCATCAGCAAGGCCAAGAAAAGGGTGATCTGCATCAGAATTTCACTTTCCAAATTTCCAAGTTAATAGGAGAAATCTTACTGTTCATATTAGCAATAATCCCTGGTAGTAACGCAGTTACAAGTCATAAAACATTGGAAATGCTTTGTCAATAAGGAAAACAGCAGTGTGCTATGCAATCTGAGTGGGTAAATATGTACTACTACAATGGAGACAAGACTAATTATAAGAGATCTCTTTCAGAATGAATTGTTCCTGAAGACAAAAGACTTTCTGTATATCAACTCCTCTTGAAAATCCCCATCAACCTTTCCAAAAGTTCAGTATGAAAACACACATGCCCACTTTGAGGGAAGCATTTGAATTCAGACAGTGAAAAAAGAAAATTTGTGTCCCTTGGCTGTCTGTATCCTCTTGTCCTGGGTGGCATAAACTCAGGTACAACCATTCAGGTGGGTGACATAATTTGCATTAAGAAAGGTAAAAGTGCTTACCATGGATTTTCTGGGCTTCTGGGTCATCCACACCAATGGCAATTATCTTCCAATCTGTCTCCCCTTCATCAAGAAGAGCTAAAACACCCAAGACCTTCACTTGAACAACCTCACCAGAAGAGCGAACCTAGAACAGAACATAATACCAAAAATATGTGAAAAACACTTCCTGGAATTTGTCTTCCAACAAAATGGTTTAATATCTGTTTGGCCAGCAGCTAACAACATTGCATGATAGACCTTCAAACCCAGTACACATCAGCCTTGTCCCACCCTTGCTGATCTTAAACTCTCAATTCTCCAGCCAGTATTTACTTAGGGAGATAACACAAGCTAGAGTATTTTCCTTCTCCCCTATCCCACCTTCCTCCTCTTTGCCCCAGTCTGCAAGTTAAAAGTATCTCTCGAGCATTTTCTCGCTCCTTCCTGCCCCTTAACTCCCCGCTTTCTCTACTCTTGCTTTTCATCTGTCTCTTGCCATTCCTTCCTCTAGACTCCAACATACGCACACAGACACACATTGTACACTCTCTCATCCAAAAATCTTAGCACAACTGTTTTTTGCATTTTCCGTGGAACTTTCTTCCTATCAGATAACATTCCCTTATAACACTCTCTGGACCCCTTGAAATTCAGCTTCAGGTTCCGTTCGTCACGTGAAATTACGTTTGCTGAGGTCACCAGTTAAATCTTCTCTTGCCTTAGGTAGCCCAAGAGATCCCTCTTTCAAACTCTTTTGTTTTATTACCCCATCTTTGGTACCACAGCAGATTAATCCCTTCTTTGCTGCCTCCAGATAAAGAGGATTTTATTTCAGTGTGCTAAGCCTTCCCCTTATACCTACTAATAGTGTTTACTGTGCCTCTTTTTCATCCGCCCACTCCATACCTTATAACTGCAATGGGTTCTTCTCCTCTACAGAAGAGGGGGGTCTCTTTCTGTTCCACCCATGAGAAAACTCAAACTTAACTCCTTTGTGGGTCTGACCTTTTAATCTTATTTGCGTGACACTGCCATATTTCCTCATCTTTTAGTAACTTCGCTTTATCTCTAGTGCTGCTAGTTGGGGAAAAAGAAGGAAGTCCTCTCCTTCCTTCCTCAAAATCTTAACTCTCTTCTCCTTCATTCAAAACTCTCTGCCCAGCCACAAAACTCCAAGAACTCCAATTTTCTCCTTTATCCAGCACCCAGACTTCTCCAAATATTTCCCTCCTTTACAAAAAAAAAAACAAAAAACAAAACCAAGAACAAACAACAACAAAATAAACACTGCTTTCTTATCTATTATCAGACCTATCAGACATATTTTAGTTGTCCCAAGATTGACTACTGTCACCTTTTCTTGCTTCCCACCTGCCGTTCTCTTCCAAAAGCTGTAGCCAAAGCATGAAATTAATCTTGACAATGACAAACCTTTGAACCTATCTCACAAACATCAACGGGATCATTATCCCCACAGCATCCTGTAATGTTATCTGTATGGTTTGGATCTTCCCAGGTCTGTCGAAGGAAGAAGAATTGTGAGTTACCAACTGATCTGCAATTACTATTCATCTAACCACTAAATTACTGAGTGGTTATAAAAACACCAATTGAAAAGTCAGCTTACTGAGAGCAGACTTACTCAATCGGAAAAGAAAAAATTAAACCAATCATACAACCAAAACTTTGAACAACAACTGACTGAGGATAGATAACAGCAACAAACAGATCAACTCTATTTAAGACAGAACAGACACTTCAAGAAATAGCAGTGATTAAGCCAGAAGAGGACCTAGAATATATATATATATATATTTGTTACCAGCACTTCTGGGCTTAAACTCAGACACCCTACAATCAGATTCTTATTATATTCTTTAGATGTACCTGCACTAGCATAAGTTCTCTTCAAAATCATCTAGACTTTGAGCTAAGTTACTAGGTATGGTACTGTCAACATTCAATTTTTTTAAAGTTTTGAATTTAGGTCTGAAATACTTCTGAGTGTTTTTGCATACACAGATGTACACATACCCAAGAACAGCCAGCAGTTGAGACTAAGGAAGGTTCCCTGAGAGGTAAATTCATATCCCTGCTTTAAACTCTGTATGAACAAGGAATCATGCCCACATTAGTATAACCTAACTACAAGACCAGTACTTGTTTGTCTCTTGGAACGAAAGGCATGATTCTACAGTTGAGAAGTTTTTTTCTGGCAAGAATTTTAAGACAAATGAGGTTTTGCCGAAAAGGTGTTAGAAAATATTTTACATGGTCAAGACTCCAACTCATATTCTTGTTCTTGAGAACCTTACTGATGCTAAAAGGTACAACTGAAAAGCAAATGCTCAAGTATGTAGACAGTAGCATTACAAAAAAAACAACAACAACAACAAAAAAAAAAAAAACTTAAGTGGAGCAAGGAGAGAATTTCAATTTAAAACTTATTTTTCCAGTACTCTTCCAAAGCACTTTTTCTTTTAAGACCTCATTATATCAATGCCATTCTCCAGCCCAGCTGTACTTCTCCACCCGCAGTTCCCATAAAAACAGAAGAACAGATCAGGAATGGTAGTGTTCTCTGGACAGTAAAGCAACTCCTGCAATAATGATAATCCTAATGACATTTTCCTTCTTTGTTCCAGGTTGTAAAACAGCAGTCACAAATACATATCTCTCTTGTACACGACAGTGAAATGTCTGGCAACTGCTGACATTGATGAAAAGTCCTCTTAAGATAATGGATAAACAGAACTGGATCAGGCTCTGAGTTTGTGACAGCTGCTACTAAGAATCTGGAGTATAATCTAGACTTCGACAATTGGATGTGTAAGGATCCAAATCACCTTTTAAAGTCATTACAGAAAAGAAAAACTACAATCATCTCCAGCCCTGTTACTGACAAGGTAGTAAGGGGAGCTAAATGCATTTCCTAGGATCTGTTTTATCAGTCCAGCAAAATGCACATCATTCAGGAGATTATTCAGATGTTTAATTTTAGTTTTGTACTAAGGCACAAACAAATTTCAAAACGTTAAATGGATTTTTTTGTTGTTCTTAGCAATACCTAACTGGTATTTATAACTATAACTATAACTATATAACTATTTACTGAGATTGGATAAGGACTGGATAAGGACTTCATTGCTATGCTCCACCCCCTACCTAGTATCTCCTCTTCAGGGATGAAATACATCAGTACATTTTCACGAGTAAATTTTCACTGCTTTAAGTGTAATAAAAAGAAACTATCTTTTCTAGTTCCATCATGCCCTTCAATATTGGCTTAACATTAATGTGCTATTCAGAGAAATGAAAAACAGTTGTTTAAAACTTTAATTATGTCAAAAACTTCAGCCATTAGTTTTTGGTTTGTGCGTGTTCAAGAAGGTCAAACACAGTTTTGAAAGTGCCACAATGAGTAAAGTCTTCCAGTTCAGAGCAAAGTTAGCTAAGGCAGTTGAGGTTTAACCTAAAGAAAGATAAGCCATCGTGTTCCTCTTTCTTAAAGATATTAAGAAATCCTGATTAACATTTATGCTGCAATACGTGGGGATCCTAAATGAGTTGTTTTTTTTTTTTTTTAAATGTCTTGCTTAAACAGGAAAGGGCTACTTGAAGAAGTATTTCTGACTTGATTTGTTAGATTTAGAGTTGCCTAAGGGCCAGAGTTTACGTTCTCATAATACTCAAGAGCGGAGCTAGCAGACATCTGGCAAACAGAGCTGTAGGGATCAGGCATATATTGTAAGGATGAGGAAGGTGCATGGGAATGCTTCATTTACTTATTTTGAATGATTAAGACTGCTTCCTCAGCTGTATTATTTGAGCCATGCCTTAGCTGCTGGAACTGTGCTTAGACTTCAACACTAGTAGATTCTCTATGGACTCACTGCCCAGAGAGACGGTGGATGCTCCATTCCTGGAGACAGCCAAGGTCAGGCTGGAGGGGCTCTGAGCACCTGATGGAGCTGTAGGTGTCCCTGTTCATTGCAGGGGAGTTGGACAAGATGACCTTTAAGGGCCCCTTTCAGCTCAAATGATTCTATGATTCTATGAAGAAGTCTTCTTGAATGGCAAACCATGATAATTTAATTCTGTAACTACAATTCACAGATGCAAACTGAAGACTCAAAATTTCTTGATCATTTAACTCCCTCCTGAAACAGCACTCATATTTACACCCACACCCAAATTCTGACCAAAATTTATGAAGACAATAAAGCCTTACATAAAAAAATTCTAATTTCCAAATTATCAAAGAGAAACATCCCTCTTGCAGCTGATCTGCATTCAGGCAGTACTCAAGATTTACAAGGCAATTTACACAGAAGACAGAAAACTTTCACCATTATAACAAAAATGTTACCTGAGGGAGGGCACCATAATTCCATATATAACCCTTGTGAGGAAAGATATTTGCCACATATCGAGGCTTGCCTTTCTTTGTATCTTGTTTAATGGGATTCAACGGCTCCTCAGTGGCAATCTAAGCAGATCATGAAAGACAAAGAGAAAGAGAGAACTGTAAAACAAAAAGCAATTCATTCAGTATCCAACCATTTAGCTCCATCCGGGAGCACGTGCTTGTGGTTTGAGGAGTATTAAGAGTCTGATGGCCCCACAGTAAATCTCAAGGGTCATGTTCAAAAAGTTGCTTATTAAGGTTTTAAATAATGCTGTGAAGTATGCAAAGGAATTATTTCTAGAAAAGAAAGACATAAATTTATAAGGAGACTGTCACGGTCAATCAAATACTGAAAAGAATTTGCTCTTTATGGTACAATTTCAACAGAGATACAAATGGTGGAACAAGTTCTTCAAACAAGGGCTTTGAGAGCAACAGGGGAATTGTTCCATCATCATCACACCCACCCCCTGGCCACTGCTGTCCTACCGCATACATCTCTTCTCTCCATCACTTCTAAGCATACAGAAGCTTTTTGGTAAGGACATGTTCTGTACAGGTACCACATGACAACTTCATGTTAGGTTTGGAACAAATTAAATTAGCATTAGAAGGCATTCTTACACCTGAAGTAGCACTCCTGGAAGGACTGGGCTAATTATTACAAAACAGTTTATTACTGTCATAATCCTTCTACTACCTCAAATATAAACCCAGCAGCCTATCTACTTAATTCACCTGAACTGCCCTTTTGCCACTCCACATCACAACAAAAATTCACACTAGCTTGACTCATCTGGATGTTGTCGTATCTGTTAAGGGCTTTGAGCATGTGCTGGTTCAGGCCACACACATGGGCACACAGCACTTACTTCACATCCATTTTAAAACATCCTTGTAATTTAACTAAAACACCAAAAGCAAAGTCATCCTAAAGGAATTCAAACTGTTTGGGCCACAGTGTCCTGTCAATAACACACATTTATTCCACGAATAAGCCCTCCCACACTTATTTTCACACCTGACATCACTGCTTCTGGTCATAACCTAACAGGGAAGATGTGGAACCTGGGATTACAACAGAAGTGGAGCTCAGTTATGGTTTTTCTAGATATAAACTGAAGCAAAGAAGATTAAGTGACAGAGGGCCAATAATGTCTCATAAACAGCACCTTTGGTAAAATCAAGGGAAGGACAAGAGAAATGCAACAAATGTAGCAGTGCAATACATTCTTTCAACAGCAAGGTTTAATTTCCTACAGTCTTCCTTCCAAGCAAGGGAGCCTCAGCACAGAGACAGAGAAGGGCTAATATTGTCACCTTACCACAGTCTGTGCTGAAGGACTTATAGGACACAACAGCAAGGCAGGTCAACTCTCTGCCCTAACAAAGGAACTTCCAGGTATATTAAAATGTGTGTATTATGTCTGGTATGCTATCAAGCCAGAAAACATCCAAATCCAGTATCTCTGAATCTATCAGGACAACAAACCTTTCTCCTCTCAAAGTAACATACCAAGAGAAGGGGAGAGAGAGAAAAACTGGAAAACTGAACTCAGATTCTTCAACAAACCTTCATCTTATAATGCAAGCCAATTATCCTAAGTAATCCTACTTCTAAAATAACAACTCAGGTGATAAAGACAGTTCAAATGATATTCCAGCAGCAGGGAAAAAGAGAAAAAGTTCTGAACAAAGAGGCTGGGGAGGTTCTTCAGGGTTATTTTTAGTAATCAAAATAGTTCATCAGCTAACCCACAATATTTCTTGAAAGCATCTGGAAAACATTCCCAAAACTAACATAAACGCTCAGAAAGATAGAAAATATCCTTGTGAGATAAGCTTTCACAAAATCTACAGATGAAGCATTACTTAGCTTCTACATTGTAACAGCAGAGGAACAACTGACTCAGCTCTACTTTTAAAATAACTGCAGAAGGAGATACTTTGTATGAGTGAGGGCCTAAAGCGGTTTTCTGTCAAAAGGAAACTTCTTTCACTTGTCACTTCATTTGTCAGGATGCAACCTATCACACAAAAGGAAGTGAGAGGAATTCAATCCTAGAATGGTTTGAGTTGAAAGGGGCCCTTAAAGGCCATCTGGTCCAACCTCCCTGCACTGAACAGGGACACGTACAGCTCCATCAGGCTCTCAGAGCCCCTCCAGCCTGACCCTGGCTGTCTCCAGGAATGGAGCACCCACCAGCTCTACGGGCAACCTGTGCCAGTGCCTCAGATCCTCTGACCTGAGTGTTTCGTGAGTGAGCAGGACTAAGGCTAAGTGGTAAGACAGTGCTCTGCAGCCCAGCATCCCAGTATCTGCTGCAGGTATGCAGTATCCTGCAGTCAGATGGCTGTCAGGAAGGAGTACCTGCAGAATGGGAACAGAATTCCAGCCTCAGCTTTTTGTAATCATACTGGTAATGTCTGTATGCACAACTTCAAGTTAATATTTTAACAAAGAAGAAAGAATATCTATTAAGAGCAATCCACACTGATTAAACTCTGAATACCGGAACCCACTGCATTGTCATTACTTTCATAAATACCTATATATTCAAGTACTTTTCTTAATTACCTCCATTTTTGCATTTGTCCAACGAGGCACTTCTACAACCATATTAAACAGGACCTAAAATAAAAACAATTAAACAACTGAAAATAAAACCCACGTAGCAAGTAATATTTTTCAATTAAAAAAATTCTGTGTTCAACTGCAACGTACAACAGATCTCACGACCGCAGCTGCTTTTACTTGAAGTACAATTTGTTTAGCTCCTCACAGTAATATTCAGCCTCCTCAGTTCATCCTTCACCCATTCACCCCTGAGAATATGAATGAATAATGGAAATACACAGTTCTTGTTCCAGTACCAGTACTGCTCTTCACACAATGTTAAATAAGTCCATAGAATGGTTCACCACAAGGCAGTATTTTGTCCAGTAGTCAAAAAAGACTAAACATTTCTACACGAAAGAGTTTGCTTCTTTCAAGCACTGAAAAAGACAATACATTCTCTCACAACCATCACGAGGATTTATTTCTTCAGGTCTTCTTTTTTGCCTTTTTTTTTTTTTTAATTAAAAAAAATAGAAAACACCTAACAGCTACTGACATTGCTGATTGTCAATCAAATCTATTTGAAGTGAGGCACAATGAATCCAAAAGCAATGGCAGAGAAAGGATGCAAGACACCTCACCTTAGTGTAAGCTCTCTTCATTGTAGAAAAAAAGTAAAAATTAACATGGAAAAAAAAAAAAACCACCTAAGAAAAGCTATAACTGCTGTAAGATTTCCTCTTCCGAAGCTATCAGAGTTAAACACTACGGAGAACAAAGTATTAATCAACATGGGTAACTAGACCAAACCCAGCAATGCCTATAATTATTTTCTCCATGAGTAATAATCCCAAATATCACATTACCTGAGACACCTCTTCATATAAAAAGAAAACTTGCTGTATTATTAAAAATGGCACCAGATCAAGAAAGGTCAAAATATGTTCTTGAAGACGTTTGTAGAAAAAATAAACCGACTGAAGAAGTGTACTGACTCTCAAACTATACTACTAGTAAAGCTGTGGCAAACACTTACATATTTGGATTTTTCCTACTTGCCTGCTTCAGTTTCAGCAAAAAAATAGCAGGGGCAATGCTACAGTCTGATTAAAGTCACTCCGATGATTTTGTGATCTTTTCCCCTCAAAACTGGAATGCAAAAAGCAAGAAGGCAGCTTTCACGATCAAGGAAAAAAAAAATAAAGGAGAAAGATGCTCCAGATCACTTCCACAAAGCACATTTTACGTATATAAGCACAGTTGAAACTGAGAAGCCCTCGAAAAGAGTTCAAAGACATCAGCACTAAGGAAACAGATGCAGAACAAAGAAATGTACATGCAGCAGCAGGTAAGGGTAAGGCTGGAAAAGAGCCAAAGAAAGTTTGCACATCCATCTCAGGAACATTTGGAAAAAGAAATGCACAGCACAGAAGCTGGTGCTGACAGGAAACTGCCAGCAAGTGAAAGAACTGTTCTGACCAGCAGCTACAGGCAGAAGGAGGACAAACTTCCCCTGCAGTTATACGCAACGTCTCGTCCTCCATGAAAATCTTGTGTTGTGAAGGACGCGACTGCCTATTTTCCTCACTGCCTCAAATACAACAGCCTGTAAATGCTGCCTGGAACTTTAATTGGTCCTCACTAGAACAATTCTCAGGGCTGGACCACAGCTGAACTGAAGCGAACTACGATGCTTCTCTCAAAAGAAATGACTTGGATCTGACTTGGCCTTAAGACCAGGCCTTCATAATTTGTGGTATCAGTCAAATATGAATCGTCAGGTCTTAAATGTGACAGCCAGACACATTAATTCATATGCAAAAAAATAAAACAAAAACAAAAACCCAGCCCCAGAAGTATTCTCACTAATACTAAGCTGCCACAAGCATTTACAAGAGATTAATAACTTCATGCAGTGCTTACCTTTAAAAATAAAGTTTTATTTATAGG
>JAOWBP010002392.1:25327440-25369047 GCA_028571105.1 Tragopan temminckii | reverse complement strand
AATGGTAATGGGAGGACGGTTGGACTAGATGATCTTGTAGGTCCTTTCCAACCTTGTGATTCTATGATTCTATGATTTTATTTATTGTTCAGTAGGCATCAGGGCTGAACTTGGGGTTACAGGCTTCTTAGAGTTAAAACCTGAGGCATATCCTATTTGTCTGGTGACTGAGCTTTTTGATATTGCTGTGTATGAGTGGTCGTATGTAGGAAGCACTTTGCTTATGCCTTTTCTCAAGTTTTCATTCATTCATTCTCAAATTAGAGGGAAAAAAAACAAAACTCTATGCTTCAGAAGCTTTTCCACTCAGCAATTCAAGCTTTAGACCTCTTTGCCGACAGTGTGAGCTTCTCAGGAGGAAAGTAATTGTACAGCAGGGCATAGCAATACATAGCAAATTAATCCAGGAGTGAAGCCAACTGTTGTACCCAGATGACAGGAGCAAGAGGGTGTAATGAGAAAGTATCAAACTGCACTTCAGCAAGACACAAAGGTAAATTCACTTCCCTTGTGTATTCCTGCCTGGCTGTGCAGAATTCTGTGCTGCCCTGCAGCACCTCTTTGTCCATTTGATCAGCTGAGCTGCTTGGCATTCACAGACTCCTGAGGTATGGGCGCTGTTCAAAACGAGGTATGAATCTCTGGATCTGGTTTAAAGTAAAGATTTTCCAGGAAAGAAAATCAATGTAGCTATGAGTACTTCTGTTGCCACATGGATAACAGCACCTTACACAGCTTTTCTGTTTTGATGTATTGATAGAGGTAGCAGGAATATACCAAAGTTGCCCATAAACCAAAGAAATCCCTAACTCTCTTTCAGTGTCTGGTTTCCAATTTGCACCCCATATGTGGGGAGAAATAAATGTATGTACGTGGCTTGTATTTGAGAAAGTCAAGCTGCAGTGGACTGAATTATAACCTGCATGCATATCAGTGGAATGAGATGCTGATCCATTTGCACAGTAATGTGCTATATTTAAGTCACGCATCGTGGCATCTTCAAAGAGGCCAGTCATAATTATGATGGATTAGACTGCAGAGTCAGTCCTAGATGCAGTAATTGTTTCACAGATGCTGCTGATGTGACTTGAATTTCTAATGAATTATAGCTGAGGATGAATACGTATTGCTGCTAAATGGTCTGAATAAAGTACAGTTATGGGAAGAGAGAAATGCCTAACTGCTGCGCTTAGGGAAAACCAAGTTTCCTTGGAGGGGCAGACCCATCACCCCACACCAATAATGAGGTGCATAGAGCTCGTATGAGTGCAGAGACTTCATAAGGATCCCAGGCCTGCTGAGCAGCAGCACCAAAACATCTTCACAGCGCCCTCGGTAAAACCAGTAAGAAAGGCCCAGCTGCCACGTGCCAGTTTTAAATTACAAATAATTGCTGTGATCTGTAACTGCTTGAGCAAGAATTGCACTAAGATGCAGCTCAAGAGGATTGTGAATAATGCAGACAGAGGATGAAGCGTAACAACCCTATCTGCACTTTGGAGAACATAAATGTGGCATTTTTTAATCAATGAATCAACTTCCTATTTTGAAGAACTAAGTACTTATGTTGTCTTTTGCAGTGCCTAAGACAATTCCTTCTATGCTGGAGATGAGCAGAACTCAGGGGAATGGGTTGGCTCACAGTGTGAGGCTTTTGCCAACACTGGGAATGATTATCCTTGCCACTAGGGAAAATAATGTTGTGAGTTTTAGGGACGGCACGCATCTCAGACTCCCTTTTGAAGCACAGATGCACTCCTTGAGGGCATCAGAGCAGTCAGGCAGCCCCTGCTTGGAAGCAAAAGGTGGTCTTACCTGTGCATAGGAGCTGAGAAGAAAGATTGTCTGGGAACATTTAGGGAGAATAAAGCTGTAAACCATACAATACGCTAGAACACAACAAGCTAGACAAAAAAAAGAAACAAATTTTAGAAACAGTTTTAGAAACAGTTTGACAGCATGGTGTTAATTACCATGGTTTCTTTTATTTCATTTCATACTTGTGCAGTAGAGCAGCCTACGTGCTCATGTCTGAGCTGCGGGTCGGCTGCAGTTTCCTACGTATGAAAGGTGTGAAGGCAAAGAATGGTTTTCAAATTAGGTTGATGTTTTATTTTTGAGACACTGTGAGAGCATAATTCTGCCGCCTCGCCTGGAATGACACATCAAAGGGATCCTTTTCGTGCTGCTTTCCCCGGGAAAGAGGTGAAGGCTCGTGTCTCAGGGTACTTTAAAGCTAGCTGGGGAGATATACTGGAGTATATGTAGAAGGGAAGAAACCTGCCTTACCTTGTCAAGAAAACAGAGAAGATGGTCAAATATTCCATCTTCATCTTCCATCTCCTTATTTGTAGCTTTCACTTCAAAACCTCTTTTTTTTTTTAAGTACTGTTATTTGCAGAGAGGACTCTTTACTTCTGTCACACAAAAAATAAATTCAATACAGAAGAAATGAACTTTGGAAGGTGAAAAGTAAGTGTAAGACCTAGTTTGGGATAAGGATGAAGTGGATCCAGGTTGTCATATGGGTACTTGCCGGCCAAAATTTATCTTTGAATTGTCCTAATACCAAGATTGGAGCCACAAGCACGGATGTTTCTGCTGAAAGAAACCAATCTTGTGAAATACTACTACTTTAAAAAGCAAAGGAATACTGCACTGAGAACCACATAAATTAGATCTTCTTTAGTTGTTTTTTTTTTTTTTTTAACATTAGTGTAGGATAAATACATGAGCAGAGCAATGTGATGACAGAAGTTTTTGTTCTTGGGTAGTGGCAAAACAGCCACGTGCCATGCTTGTGCTGACTCTGCAGTCCAGCCAGGCACGACCTGGTAATGGGGAAGCCTTCCATTCCCCTCGATGCAAACTAAGTATAAATCCTTCAGGGCAAAGGCATGCACAATTCAGATTTTCTCTGCAGTCTCACATCTGGAAAACCCTCTGCCAGTCTGTCTTCTGTCATTTGTGACTGTTTGAGAACCATAAAGCCAACAAAGAATAAATTACATGCAGAGTCAAACAATGGCTTTATCAGTGGGATTGTGCATCTTGGGAAGATCCATGTGAACAGGATTAGATTGTCATTCTATGGAATTTATTCACTGTACATTGTCAGTACTGTTATTCAAAGAAAAACCCGATTTTATAAATAAAACGCATAGTTTAAAGAAGAAAATGGGACTTTTTGTCCAAACAAAGGAAAAATCCTAGATCCACAGCTGTGGGGCTCAGTTCAAAACCCAAATGCAGAGTTTAAGCCATGCCTGATGTCTATAGCCTAAATTTAAAAGGATACCTGAAAAAAAATACAATTTCCTTCACACTTTTCAGAAATCTCTTAATTTGTTTCTGTCAACATTATCCAGATGTTGAAGTGTAAGAACTCCTACAGATACCAACCTGACAAGGTTTTGTCTTGCATGTGGATTTTGCCACTTGCGTATGCTTTTGGGATGCCAAATGCAAAATGTTTTACAAGGCCTTGTCAGACAGCTAAAGACTGAAAAAGGGAGGTTTCCCCCTCTAATTGGCAAGCTTGGTGGCAATAATCCCTCAAGTCACACAAAAGGGGTTTGGCACACATAATCAAATAACAGGATTAGCACCAAGTCTGGGAACCAGGGTTTCCGCGTGACTTTTCTCCCTTAGAGAGGAGAATGGATGACAACAGAGGAGCCGATGCAAATAATTCACAAGCAGATAATACTTTTTTTCACCATTATGAGAGATGTTTTGGTGAAATATTTGTTTGTGTGCTCAGTGGCAATAAGGAACTGCGCTGTATTTTCTTTCTTTTCATCCTGAAGAATAAACCCGCAAGGGGAAAGGGGAGGCACAAGGCTGCAAAATCTGATAGGGTAGCGAACCTCCCCGAGGTGTGCCTGCGAGCTGCTGCTGTGTGTGGAAACAAGTTGGGATGGAGGTGTGGGAATACTGTAGGAGTTGCTGGCAGTCTGCTATCCTGAGTGAACCTGCAGCTGACCTGGGCTTTCCCCATTTCTTCTCTCTTGCAGATACGTTCAGAGGGCAGCCTTGTGGATGGCCCCGGAGCAGGCCAGATGGAACAGGACAGAACCAACCATGTTGACGGCAATAGATTGAGTCCATTTGTAATATCACAATCTTCTCACATTTGCCAGGCAGAGCCTTCTGCAGTGAAGCTACAGAACGGAAGTCCAGCAACAGAGAGGCCTGAGGTCGAAGTCAACGGCGACCACAAGCGGCTGTTCAATAAGAGCAACTACGGAGAACCCCAAACAAAGGGAAGCCCAAACCACCGCATTAGCCCTGACCTTTTACAAGAGAAGAAAGCATGCTCCAAATATATGCAAAATGGTGGGATAAAACGCACTTTTAGTGAGCCCTCTCTGTTTGGACTTCAACAGAGCAAGAAAGTGAAACAAGACAAAGAGGTAAATGGAGAAAAAGCTAAGCCAGAGGATAACTATGAAAAACCAAGCATCTCCAATAGCTACAGTGAGAAGAAATCTGAGATGGGACAAGAAAATGAAGCTTCGGAGTTGATGCCGTCTACAAGATACAACAGTGGTGGTTCAGAAGACCCTCGTGAACTCCTGATTCAGGATGAGCAGGAGCGGGAAAACATTAATTGCCACAACAGGGACATTGTCTTACTACTCAAGAACAAGGCGGTGCCAATGCCTAATGGTGCTACAGTTTCTGCCTCTTCCATGGACAGCATGCATGGTGAACTCCTGGAGAAAACACTGTCTCAATATTATCCAGAACATGTTTCCATAGCAATGCAGAAGAACACACCTCATATCAATGCCATTACCAGTCAGGCTACTAATGAGTTGTCCCACGAGACAACGCATTCATCCCATACCTCAGGGCAGATCACTTCCCCACAGACCTCAAACTCTGAGCTGCCTCAAGTGCCAGCTGTAGTGGTTACTGAGGTCTATGGTGCTGACGACTCCAGTAAGCCACCTGTATTGCCAGGTAGCTGTTCGCTTCAGAAACCAGAACTACAGCTACAGCAGCAGATTCCAGGCTACGATACACACCGGTTACCTGTAGGAAACAGTGCTGTTCATGGAAGCATAGGGCAGGTTCCCAATCAAGACCTCTCTCTAAGTTCCAGCAGTAACCTGCAAGCTCAGAACACTGCACCGGAAAGGTTTTCTGAGCAAGCAGAAAAAAATGGTGCTTTCTTTACACAGAACTCAATGTTTCACAAAGATTCCTCAACTCCTCCTGCTCCAGAAATGAACAGTGCACTGTCCGTCATGGTGCGAGAAGGACGCCATTCCTATGACAACAGATGCGATGAAACTCTTCCTGGAGAGATCAAGAACGAAGGGCAACAGCAGGGACCAATGCCAGAAAGTCCCAGCCTCAGCCAACAGCAACTCCACCCCCAGCAAAGGCTTCCGCAGCAGGTGCAAACGTCGCAGCACGAAGTCAGCCAAAGCGATCCCCGAGCTGCTGCAGCCGCCTCCATTCAGCAGCACCCAGAAAAAATGCCGCCGCCGCCATCAGAGCCTCCCCTCCAAAACCTGCATGCGTGCGGAAGCGATGGTGAGTTGCCTCAACTGTGTCAGCGTTTCCCAGGACAGAGAGAACCTGAGATTCCTCCTGACAAAGAAAAGGACCAAGTGAAAGAGTCTGTGCAACAGCCTCAGTGTTACTCAAAGCCAGCCTGGATAGAATTGGTTTCCACGCCATTCCGGCACGGAGAGCTTCCCCACAAGCCCAACGAAGCATTACTGAGATCAATTCTTCAGTACCGGGCAAACACATCCAAAGCAGCTTATATGAAACAGTATGCTGGAAGTCCTGATGCATTAAAGGGGCCGTCGGGACAGCCCCAGAGCCAGAAAATAATGCAACAAGAACAAATTCCCCTGCAGTACAAAAGTGAGAGCTCCCAGCTGCAGCCGCATCCCACAGCTGACCCGCAGCTGCTGTTCCAAAAGCACTCACCACAGCCACAGCTCACAAAGATGGATTCCTTGCTCAAGCCCCGAGTGCAGCAGCACCCTCCGCAGCAGCTCCACTTCCAACAACACCCTGAACAACAAATTGAACAGCCTTTAGGGGCCCCGCTGAAACAGCAGCACTTGACTCCCGAGCCGGGGGAAAGCGAACAGTTCTTGCATTCACACATTTTGCAACAGATGCTCCAAAAGCAGACACAGCAGACACAGATGCCGTGCAGTCCGCAGCTAACTCCAAACCAGCAACAGGCTCTGCAAATGAAAAATAAAGAACCGCCCCAAACTATTCCCCACTCCCAAAACAATGCAGAGCAGCAGCCAGACAGGACATCCTTCAGTCAGTCTAAAGCAGATGAGTGCTTTCAAACTGGGAATAAGTACATGAAACCAACTGCATTCCCACTGCATAGCCTTCAGCTAGGGCTAGAGCAGGTACAGAGCATGAACAACAAAACTCCCCTTTACAGCCAGAAAACAAGCGCTGGTCTGCAGCATCCCTGCCCAAACAACGTGCACTTGATGTCAGAGAAGAAGGAAAATGCCACAAATCTTGAACACTTAGGAGCAAACAAAGCGCGTGACTTGCAACACATGCAGTATTTCTCAAATAACTTGCCCCCCAAGCAAGATGTGAATCACTGTTTTCAAGAGCAAGAGCAACAGACGCAACAAGCTTCAGTTATACAGCTGCCACAAGGCTACAGTGGTAGCCTCAGTCAAGATTCCCCGAGCCAACAGGCCGCACCGATGCCCCAGCGGTACTTACCGCACAGCCAGCAAACTCCTGCACACTCACAAGATCAGAGAGGCTGCCATTTGCAAAACCAAACCCCAAAGGATTTTCACAAGCACGCTGCTCTAAGGTGGCATCTCTTACAGAAACAGGAGCAACAAGCATACCAGCAACCCAAAACTGAGTCTGGCGCCGGTGCAACACGCAAGCCTATAAAAATTGAGGCTGGCGCAAAGTCTAACTTTTGCATGCGCCTATCATCCGGGCAGCTGGAAAACAAAATGTGGAAAAAAACAATTAAACAAGAGAATCAGCACTTTGGCTGTGAGAACACACAACAAAAGAGCATCATCGAGACAATGGAACAGCAGCTAAAACAGATACAGGTCAAATCACTGTTTGATCACAAGACTTTTACTGTCAAATCGCCTAAACACGTGAAGGTTGAGACAGCAGGCCCTATTACCATCCTATCTAGAAACACCAGTGCTGCAGAATTTGATACTCACACCCCAATCTTAGAACAGCAAGCAAATGTGTCTGCTGAGAAAACCCCGACCAAAAGAACAGCTGGAACTGTTCTCAATAATTTTTTAGACTCACCTTCCAAGTTATTGGATACTCCTGTAAAAAATTTATTGGACACACCTGCCAAAACCCAGTATGATTTCCCATCTTGCAGCTGTGTTGGTAAGTGCTGAGGGATGTACTATAGACATAGTTGTTCACAAGAAAACTAGCCTTGGGTTCAGATTGCAGGGTTAGTTGGATGTTTCTCTTGGAGGTGGGCTTTTTGGTGTCTTTTTTTTTCTTTCAGAACAGCAATGAGTAAGGATTTACAGCAATTTTTCTACACTGCTTTTGCAGTCAGAATGTGTGTGGACAGTCATGTATTCCCTCAACTTCCATTCTCCTTGAGCAGCAGACGTAATGACAACATGCTGATAAAAAGCGGGTCATAACATTACAATCTAATTATTTGTCAAGGCTAGATATGGCATTTACAAAACATGTCTCGGGTCCAAACCTTATGATTCTTACTCCATTTTTTGCTGTAACAGAGACTGTTGAAGTTTGCCACAGTAAAACCTAAGCAAAGAAGGGAAGACAGACTATTCCTCACTTGTTGCACGAGTTTACCATCCCCCTCACTTACTTGTCTACTGCAAAGCTAAAGAGAACAGCAGCTCAAAGAAGCTATACAGGCAGCAATGAAAGAGAAGCAAGGAGACCCTCAGTATTTCTTCCCAGCATACCCAGTCCTTGCAAGCTGGAAGAATAGAGCTGAGGGAAGAGAAGCAGAGTGTGAGGCATAGCCCCATAGCCTGAGCTTCCATGCACTTACACTACACATGGCCAGGTGTGACAGGCACTTCCAGGCCCCACAGCTGGAGGAATTACTCAGACTGAAGCAAAAGATACAAGCATTTGAGCAGCAGCCAAGAAAAAAGTAAAAGCTTTGCCGTAGTTTCACGTACAGGTCCTAACAGCTTGGAGTTGCATATCAACTAAAAGAGGCTGAGTTTTGGCTCCTGCAAAACTGCCAGATTTAAAAACTGCCTTTTCAAATGCTTGAGATGATACATAGAAGCAAAAAGGAGGTAATGTATTTTCAGAGCTCCTAGGGAGAAATCTGGAAGCCAGTTATTGCTGTTTCTTTTTGTTTTATAGGAAACAACCTACAGCACATAGGTTTTTTGAAAACTCTGAAGCTGTTTTGTTTTGAAGACCATTTCTCCAGTGTAGCTGGCAAAACTTTTTTTCTGGCAATTATTTCATTCTTCCGGGTTTTGTCTTTTTTTCAGCCTGCTAACTGCTAACTAAGCAAAAAGAGCTTATTTTCCACTCATGTTTTAATTCTTAGCTTGCCCCTTAGGAAATAAAGGAGCACAAAACCCAGATCCTGTCCTCTTTGAGGAACCTAGTGCCACAGAGCAACTGGTAGAGCTTACTGCTCTTTCCTACCAGTGTTTCTTCATTAAGAAGGTGCAAACTACACCATTTCCCCACTGACACGTCCAGGCTTACAGCATGCCTTCGTTGTGCTCCCAGAATCTGTCGGCAGCATCGCCTCACTCAGCCTTCGGAGAAAACAGCACAGAAAGTTGCCCCTCAGCCACGTCTGCACACTCCACTGGCTGCCCCTGAACCCAGGCAGAGCCCGGATACTTCCTTCTGGCTACTGCACCTTGCCTCCAGTCTCAAAACCAACATATAGCTGATATTGCCAGTGCTGGCATGGCCCTACCCATACACAGAAACCTGAGGCACCGTTCGTAGTATGCAAACAGTCTGGCTAAGCCTTGCGCAGGATTTCTTTCAGCAAATATGCTTTCTTCATTTCTGTAGGTGGCAGAAATTCTGTATAGCCTTAATGGCACTTTCTGGAGCTACAAGTTGCTGTGTAACACGTCTGCTGAAAAACAAGTACTGTACAGCTCACTAGTGTCAATATTTACCATTGTTATCCTATTTATCCTCCTTTCTAGATATTAGGAGAGGAGGAAATGGGAGAAGGAGAAACAATTGATCAGTGATAACAGGAAAATGGCCTTCTGAATCTCAGCATGAGATTCAAAACATGCTGAGATGTGAAACAACTGCTTGTGCTAGCAAAAAGCACACAGTCTATATCACAGCTATTTACAGAGTTAGCTGTGTGCTTTGTATGAATTGCACAGGCATACTTTAAGACATAAGTGTTTGCAAACAGACCCGAGACCCGTACAGCAGTTTTGTAACCGGTTAAATGCAAGCCTTGCAATGTTACTTTTTTACATTAAAGAATTAGGCTTCAAAGTAATAACCTTTATTTTGTTTTAAACAGAGCAAATTATTGAAAAAGATGAAGGTCCTTTCTATACCCACCTAGGAGCCGGTCCTAATGTGGCAGCTATTAGAGAAATCATGGAAGAAAGGTAATTAGTGCAAAGGCACAGGGCAGATTAACGTTTATCCTTCGGTGGATGTCAGAATTTTTCCAGCTTTTGCACATAAAGAAATAAACAATTGCAAATCAAGTAATTACTTGTAGGCTTAGCGACTCCAGTGTTGCCAAGATGACGCACTGTGCTATTCACCAGAGAGTCACAATATTTGACAGGGCTAATAGTCTGCTGGCTGGCATGGGCTGTGCACTTGGAGACAGGCGCCAGCAAACCCAAGCAGGAACAAGTATGCACCAGCCTGCCAAGCCAGGCAGTTGGCAATGGCTGCAGGAACAGGCACAGACCTGGTGTTCCCTCTGCATGCGAGAATGCCAAGGTTGAAGCGAGATGGAGAGCAGGATACCAAACTGCACCTTGTCTCTCTTTCTTTCTGTCCCAGCTGTTAAGTATAGGGCACAACCCTAATGGACTAAATCTAACTGTCACTTCCAGAGAGGTGAAACAAAGTTATTGATAGGATTTCAGCCCAAGAATCAATAAGTAGTTTTGTGACAAAACATCTCCCCCCTTGGAGTATTGCATAAAAACAGCCTTATCTCGATTGTGGATAATCCCCATATCATGTTGCATCCCTTAATAGATATATAGCACAAGTACAAAATGCACCAGCATTTCTAAAGTATTTAAATTTAAAACTGTCACACACAAAAGTGACCTTGGCACCGTGAATTCTGCATTACCTGTAGATTTTGGGAAGCATAGATGCTAATGGCCAGATTTTTAGAGGTATCTGGGAATTCAGCTCCCTCGTGAACAAACAAACAAACAAAAAACCTCCCCAGTAAAGTCTGAGACAGATGGCAATTTGATCTGTTAATACCTTAAAACTCTGAACATCAAAAGCAAATAGATGTCTTTGCGGCGCTGTGTCTTGAGCTAAGGAGAACAGCCTCTCAGCGGGGTCTGCTAGCTTGTACTCGCAGAGCATGGACCACTAGGGCACATTAAATCCCAAGGATTATCTTTAAGTGATTAGCCCTAAAGTCCTTTCTCTTAGCACCTCCTTCCCTGTAACTCCTGTCCTCGGCCCAGCACTTGTTTTCAGCTTTGTGAGAAACTGGAATACATGTCAGCTACATAAATCAGCTTCTTCCTGCAAAGGAGGAGTGAGCACTGACCCTCTTGGGAAGCTTCTCACAATTTGTTATACCCAAAGCTCTGATTAATTCTTTAATATTCACAAACAGTAAATAAAATTGGAAAGTCGTTCATGTCATCACATCAGTTATTAGAGATGAAACATTTTTCATTTCTTGACTTTGGAATGTGATGTTTCATCCTTAATACTGACCTCGTCTTACCTTCCTCCCCATTAATTTCATTTCATGTTGGCAGAAGGAAATCCTGAGAGATTACAGATACCATGCATATATACTCGGCTAGGCTCAGCAGAGTGTAACAGCAATGAGCTGTGGCTGGTTTACAGCTGTTCATATGGCATCAACTGTGTGATGCCATGACAGAAGAACTCCAAAGCTCCTTCTGATTTTGTATCTATAAGAAAAAAAAACACTCTAAAGATTCTCTCAAACACGTGTGCAGTTGGTGACATTAATCACAACTTAAGCACTTTTAAACTGGCTTCCTGCAAATATGAATCGACTTTTAAGTTGTTAGCACTACCAAACAAACCAGGATTTGAGTTTATTCTTATAGTTGGTATTTTAATTAAAACAAATTTCTTGCAGAATCCATGGTGGATACGTGCTTTCTTCTCCCACTTCTTACTTCATGGTCAGTGAATTCTGTTCTGATTTTGGCCTGAAAGCAGCCATGAGGCACAAATCTATGACAGCTGAAAAGATTTGAGATGAGGCCTATTTCGTTTGCAGCGTGCAATGTACAAGACAGATCTCTAGTGGCATCCACACAGTTGTCTTGCAGTCCAGATTAGCAAACCAATAGAAAATGTTAAGATTAAAACATGTTTTTTTTTTTGTTGCTAATTAAAGAAATGAGTGTATGCTAACATCCAAGACCAAGTAGGAAAAAGTGATCTAACAGTTGCCTGCAGAACATGCATATACAACTTGATTTTATTTGTATAATTTCCTGTGACACTGAAATTTCACAATGAGATCACATCTAAAAATAAGTATTTTTCATTTCCTTTACAGGACAGAAGTTTAAATACAAGTATTTGATATTAAATATGTCACCAAGATTTTAGAGTAAAAAACAGAGGGATGAAAGGTCAAAAGTTCTCAAGGCAGCATTAAATAGCTGCACAGTGAGAAGAAGCTAGCTTGATTGCTCTACAGGTAACAGGCAAAGAATGAGAAGATTATGATTTAGTCCCCACATGTGGTTATGTTAAAAAAAAAAAAAAAAATTATCACCAATGGGAGCAGCAGGATTGAAGAAAAGGAGCTGGAATTTGCCCAGTCTCTAAAATGCAGCCAAGCCAGCATTGCAGCTGGATCTGCAACATGAACTGCAGCCCCCCAAGGTCTCCAATAGACAGATTCCTTTCAGAAGGCTCACCTCAGCATGGCATGCTCCTCCCTTGGCTCTGCAGGTGGGGCACCCCAGCTGCAGCGGCCCTGGGGAGAGAATAAGCTCGGAAACACTCAACAGGTCTGATGCTCTTTGCTAACATGAGTCTTGCTTCGCTTAGCATTTGCTATATATTTCCACTTGGCCCATCATAGGATATAAAAGGTGTCATTTGTCTGAGCAAAGCACGACTTGCCTTTGGGGATAGGCCCTGACAGCATCAGCACCTTGACTGAATGCTAGAGTCGAGCTTGCCTGCTTTGTTTTCAAAAAAGCACCCACAAAGGGCATCATCTGGGGGCACCTCATGGTCCTAATTCAGTACAGAAGTCAGGCAGAAGTAAATAAGTAACAATTTATGACCAGATGATAAAGTAAAAGAAATAGATATGAAGCAAATTAATCATAGCTTAACTGATTCATACTGTATCTATGCCAGAAACAAGCACAGAAAATTTAATAGAGTGACTACTGCATGCCAGCTGTTCCATGACAATTATATAAATTTCAGTCATCACTTTAAATTTAACCCAGAAATTGAAGAAAAACATAGAATTCCTTCCCAAAATGGAGAGACTTCAAGTCCACTTTTCAGAATATCATTATCTGTAGCAATTTTTTTAAGGAAACAGTTAAAACTTTTGTTTGGGAATATTAATGTGATATGGATGATTTTTACTCAGCTGTGATGTATGAAAGCCATTTGCCCTTTTCAACAGATCGATCCACCACCACAATAAAACCAGCAAGATAAACTGCACTGCACACCCTTCCCCATAACTCACAGTATTTATTTTTTAAGATAAAACTGGCAAATATGCCCACATAGAACGAGATTAATCTGCTTACTATGCATGTTTTTGTCTATTTAAGATTTGGACAGAAGGGTAAAGCTATAAGGATTGAGAGGGTTGTCTACACTGGGAAAGAAGGCAAAAGTTCTCAAGGATGTCCAATTGCTAAATGGGTAAGTGATGTCCACAGATGTTAACACTCATCCAGTTCGGCACGGTGGTTCATGTAAGCAAACAGCAGTGATGGCCTTCTGTTAGCTGATACTGGGAAACCTAAAACAGCTCACTGCAGGAGGCCCACAGCCTGCTCCCACCGCTGTCTCTCACATTGCATTTGCTCAAGTTGCCTGGAGAACAGCAGGAATACAATGCGGCCCAAGGGTATGAAAACCTGAGAAGGAAGGCAGTTACATTTGGATTTAAGATTCACAACATCAGATGTTCTCACTGCTATTTAATTTTAGCTTACAAATAAATCTGGGAAGTACACTGCTGCGATATTTTTAAGATGTGCTCCCAGTTCAAGAGGCATTAGTACACCCTCTTAGCAAACACTGTCTTGCTTTGGCACAAATTACTGAGCGGTTTGGGTAGGCTAGGGAAGGACAGGATGAGGAAAAACTGATCTGTGATTATAGTCTTTATGCATGCCAGCCTGCACCTTTATAGAAATTCCCACAGTGGCACAAGCACTGAGAAGCAGTGCTTTCTTTGAGCAGTGTCTGCTGCTTTCCTCTCACTGATGTAATGTTTCCACGTAGTAGGGGCAGGCGAGGCCACACAACTGGGTGCGGATTACAAGTTTAGCTGTTCAAGTAAGGAAGGAAAAGAGAGACAGTTCCCACGTCAGGCTGTTCAATCTCTTCCTCCTGCCCTAAGTGCAGCTCTACACACGTAGGCATCTCACTCCTGGCTTTCTTTTGCCCTCTAATCAAACTGAGTCACTTGTACCACCGTGCCGATGCAGGAGGACGGTTTCTGCTAGATCCGAAAACCTGTTTTCCACCACTGTGGCTTTGCATGCTGCCCTCTCAGAGTCAGATTCATTAAATAGAAAGGGTGGCCCTGGCTTATACCACCAGGTGGGAAAAATGGCATGTTACCAGAAACAAAGAGGAAGAGAGAAGTAGAAGTAACCTAGCACGTACATGAATGCTGAGGTTCCCTATTCTCTCACTCCTCACACTAAGAAACGCTTTGTTTGTGCTGGGGCTCTGGGGTGTGTGTTGCTCTGTATGCAGGTAGTCCGCAGAAGCAGTCAGGAGGAAAAGCTGCTCTGCCTGGTGCGTGAGCGAGCGGGCCACACGTGTGAGACGGCGGTGATTGTGATCCTCATCCTGGTTTGGGAGGGAATCCCAACCAGCCTGGCTGACAAGCTCTATTCCGAACTCACCGACACTCTGAGGAAGTACGGCACGCTCACAAACCGGCGCTGCGCCCTGAACGAAGAGTAAGTGACACAAAGGGTGTGCTCACTGACCTGCAAGCCCACCTCCAGCCTCAGAGCTGGCATCCCTGCTCGCTCCTTTACTGTCCATGCACGTACCTGCCAAGCTATTTCAGGCAGTCTGAAAACCCACAAGCCTTCAGAGGAAAGCAAAGTAAATGTTTTGAAAAATCGGGGGAAGAAAAAAAACATCTCAGAGTTGTGAAGCTTCTCAGTGTGTTTAAAGGAAGAAAGATGATTTAAGGGAAGATCTCAGCTGTGCCCAAGAAAGCAGATAGTTCTGCCTTGAAATGAAAACTAGATGCATTAAATCATACGATATGCCTACAGAAGCTAGCCTGAACCCAAAGTAATAGCACTTTTTCCATGTCTTTCTGACAGTGAAGAACACATAGATTAAAATAACCTAGTTACCATTGCATTTTACTTACTTTGGCTGCATAGGTACAGCCATATTTCGGGAGGCTTTTGCCAAACCCTCATCAGGGAGCTCTGCAGCCTTGCAGTGCCATCAGCATATACTCCTTTGAGGTACTGTTGATATCAGTATCTATTAGGGTACCACACAAACATCCCCTCTTTTGCACAAATCCAGGTTTCTCACATAAGTATATAAAACTCATAGTCTTTGCTTTGCAACCATGAAATTACTCATTGTGATGAATTCCTCTGTTGTAGCACATGTGTCTCTTTCATTTCTTCATTATTTATGGGTGGAAGAAGATCCAAGGCCGGTGATCTCCCACAGCACTGGCAGAACTGACCTGCCTGCTGCTAACAGCCATATTCTCTTCTTCTTTAGACGGACTTGTGCATGTCAAGGGCTGGACCCTGAAACTTGTGGTGCTTCATTTTCCTTTGGTTGCTCCTGGAGCATGTACTACAACGGTTGTAAGTTTGCCAGAAGCAAGATTCCAAGAAAGTTTAAGCTGATGGGGGATGATCCTAAAGAGGTTGGTGTCCATTTCTAAAATGAAAACGCCTCATTTGCAATGAAATGCATTCTGTTGCTCTGCAAATAAAAGATACAGTACAAGAGGCCAAGGGCCAGAGCCCTGCTTGAACTGCATACATGTAGGATAATTAAACAACTGCCAGCAAAACTGATTGATTCCCATCACTGAGCCAGCTGAATGGACTGTCTAAATTCTGACAGCTGGTAAAAACCCTGAGACTTGAAACCATATTTGCAGGCTTTCACAATTAGAAGAAAGGGCATGGCCCGAATAATTGTGGCTGTTTGAGGCCTGCAATTGGGCATTCCCTAGTGGCAGAGCGGAAGGGTTACCAACTGAAGGCATATAACGTTGCAACTGGAAACCAGAGCAGATCGCATGGAGGCTAATATGATGAAACTCTGAAATTACAATAGGAGTAAGAGGGTAGGAAGACTACATACAACCGTGCCCCTCTGATAGTTTCCAGACAGGGCTCTGTGTTACAGCAAACAGGCAACTGTTTAAAATGAATCAGAATAAAACAACATTGACCTTAGCCGGGGCACAGGATACCTTTGAAGTTACGATTGCAGTGAGTGCTGGACACCTCCATGTGTCTGGGAGCTTCCAATGATCTCGTCTGTTTTTCAGCACACCTGTGCAAATTTAGTCCTTGGACTGCTGCTCATAAACTGATGCGTATTCTGCAGCTTTCACTCTATTCTGGCATCTTACATAAACCCAAGCATTTCTTGTACGTGATCAGTCAGGCATGTTTGCATCCTATGGCCTGCACTAAGAATAGCATAATTACCATCTACCTTTTCCTCCCTCCTGCCCCCTATCTCCCCAAGAATGATAAAATAGTTCTCCTTCAGTCAGACTGTGGCACAAAGCTTTCTTTATCATAGCCTGCAATCCTAAACCCCCTACATTTTCTAAGCTGGATACCTGGCCAGAGCCCACCAGGGCACTCTTTCAACTTGCATTCCTGAATTTACTTCCCATGCTAGCCAAGGCTGGGCAGAAAAGACAGTTTTGCCCTCTAATCTTGGCCCCAAAGTCAGAGGCAGTCAAGGCATGCATCCAGACTGGGTGCTGAGTCCCACAGCACAGATACTGTTTACAGACAATATAGATGACACAAATAGTATCCTCACCAATAAAAAACTTGAAGCTACACTTAAAAATGGTAACCTTCCTACCATACAAAAGCTCCAAGTTTTGGCAGCAGCCACAAGATATCTTTGATGATTTTAAAGTATCATTTTGGAGTCCCAAATTCCAGTTTTATGAGGAGGTACTAAATTTTAAAGCACTGAATGTGTCTCTCTGACAAAGCCATAGGTTCTTCACAGCTCTTCTCATGTTGATGAGAAATACAAACTCCTAAAAGTGAGTACACCACTCCATTATGCCACTATTCTTTATGAGATTGAAATGAAAAATCACGGCCTCATGAGTGAGGTTGTGAATTCAGAATCCTCATCCTGACAGAATGGAGAGCAACTCTGGAATTTGCTACTGGAGTAGAGCATTTTTAAAAGGCCCTTCATTTTGAAAGCGCGTACCTCTCCTAACAGAAAGGAACATGGTCATTCCTACCTCCACAGCACTGACTGCTAGCCACATCCACAACTTGGAATTGCTTAAGGATTGGAAACTTTTGAAGTCTGAAACATCACAGTAATTTTAAATTGTTGCATGAAAAGATAATTTAAATGTGTTGAAGTACTGTTATCACAGTGTGCAAAACCCTTAAATTAGCCAGATTAACTTGATGGAGCATTCAGATATTATTTCTCTCAGGCTTTCTAAAGAGTATTATTTTCCCAAAACTCCAGTAGAGAAAATAATGAAGGTCATCACGTTTGGACCTAAAACATCTTCATGTTGAAGAATGTGATTCTTTTTAATATAAACCAAATTAAGATTATAGTATGTGTATCCTCTTGCAAGGATCACACTACACTACTAGCATGTCGCTTTCAAGGTGTGAAACAATATAATTAAAAAGGAGATTCATGATAGAGATTGTCTAAACCACAGTGACAATGACCTAGGCCTTTACACATCTATCACTGCATTGTAACAAACCTTAACGTTTTAGGTCCCATACATACAGTATGGAAATGTCATTGAGCTGTATTTCATCTGCTAACAGGAAGAAAAACTAGAATCCCACTTGCAGAATCTGTCAACCCTGATGGCACCCACCTACAAGAAGCTTGCACCTGATGCATATAACAACCAGGTATGGTGGGGAAAAGGGGAAACAAAGCAGTCACACAACCTGACTTTTACTACACTTCCCACAGCGCTTCATCTTCGAGCCAAACCATGTATGTACATTTTGTACCAGCATTCCTTTGACACTGGGCTAATGGAAGCAAAAAAATCCTCAACTCCTCTTGAAATGCTTTCAAAAGTAAAACCAAATGAATCTTAACTACTAACTACAGCTAATCTTTTCACCTATGTAAATGCAACAAGGTTACTACTGAGCAGAAATCTTGAGCTCTGCAACACAGGGTATCTCAATTTAGAATGATTCACCAGCCAAACTCGCAAAACAGCCATAAAGATGGTGCAAGGCTGGCTGTAGCATCAGATGGTAGTGCATTATATTGCAATTGAGTCTTGAAACCAGTTTCAGGTCTGCTCTCTCAAGTGGCTATTATAGATATGCTTTTAAAACAAAGCTTCATAATGGAACGCACTTCAGCCCTGCATATGCACACAAGCGCCTGCACCAGCATTCTCGCACATGGTGCTAGTTTATGCAGTGTTCTGTTGGGCCATATACATAGATGTTAGCACATTCAAAGCTGTATGAGGTTGCCGGGTGTGGCTGCCTCCACCTCCATTCCTTTACCAAACATCTCCCAGATATCTGCACGAAAATTTGACACCAGAGCCTTTGAAATGTGTAACAGTTGGCCTTCATTTTCATTGTTCAGGCTCACTACCATTACAAACAGTCACAAAATGTACAGCCTCCAGGCTAGCAGTATAATTGCAAACTGTGACACCTTCTTTCTCTTCCATTGACAACATTAAGCCCCGTCAAAACACTTACTTGCTGTCGCAATCAGCATAGAACAGATTTTCAGCTGTAATGGAAGCAGTAAGCTATAAAAAACTGTCCATTTTTACTAGCAGTTACAATTACTCCTTTACTACATATTTAACAGCAATCAGACAAGGTAAGCAGGTTTAGTACAGACTGATGCGATTTCATTTACCTGATCAGATAATGCTTGGAAACTCATTATGGAGGAAATTGTGGCCATGTGCCCACTAGCTGCAGTTATCTCTCCAAACATCTGAGACATTCTGCAAGAGAAGAAAGGTGGAGGAAGAAGAAAAAATGAGGGGGTGGTGAAAAATAAAATGTCTCTTTGCTTGGGCTGCTTTCTTTTCCCATAAAAGCTCTCTAGAAAATTTTTCTTCGTATAAACCATGGTTATGCTTGACACTAGTTGACAATACATGCTTTTACAAGTTTCAACTTTTACCTTAGATAAGAAGTAACATGCATGGCCTGGCCCATCTCAGGAGTTCCACGTAAACCTTAAGTTTTTGGGAAAGCCAAGATGAAGCTACTGTCAGAAAGATGACAAAGGCCTAAATCGTATGGTTGCAGTGAAAGGTGGTGAAAACCAAATGGCCTTAATGCTGATTAGAATTCCCAAATTTGTTCTCATCCCAGTCTGGATTATAGCTTGGATTAAAATCTAGAATTGGAAAGTTTTTTCCAACTGGACCCAGCAGAACATCTCATAGAACATCAGTATGCTTTAAACATACCCTTTAATGATAACCAAATTATAATACGGATGACATTTCAAGCCACTCTCGTTTGATTCCAAAGAAGTTTACACGTTTCAAGTTCTGTTTCGATTTTGTTTTTAGATTCCAGTCAAGGGAACATTCCAAATATTAAAAACAAAATTGCTGTGAGCAAACTGGACATCTATTTAATGAACTTAGATCAAGACTCGGCAAAATTTCTAATTTCACGTCAACTTAAAATAGGATCCATTAAGGTCCATCAAGTGTAGTTCTTTTATATTCACTTGAAAGGCTCAGGAATTTCGGCAAGGCATTTTACAAATGGAGTTTCATTTTTTATTTACTAAATAAGATACGAAATGGTCATTTGTAAGACTTGATGTTTGATTACCAAGTCCTTTCCTTTTACTTAAGACTTAATGTTGCATAATAAGATCTTTGTAAAGCTTTGTAACAGTGAGTACACATATAGAAAATACTGTCTTGACTGCGTTATCTTTTTGGTCAGGGCTTAGTACTGTACTAACACTAATGAAATTTACTTCCAGTGAGCCAAAATATTACAAATAGAAAAGCAAGTTATTATTTTTCCTGAAGTCATTCTGAAGTCAGTTTTCTCAAGTAATTTTCTTGTAATAGCTTGGTATATTTCCAGTCTAAACCTACATTCACTCTTACAGTTCCAGACACCAAAACCATGCGCTGTATTTGTCATGTAAAAACATAAACCACTGGCAGAGAATTAGAAGCAATATGCAAGGAAAAGTATTACTGGCCAATTTTGCAATCACAGCAGGGTCAGATTGGAGCAGGGAATCAAGCAGCAAGGAGCAAAGTAGATATCGTATGAAATTACCACAGAACTGCTTATTTGCCTGAGATCTGTACGTCACCACCTCAGAGGTGTCAGCAGACTGGCATGTTGTTCAGTGCTAAGTCCATGTATTGGGGTACCAGGGCGGGTTGCGGTGATACCTGTCATCTCTTCCCAGATCGAGTACGAACACAGAGCGCCTGAGTGTCGCCTGGGTTTAAAAGAAGGTCGCCCATTCTCAGGGGTCACCGCCTGCCTGGACTTCTGCGCTCATGCTCACAGAGACTTGCACAATATGCAGAACGGGAGTACACTGGTAAGTCAGCGATGCACGTAGCCTCCTTGTCCCAGCTGTAATTTCATACATTTAATTCATTATCTTCAGTCTGTTTAAATTTATAATTACATAAGGTAGATTGCTAAAAAAGAAACATTAAGTGTTAACTGAGCTATCTTATTACCCCCTACATCATTTTTCTTTAACTGAATGAGACTTATGATGTATTAAAGAAAGGTTTAATGTAGAACCAGTAAAAGAGAAACCATGGAGATAATGGAAAGAAGGCTCTAGCAGGGCTGAAATGCCTGTTTCAGTGTTCCTGGGACAAAACGTTGTATATTTGTCGTATTGATTTTTTTATTTTTTTTTGATAATCCAAAATGGAAAAAAAAAATAGTGTGGTCAGCAGGATGAGGGGATGATCCTCCCCTCTGCTCTGTCCTGCTGCAATTCTGTGTCCAGTTCTGGGCTCCCCAGTTCAAGAAGGACGGGGAACTGCTGGAGAGAGCCCAGTGGAGGACCACAAAGATAATGGGGGCCTGAAGCATCTCACTTACAAGGCTGGGGCTATTCAGCCTGGAGAAGACAGATTGAAACTTAGAAATGCTTATAAATATCTAATGGGCAGGAGTCAAGTGGATGGGGCCAGGCTCTTTTCAGTGGTGCCCAGGTGCAGGACAAGGGGCAACAGGCACAAACTGGAACAAAGGAAGTTCCATGTGAACATGAGAAAATAACTTATTTACTTTGAGGGTGAAAGAGCAGTGGAACAGGCTGCCCAGAGAGATTGTGGAGTCTCCTCTGGAGATATTCAAGATCTCCCTGGACGCTTTCCTGGGCAACCTGCTGTAAGGAAGCTGCTTTAGCAGTAAGTTGCACTCAGTGATCTCCAGAGGTCCCTTCCAACCCCTGCCATTCTATGAAACTGTGAAACAAATGATTTTTTTCCATAACTTTCTTCTAAGTAGACTTTTCAAAGCTGTGGATTTCATTGCTGCTTGGGATGAGGATAAAGTCTGCAAGCCTTACTATCCTTTGTAACATGCACTCTCACTTTACACTTTTCCATTCTGAACTCCAGCATTTACAGCAAAGGTTCCACAAATAATAACAGAAAAACTGTCTCTGTTTTTCAGTATGTACTGGGTGATTTCTGTTCCCTGCATACTCTCTCTGTGACCATACAGTCAGAGTAAACATGAGGAAAAAACAAACTTCAGGTCTGAATAATCTTCACTGTTGTGATTTGAAGTAATTCACAGTGCAGCTCCTATTACCAAAGAGATTATCTACTTTCTTTTAATACCAACTAAATTTGCCCTGTTTCCAGGGTCTGACTTAATTGAAAAGTCAACCACCAACAACAAAATATATATTTTTAGCTGAGCTTTCTTCCTTAGATTGGCTGATTCCATTATTTTTACTGCAGAGTATGTCTGGATCAGCATCTTTTTCTCCACTGAGATATTCCCAATATCCATTTTAGCTGGAGCTAACACAATAAGCATGCGACAACATACAGAGTGCTAACTTCCCAAAATCTTTATTGCAGTATTAACATGACTTGCTGCTTTGCAAATCATCCTAAGGGGGCATGAAGCACAATGGCAGTATGTTATATGCCCCACTACCTCTGATTAGGTACCTAGTTAACCTATTGTAGTCCAAAAAATCTTCATCTGAGCACAGTTTTCACTGCTTTAGCTCCCTGCCCATGGTGCTATGGACCACACTGTTTGTTTCAGTTTAGATACGTTATGCATCTGTAACTGCTCCTTTCAGCACGGGTACAAGAAACATAGATATTTACACTTTGTGTTTCTATTTATGCTGTCCAACAGAGCAATGGAAGAAATGAAATTGTAGACCTCTTGTGATAATGTGTAAATTGCACAAAAAGAAAGCTTACAAGTAATTTGCCAGATGCTGATGCTAACAGTGCCAGGGCAAGGTAAAACACACAGGCTAGCATTTCAGGCAACTTGTAAGACTGGTTTGAGAGAGTTACCCTAACACTCCTTTCTGACAGGTTTGCACACTAACTAGAGAAGACAATCGTGAAATTGGCCAAACACCTGAAGATGAGCAGCTCCACGTGCTCCCTTTATACAAAGTCTCCGATGTGGATGAGTTCGGAAGCACAGAAGGCCAGGAGGAGAAGAAGAGGAATGGCAGCATTCAGGTCCTTACCTCCTTTCGTCGGAAAGTAAGGATGTTAGCAGAGCCGGTGAAGACGTGCCGGCAAAGGAAGCTAGAAGCAAAGAAAGCAGCTGCAGAAAAGCTTTCCTCCTTGGAGAATGGGTCTAGCAAAGCTGAAAGAGACAAGTCTGCTGCAGCACGCAACAAACAAGGCAACTCTGAGGCAGCAGGTCATGCAAAGCAGCTAGCAGGTAAGCACGTGAATCTGTTCATGTGGTAAGTGGTAAGCTTCCTAGAAATTACAACCATTTACAATGAACCTCAAGAAAAGCATTTGTTCTCAGCACATGAACATTTTAAATAAAAAGCGAACAGAATTCTTGAATGTAAATATCAATATTGTATATTTATAAATGCTAGATAAATGCCATATTGTGGTCAACTCTGGAGAAGGAAAGAAAGAAAGAAAGAAAAAAAAAAAAGACATACCAGAAATCCTTTACTGTTGAATAGCTAAGCCCTGTAGAAGTCAGGTGCTTCAGCAAACCCTCCTTGCCATCCAGTGTATTGCAAAGCACCTTCAATTAAACAATTACTGGTGCTAGAAGCCATGAAGAGAAGAGTGTAATGTTACGATCAAAGAGCAACCTACACCACTCACTGTTGCTGCTGTTAAAGAGAATCTCATAATTGGAGTGGATTCTAGCCTACCCTAACCTCTTTACCAATATTTATATACTTCGCTTCAAGACTAAAAAACAGAGCGGGTGTTTTCACAGTGGACAAAACACACTTAACAATCGCTGGCAGTTCTCCTCACTAGATTTTAGAACCCTGGGCAGAGGTGTTCATGACTATTATTACAGTAAATTCCAGCAAGAGGAATAAAGAGATAAATACGAGGCTATCCAGAAGGTCACTGAGATACCTATGAATAGAAGCTGCCCTGTGACCCAGGCCAGGGTTTTAACCATTAAATTATTGCATTGCACTTGAATGAATGATGTATTTTTCCTTGTGTCTTCAGTTAATCTCACTGGTTACTGAACTGTTATCACCGTCAGTGAATGTCACCATTGTTGTTTTTTACATAAAGCTGGAGACATATTTTTGAGACAGCTCTGTTAATGCAGATGTAGAATAATTTATTTATTTATTCTTGGGGAAAAGAAGGTCACCTTGTGTGTGGCTATTTGCGAGCACTTTGATGCTCCATTTCACACACTACTTAAGTGATGATTCAACTCTTCAGACTTTGTGCTTGTGACTCTGAACAGATTGCACAGTCCTCTTTTCCCCATTTCAATTAGCATCTGATCTCACTGGATGCATGCCAGAAAAGATGAGTAGCCTTAGTATTTTTTCAGCTTCTTAAAGCACGGTATTTGATGTATCATATGATACGCTTTTCTTAAAAATATCAGATATATTTATCGAGAAGAGTGTATAAAGTTTGCATTTTAAAAAAAGAAAAAAGCTTGTTTTTTTCTTTTCACGTCTACAGATCTTTTACGTCTTTCAGGACCAGCGACACAACAACAGCAGCAGCATCCACAGCGTACTCTCCCTAACAACCCTCAGTCAAATGCTATTAATACTTACTCGGGTTCAGGTTCTGCAAATCTATATGTAAGGTTGCCTAATCCAGCCAGTGCTTATCCAAGCTCTTCATACACTTCAGATCCCTATGGAGGGTCTGGTCCCATGAACCTCTATACCACCTCATCGCAGCCCGCGGGGTCTTATTTGAATTCTTCCAGTCCCATGAACCCTTATTCTGGATCATTAAATCAAAATAACCAGTACCCACCCTATCAATGCAATGGAAACATACAGATGGACAACTGTCCCTCTTACTTGGGCTCTTACCCTTCCCAGCATCAGCACATGGACTTGTATAATTGTCAGAGCCAAGACCCTATGTCCAAACTAAGCCTACCACCCATTCAAACATTATACCAGCATAGGTTTGGGAATAACCAGAGTTTTGGTCCCAAGTACTTGAATTACGGAAACCAAAATATGCAGGTAGACTCTTTCAGTAACTGCACCATTAGACCAAATGTACACCACGTAGGGTCTTTTTCTTCTTACTCCACCCACGAGGCTGACGGTCATTTTATGGAGGTTGCCTCAAGGTTAAAATCTAATCTGAGTAATCCAAGCATGGACTATGCCTCCATGAGTAAAACCACTGAACACCATCATGTGCAACCCCCTCCACATTTAGCACGTGATTACCATTCTGCTTCGACTATGTTTAGCGGTCCTCCTAATTCGTTGCATCTCCAAAATAAGGATAGCGAAATGATTTCACATGCAGTAAATGGCTTGTCTAACACGATTCCAGGTCAGAACCACGATAGGACTACACCCCAAGGTGGTTTAGATAAAACAGATGTGCTGAATCCTGAAAAAGCTGAGGATCCCGATGAAGTCTGGTCAGATAGTGAACAGAGCTTCCTGGATCCGGAAATTGGAGGAGTGGCAGTTGCTCCATCTCACGGGTCAATTCTCATAGAGTGTGCAAAACGTGAGCTCCACGCAACGACCCCCCTGAAAAACCCCAACAGGAACCATCCCACCAGAATATCCCTTGTCTTTTACCAGCACAAGAGCATGAACGAGCCAAAACACGGGCTGGCTCTGTGGGAGGCAAAGATGGCTGAGAAGGCAAGAGAGAAGGAGGAGGAATGTGAAAAATATGGTCCAGACTACGTGCCTCAGAAATCTTATGGCAAAAAAGCAAAGCGAGAGCCTGCTGAGCCACACGAACCCTCAGAACCAACGTACCTGCGCTTCATCAAGTCTCTTGCACAAAGGACACTGTCGGTCACCACGGACTCCACAGTAACTACATCTCCATATGCCTTTACACGGGTTACAGGGCCTTACAACAGATACATCTAACTTCACACCTTTGTTGGTTACCTCATCTGAAAAAAACAACTCGTCAATAGGGTAGCTGTCGCTTAGGTTTTGGGGAAGGCAAGGGTGGAGAAGAAAAACAGTGTTTTTACTAAACTCATCGGTGGAAAAGGCCTCGGCACACCAGCAAAAAGAGGTAATCTTGCTAGCGCACTTAGTTTCCACTGATTTTTAAGTGGTCACAGATGGCATGTAGGAAACAAGACCAAAGCATCCTATGCAAAAACAAAAACAAAACAAAACAAAGTGTTTCACAATTTACATTTGAAAACACTGGCCCCGTTGCTGAAAGAGATCATCTGCAAATGGATTTTTTCCTTCTTACAGTTCTGCACATCTGTGACCACTTTTAATGTCATCAAGTTTGCGTAGTCATGGAACAGGAGCAAAAAAATTCCTACAAAAAAAAATAATACTGTAGTGTTACAACTGCAGGAATCTTAAAATAACATCTGGTGCTGAATCTACAATGTACTGAAATACTGGAATTACGGCTTTTTAACACGCAGTTTTTACTGTAACATTATTAGTCTCTTAATTTTATTTAATGAAGTAGATAACATATAAAACGTAATGAATAGACAGCAAAACACTGAATTTGTTTGGATATTCTAAAAACCATGGTGCTATCTAAGAGAATGGTGTCTTTATTTTAACAGTCAAACAGTTAATGCCTTTATAACGATTCAAATGTCAATGATGTATTCAAATGTTCTTCAACAACAGGGAGGACCTTTCATTTGTGTATGTATTGAATTTACCTGGTGTTAAAATAAGCTTACTTTTTAACGTATGGAAATTATGAGGACCTCTGGATGTTGCTCATCCAGTCAAGTCCTAGAAAAGGACAATAAAATAGAGAGATATTTTTTTTTAAAATAGTGTTTCAAAAGCACTTTGTCTACCTAAGCTTGGCAACTTGATCAATGCTAAGGTACTGAGACATTAAAAAAAGAAAAAAAAAAAGTTTACTTTGATTTTAAAACACAAAGATAGTTTTTTTAAAATAATAAATAAAAAAAAGCTTTTAAATACTTTTGTTTTAGCCATGCATCTGCTAGTGGGCTACATATCCATTTTTAATACAGTCAGTTATGGCAAAAATGGGGCTTACTGGATATAAGGGAATACTTCAGTACACAAAACACACGTTTTTCTGGTGCTCATCTCACACAGCTATACTGTAAACTGTTTTCTACAATTATTATGACAAGTTCATTGCTCAAATATGTACAGTTTTAAGAAAAGAGTTTTATATTAACCACAGGTAATAATTAGCAGCATGCAACAGACTACAACTAGTTAGCTTGAGCTTCTGCTGTTTTTAAAGATCTGTATGCTCTTCAACTATTGAATGGCAGATTGCTTTTGTGTTGATAATTATGTACATTGTGGTGTAAGTCATTTCCCGGTGCAAGCATCCTCTTTTCCAGGAAGACTGAGCAGACCGATGCCTACACAAGATGAATGAAACAGGGTTAGTTCTGTGTGATTCCGTTGATTAAATAGAAAAAAATAGGCAGCTGGCTTGCTGTGGTGGTTTTAAATCATTAATTTCTATTAAAAAAAAAAAAAGCAGGAGAGTTGTATAGTAAATTAAATTGTAAACAAGACTTTTTTTAACGCAATGCTTTAGTATTTTAGTACTGTAAAAATATTAAATCTATATATATTTGGGTTTTGAGCTGAATTCACATCATGGTGCTACTCAGCCTGCTACAAATATATCATAATGTGAGCTAAAATACATTAAAAGGTTTGAGTGATGTTCCTACTTGTCATATACCTCAACACTAGTTTGGCAATAGGATATCGAACTGAGTGTGAAAGTTTATATATTGTATACCATCTTTTTCCCCCAATAGCCTTTGAAAAAAAAAAAAACAAAACAACAAAAAAAAACCTCTCTCAATACTTGACATTTTCGCAAGTGTAACTTGAACTTCAGCTTTTTTTTTTTTTGGTTCTAAAAATTCAGGGATATTTCAGCTCATGTTCTCCTATGCCAACGTGTCACCTGTGTGTATGTAAAGCTGTTGTAGGTTAAATATATTATTCTTGGGTTTTTTTGTTTTCTTTTTTTGTTCCGTTTCCTCTTTTCCTTCAGGGATTTAATGCTTTTCTTTTGAATCCCTTCTCTAATTTCTCTTGTACGTGTATTGATGTAACTAAAACTAATTTTGTAAATTTGTTAGCTCTTTTTATCGTGATGAAAGCGTTTAAGAGATTTAGAATGTTTTGCCTGTTTCAAATGAATAAACAAAAGAAAGTAGAATGCACTGAGCTGATTAAAGGGAAAAACGTAAGGCAGGGGTTTGGCAAGTGACTGTTTGCTAGAGTTTTTCAAGTCACTCTCTAAAGAAGGCTTCTCGGATACTGTAACGAATGAAAGAGAATAGAAAAAGGTACAGTCTGTACAAGGGCTTCCCTAAACACACAAACCTCCACGTCCCAGATATATCTTGTGCAATATACTGTAAGATTAAGTTCGGTTGAAAGAAATTTTATCTAAGAGAATCACAAGCTAATAACGCAAGGAAATCAAAGGAGGCCTTTGGGTTTAATGGTCAGATATTTATTATGGCAACTTTGCTCTTTTTTTTTTTAATTCTCAGTCTGTGACTTTACTCACTGCATTGAAACAAAAGTTTCACCTTTTTTAAAAAGTTTTTTTTTTTTAATGATGGTTATGTGTCAGATAATTAAATCATAAATCTTCACCTGTGGGTGATTTCGTATTCTTCATCCAATCCATAGTAGACGTTTGGTTAATAGGCCGTGCACCGTCATTTGCCAAACTGCTGGCAGCAAGAGCGGGAAGCTTAGCTGGCGAATCACTTCTGTATTGTAAATACCCAACCTGTAACTTTTGGTGTACAGAACCCTGCCTCAGTTGGAACGAATGACAGAGCGGACATAAAATTGCTTGTATAGGATTATCAGGTTGACTATAGCCATACTTGAAGATGCTTCTGAGTGGTGTCAACTTTACTTGAATGAATTTTTCATCTTGATTGACGCACAGTGGTATAAAGTTCACTTCTGAAGCTAGTGGTTAACTTGTGTAGGAAACTTTAGCAGTTTGACACTAAGGTAATGAACTTCTGTGTGCATTTTCTATGCTTATGTTCTCCTTTTTTTAAAAAAAAAAAACTTTAGTTTCATTCATTTTCATGAAATGTTTGGTATGTCTATAAAAAGAATCCGAGGATGGTTATAAATACTGTAAGTATTGTAATGTAATGCAGGTTATTTGAAAGCTGTTTATTATTATATCATTCCTGATAACGCTGAGATGTGGGTGTTTTTAATAAAATTTATATTTATTTAATGCACTCTAAGTCTGTCTTAGAGAACCTTGTTTTTCTCTGCCACTTTTATCAGATAACAACAGGAGTGTGCTCAAATGAAAGCTCTGGTGCCAACCACAGCCCAGGAGCCCCACAGGGAGCGACAGCACTCACAGGGCTGGGGAAGCTGCCAGCCTGGAGAGATTAAAACAGCACTGTGGGTAACAAACTGCATACGTCAGCAGTTTAGAAATCGAACATGTTGACTGATATATCAGGACAAACCCTTTCCTGAGTGCCAGCAGCAGCAAGCTGAAACTGCTCAGCAAAGCAGCATAGACCACACTAGTTTAGCCACCTCCATCCTCCTGTGCTGAAAAACTTAAATGAAATGCATAATTAGAGACCCTCAAACAGGAGACCTGGGCACCATGCTTACTTCTAGTCATGCTTTGACTCATGCTTGCTGGCCTCTCCCTCCTCACCAGGAGGAACAGCATTCACTGCTGGAATTTCCCTGCTGCTCCAGTAACAGCCACAAACGCACACCTGGCCAAGGGGAGAGGCAGGGCAAGGGAGTGTCATGGGCTTTGCTAGGTGTGTTGGCAGACTTCTTCCTACCCCCTTGTGCATTCTTCAATTTCAAATTACTCCAAAAAACAGTAGGATGCTCTAGAGGAAAGAATTAAGAAACAACAAAATGATAAAAACACGTATAATCTAAGTAAGTCAAACAATCTAGAAAAATAGCAGAAGCAATTAGAAAGAGTATTTTAATTAACAGCAAGACCTGCTGTACTTGTGGGCACTAGACAAAAGCATATTTTCTTGGTCCCTTATTTTACCTTCAAGGGATATTGGGACAAAAGCCTGAAACATTCTCTTCTGTAGAAAGAGGCAGAAATCGCTCTCTCCATGGCTGCAAAATGTTGCTGTGGCAATCAGCACTTTAATGCTTTTCAAGCTTTTTTTCTCCCAAGATCCCAAGCCTGCTGTCAACCCTGCTTTACCCCATCCATCAATGCCATACAGCTCAGGAAAGCCTCCCCGCTACGTGCATTTATATGGCTTAAGTGTCTTGGGGAACTGGAGATTTAATATTCCATAGAGCCACAATCTTCGCCCCTGGCTCTCGTTGTATTCCCAGATGGGAACATCATGATGCAGACTAACCCACTGCAGCAGCCCAGTTTCTCTATTCCATGTGCAGGTGCACTCTTAATGCACCAGACAGTTTGCATCAGCTCTGACAAAGGTCCATCACCCTGCTAGCCTTCCCAGGAAGAAGTCCTGCCCTTAATGAACATTCCCACCAGCAGCCTCTTAACATAAGCTGCTCTCAGCACAGTGCCTGACAGATCTCGCTTCTGAGGTGCTGCTAACAGAGCAGCCCTCCCTGGTAAGCCAGCAGTGCGCTCCCAGCCAAGGCTGAGTCCAATCTGCAAGGCAGGGACCTTGGTGACTTCCATGCTGTGTGACAGCCATCACACACCAGACTCACTGAAGCTTGCTGATAGTCTAGCAGCACCAAGTTTAAAACTGGTAGATATCACATCTCAGCAGTGACTTAATCATCTGCTATCTAACTCGCATAGTAACATTTTCTTCCAGAAGAACATGCATCTGTCAAATTCCTGCTATACTCAACTGATATTTACCTAAGGCAGACATAACTAACAATTTTAAGGTATGCAGCAGCCAACCACTTTGTCTCAGAGGACTGATGGCTTCAGCCCCCTCCTCCAATGAGCCACTGACAACTCTCCCTCCATCACTCAGCTTATGTATTAAGTGTGTCCCTTTACTATAACTTGTAAATGATTCTCTAAGTTAGCAATTCTCTAATTAGGGCAAATACTGTACTAGCAACGATCCTTGCAGAGAAGTCAATCGTCTCCGTGTTTCACCTGCCCCACCTCTCAGCTGGAAAAGGAGTAATTGCTACATTGCTGTCAGCTCAGAAAGCTCCACTGATTAAAAAAAAAAAAAAAATCCTTCTGTTTGGAGGGGAAAGCAAACTTACACCGAGGTAAGAAAGTTAAAAAGAAGTGGGGAGAGGTCTGTTAAATATCTACTATCCTTCCTGATCAGAGAAACCCGGGGCGTGAAGCTCCAGCTCTGCTCCTTTCAGATGTAGGAAGGAGGTCTACAGTACCACTCCTTTACCCTCCCCAGAGCATTTACCCCTTAGGTCAGTGCTTTGAGTGCTACAACGCTGACATACAGGTCCTCTCTGCCTGCACTAAATCAGGGCATCACTTTCCAGGATGCAAAAGCCTTACAACACCCTGGGGAACATGCAGGCACATCATTCCCCTCCTTCCACATTCTAAAATGCTTCAAACCGCTGTGTGACGGAGCAAGGTGTTGGAAAACCTACTGTTCCACTCCACAGATGGGGTTTAATCCTCAGCAAACACTGCTGATGGAGGAGGCTATGAGAGGGCTCCATTTTTGCCTTCCAGATCCAGCCAAACTCATCAAGGTGAGCCTAGTTCTCCCACTCCATTTGCTGCATCTAGCATATTAAACACTTCATAGGAGGAAAACTATCACAGAGTAAGCACACTTCCTTCTTATGTCGTGGAAGCATTGCATGCACTCATCAGTCACTGCTGAAAACCGAGCCCACTGTCAGGCGGTAACAGCTTGTGATTGTGCTTCAGCTTTCTTTTAGCTTCCACCGCATTAGCAAGAGGAACCTCATCGGATTTTCAGGCGTAATCATTGCCCTCTTATTTTTCTGCTCCTGTTGTGATTATTTATAGAAATGACAGCACCATTATCTTCCTGTATGTAAGCCTTCATACAGACCACTTTGGTAAAGAGATTTAACTGGAGGGGATGGTTTAAAGTGCAGTCTGCTCTGAAAAGGGATGGGGAAAGTGGCATCCTGCGGCTCCCAGGCTGTATCTCAATTATCGACGTAGCCTCATTTAGGAGGAGGTGGCACTTCCCCATCTCTCCCCCTCCAAAAGCAGGCAGCAGTTTTCCTGCAAGCAGCCTATCTCCCCAGCTGCTCAGTTTGAGCTCCATCAACATTTGCACAGATAATAAAGTCGGTCAGACAGCAGGAATTTGGGCCTAATTAATGGGAACAAATGCTTCGCTATGAACAGAGGAAGAGTTGGCGTGAGGGCAGGTGACAGATGTCCAGCAAAGGGAAAACATCTATTAGCTGTTCCATCCACTGCCACCCCCAGCACATTTGTTTTGCTTGACAGCTCTTCAGCCCCAGTTTAAAGCACCCAGACTATGTTACATCTCTATCGGAGAACCTCTGCAGCAGAATACTGAAAGGGTCCGTATAAGGAAAAATTTTAAAGCCTTAAGCTTGTCTGCCCCTTCAAGAATTTAAGTGTCTTATAATTGGTAACCCTGGAAAATCTCCGCTCTGCACGCTGCTCTGCTGTTAGTACTCCCCATACCAGAAGTCTGCCTTTTGTCGGAGGGCTACAGTGTGCAGGCATCTACCCTCCCAGCTCTGTCTTCAGATGAAAATAACTGCTCTTTTATGCCAAAGTACACAAAGATCTCTGGCATAGGATGCAAAAAAGAGCAGCCCATTTCCACACTGACCCATGCTTCCATGGTACCCCTACAGGCAAGCTGCACAAGTTCCCCACCTGGGCTGTTCCAAGCAAGACAGGGACTGAGGCTGTCACACAACACACAACAGCCCCACTGAAGACACCAACCTTTCTTCTGCCCAGAACCCCAGGAAGAAATACCAGCCAGTCCAACAGCAGCACATCAGGAACTCACCTGCATCAGGATTACAACCACTATGAGGAGGTGTGTCTCTCGCACAGGACAATCAAGAGCACATGGAAAATGCTCTTCTGTTGCACATTTATATATAGTAAGGTGCTGCAAAACCACCCACATAACTAAATACCTATGTAGCTGATGTTTGAGCAGTTGAGAATATTAGAAGCTGTTTTCTTCCTGGAAGTTCACTGCCTGTCAGTACTCACCAGCTACATGTGGCTATTAGATTTTCCTGTAGGTAGATCTCTAGAGCGTAATATATGAACTTTCACACAAGGAAAACCACCGCATTCTTTCAGAAGAGCTTCTGTGTTACACCCTGTGCTGATAAAAACAAACCAAAGATAAGTGCTATTTGATGCCTGTCTGCTTGCCACTGAAGCAGGGACTAAGCAGTGAGAAGACACTGTCTGAACCAAGGAGGGCCCTGCTGTTAGAAACTTGCCAGACAGCACTCTGGCTTGTTCTGTTAACTCTGATCAATCAGTTACAGATAAAGAAAGACATTATATGTTACACATGACCCCTTGCCACAGAGACTGGAAGGATCTTCTGCCCACCAAACTTGTAAACATCTTCCAAAAAAGACAACCAGGTTCCTTTTGGGGAAGTACAGTCACTGTTTTTAAACTACAGCCAACAGATGTAAGCCTTCAGCACGAGAGGTGGGGGAGAGAGTCCAAGACATCCCCATGCTGGAGGAATGAGATTGCTCCTGCCACTCAGTTTAAATTATAATAATATATTGGCTGGACCAGAGGGAGAGAACTACGCCTAAGGGAAAGCATGACTTTGTAGTAAGCTCCACTGCCTATTCTCATTTCTGCTTATGGATGTGATCTTAATATTAAAGAGCACATGAAAGACAGAGCTCAGTGACAGTGCTTGACCCCAGCCTCTCTCTTCATAGGCAGGCACCTTCCCCACCAGGCTCTCTCCTCCTTCAGCTAAGCTTTTAAAATGGCCAAAGCAGAGACGTGATGCTCACTGGAAGCACAGTTCTCCTGAACAATGAGCACGTTCTGATCACAACCTGGGCACAGGAACACTCTGTTTTGGGGTCAGGTCACACTTCTTTATGAGCCAGGCAGTGGGACTCCTATTCTAAGCGGTCCGGGGCAAGAATGAAAGCAAAATTCAGTTGTCTGTAGATATCACAGTGATGTATCACCTGCAGGGGCAAATGAACAGGCAACACACAGATACAGTTACAGACTCGAGCATCTAACTCTGCTTAGAACCTGCTTAAAGTACCTTGTTTTGTTACTGGGTTTGTAGGTCACAGTTTCCTTGTACCAGTCTGCTCCAAACCAGACAGGAAGGTTACAGCAACAAACACATCAATAATTTAGGTATTCAGATGCTACAGTAACAGGGCCTGAGGTGTGCATCCTTGAACCGAGAGAGCTCAGTTGCCTTTTCCTGCTTACGTGAATGTCCTTCTTTCCTACTTTACACTTCCAGCCCTTACGAAATAAGCCCTATTACAACACTTCGCTTTTCTGTTTCTTTCCCTTAAAAACAATTCTGTTAGTGAACCTTTCCATAGCCAATGGAGTTTATAAAAAATAAAAGAAAAAAGAAATGGAGGGAGAAGAGAAAGAAAGAAGGAAAGAGACAGCTTTCTATAAAACTTTGCAGTTCATCTAGCCCATATCAAGGCAGGTATAGACAAGAATAGCTGCTCAGCGTGCGTGGAAAATTGTTTTACTAAAAGTAGAAGGAAAAGCATTGATTCAATCTCATGGACACGAGAAGTCAAAATTGCACAGTTACCATTAGTGCTCTTGCTGCTGTGAAGCCTGAAAGGAGTGGAACGGCTGCTTAGAGGACAACAGAAAGGCAATGAAGGAAGCCAAAATTACTCTTCTGAATTTCCTCTCTCTGCTGCCATAATTGGGCACCCCAAGGTATTCTCTTCTCAGCCACAATAGTGAGCAGTCAAACCTGTCGCTGCATACATAGTAGGCAGCAGAGAACTGACAACCAGAGCAACTATTTCCATTGATTTTTCATAACACGATCAATAAAATATTTCATTACGACTCACACAATCCTATTTGCATCATCAGAAGACAAGAAAGATGCTGTCATGTCTACTATTTTATTTTTTTTAATAAAACCACCAGAGATGTAGATCTGCTGATCGCTTTTTTCCCCTCCCCCAGTAGAGACCTATACACAATGATTTCTTTCTCTATTCCAATCATATCATATCAGGTATTGGATGGCTAAAACAAAAAAACCCACACTGGTCAGAAGCCAGTGCTTTCTGCTCCGAGGCACTCTCTTGTCTGTCAGGGGTGAGGTAGTTTGAAGCAAAGATACTTAAATTTTCTTCCTTTAGTTCACCTCCTTGAGCGTGAAAAGCAAATCCCCACTCTATTTATTCCACACACACCCCCCTACCCCCCCCCCAATCACTAAGGTCTAAGAGAAAAAATGAAGGAATGAAGCAATATCTTGAAGCTAATAGAAAGTATCTGGCCACACATGCTACAAGGTTTTGGAGCCTTGTAAGTTTTTCCAAGTGCACAGCTTGAAACCTTTTAAAGCCACCTGATGATTAGAATACAGGCACTCCAGCTTCTTTTAATGTCACCCATTAACCAACCACCACTCAGCTAGCCACTCTGAAAAGCTGGAGTGCACACCAGCTGTATATCAGACTACATAAACATCTATTTCAATACTTACTAAAATATCTCCTTTTCCACCCCCTCTCCCCAGCAATTACAGATTTACAAACACAGAGCATTTTTACACAGTTTTGGAGTGCTTCCAAAATAGTCTAGGGCACACCACAAAACCTGAAATGTGTTATAGGTACTCAGAGACAGTTTATGAAATGCATGATTTTTCCTATAAGCAGAGCCTTGCTGACGAGGCCCAGCTCAGAATACAAGAGCTATTCAACAGTGCTGCACTGAACCTCTCACCCTTTCATGATGCCACAGCCTCTCAGATCTCCAGAGGTTCTTCCCAAAAAGCAAGTCAAACTTTTGGAGCACTAAAATTACAATGGTCTGTAGCTTGCATCAACCCTACCCATGAGCCAACACTGCTGTTCTGCAGAGTACAGAACAGCCATGAAGGTATAAGAAATGATGACAGAAGCACTTTCACCTGTTAGAAGTAATACAGTAATCATGCAATTTTGGCTGAACTCCAGCCTGGCCAATTGCACTTCTTACTCCAAGATGCACACAAGCCATACAAGATGGTGCTTCTTGTTGAGTAACTACTAGCAATTGGAGTAAGACATGGCCTGGCAAACTCTGAATGTACCATACGTGACAGAGAAAGGATTGGCTGGAGAAAGAAGCAAGCTTTGTGTAATTCAATCTCCTCCTTAAAAGAAAAAAAACAAGCTGTGAAAATCAGCATAATCCTGGCATAATGCAGAAGGGGGAAGGAGGGAAAGGCCAGAGAGGAGAGGGATTGCAACACTTCCTTGCTGCTGGTAGGATTTTACAGGCAACAGTTGCAATGCTGAAGGAAGTGAGATCAAGACAAAGGGATCAGGGTAATCCACCAAGGGCCAGGTTTCCCACTGGTAACAGAGGCCTCCATCTGATAGTCTCTGCAAGCAGGGACCTGAATGTACACCGTACACAAGAAAAAGCTACTGACAGAACATGCCCTTGGAACAGAGCACGAGCACTCGGGTGTCAAGTGAATTCATAGCAAGTGGGGAGAAACTGACTGGGGAAAGCCCAAGTGCAGTATTCAGAGCTGGCACCACATTCAGCGGGACTACAAAAAGGTCAATAGTGACCATAATCCTCAAGCTGCTTCCTGCAGTACCCACATTGCAGCAGGCTGTTACCTCTGTTTGGGATGCCCACACTCTCATGCAGCAGTAACAAGACCTCTTCTTTCCTCCACAATCTCAGTACTTTAAACCTGACCACAAGCTGACTGCAGCTTTCCAGTAGCCATCATACCTTCTCAGAGACCTCCACTCTTCTAATAGGCTCACCACCCTAACTGCCTGAAACCCATAAAGAAGTTAACAGAAATGCTATTGTCATGAAATGGCCGGGAATGGAAATGGCCCTTTTGTCCATTTCATGAAGAGAAGCATAAAAAAGAGGAACACTAAGAACCCTCACTTGTGCTGCTTGCAAAAGCAAGTGGATGAACAACACATCAGCCGCACCAGCTCCAAGTGCTCTCACAGGATAGCCACACCCAAACTGCAGGGTTTCCCACTTGATTTTAAGGCACCTTGGAAATTACAAAGTAAGAAAGGGGCTGGGGATGACTAATTCCCTCAGGCTGAAAGATGGCACAATGACTGGATCACTAATAAAAACAAATTACAGCCAGGAAGTCTAGGGAAAGAAAGAGGTACAACACTTTAAGGTAACAAGCAAACAGGAGGTGAGGAAAGCCCAGGAGCAAATGCCAGTACACAGAAGTCACTCTCACTCCTTTTCACTATCTTTCTCAATAAGAGAAAGCTGTGTAACCAAAAGAGAAACCTTGTCAAATGGCCTGACTTACTCTGAATACAGTCAGCATGCAAGTTTATCTATTTGGTTGGTAAAGAGTAAGCTGTTTAACTAGTCTGTGATCATCTACTTCCTCCACCTGCCCCATGCCAGCCTTGTCTATAACAGGTTTGTCCCCTCTGAGGTGCAGAGCCAGGCAACCACAGAAAATTACCACTCCTAAGGCTTTACCCAGCACAGCTTTGGAGCCTTACTTGGAACTGTTACACTTCTAACATGGCTTGCTGCTTATCAGCTACAGGGAGAGGTTTCACACTGCAAAGTAAATGCTTGCAAGCTCCACAGGAAAAAAAGCAAAAGCTATGATTTCTTGCTTTGATACATAAAAAGCTTTAGCAATGTGAGTAAACAGAGAGGAATGTCAGTAACAGCTCATTAATAAACCAATTCACACTTCTTAGCTGGAACTCAGCCACTTAAAATTAAAATCTAGTTGAAATCTAAAATGTTTCCAGATGCAGGCAGTTTCTCCTTTGCTTAAAATCTCAGACTTCTTTGGTAACCCAGGATAAAACAGTCTTGTTCTTCTCAGCAAGAAGCTTTACCTGCTTGCTAGGGCCCCAAGCTACTAACCTAGTTTAGACATCCAGCCCCCCCATGCTCAACTGCATATCTGCTTCCAAAATGTGTTAATTATTACACTAACACAACAGTCCTATCAATGGTACGTTACAAATCCAGACAATCTGTGAGTTGTGAGAGCATTTACTTGCAGCCTGAGAACTGCACAACACAGGAACAGGCACCACACATCAAGACAGTTCTGTTTTCACCAACACCACATAGGTCCCTTACTTTCTCGTGGCAAGTCTCAAGAACCCTATTTGCAGCCTTACTTTCATTCTCCTGTCACATAAAAACATTACACACCCCATATCACATCTAATCTACGGCTCTGTTTATGGAACACCTTCAGGCTGAGAGCCAGGGACGTGAGATTAAAGACACCTTCCTCTCTCTCAGGTTATTCTATCACAGGCGGAGCACTCAAATAGCACGCACATTTATACCACAGGATGCAGCAGCACAACCCAGAGCGCTTTTTCCATTTTTAACTGGATTACTTTCATTTAAACATTTATTTTTAAGTTTTACCGTGAAAATAAAACAAACAACATGAAAATCCCACTGTCCCCTGAATGTTGTAAGATACTCTATTACACCAAGCATTCACTCACACAAGTTTCAATGGTTTCTTTCCTGGTAGAGCTGACGCTACCTAACAGCAAGCAACTCAGCTCAGAAGGGGTTGGCATTACAGCACCTAACAAGACCACCAGGCAGGACATGGCACTGCACTAATACAACCACTGCACTAACCCAAAGCCCAGGGGTGAGCAGGGAGCTCAAAAGACACAGGGGTGGATATACAACACAGCCTGGGATTCGTGGCAGAGTTCCTAAGCTTGCCCTGGGCCTTCAGGGGTTTATGAAGCAGCAGCACTGCTTTGCGCACGGCCTCTGGTTAAGAACTAGCACTCATACCCCTACTCTCAGAGCAGGAATCATCACCTTCAGATCAAACAATTAGGCATTTATCTGAAAAATTATAGAGGTGGTAGATCAAGCCTCAAGTCTCATTCTGAGGGAGTATGAAACACACAAGCCTCTCATTCCATTTCAGATATGGACACCAAAACTACAACTCTCTCAAGGCTACAAGATTAATACAAAGAAATGAATGAAGTCTACTGCCACTGAACAAGAAACTGCTTCTATCTTGCTGGAAAACTCCTACGAAAGGCATAGCGATGGGGAATCCAAACCCTGAGCCCAAGGAAGAACTCAGTTTCTGTATCATCACCATCACCTAACATCATAATCATCTTCCTCTCATGAAGCTTTGCCTTTCATTCCTGCTAGGCACTGTTTAGGTACAGCAGTCACTTTACAAAGGGAATTACAATTTGATAGTACCACAGCAACCACCTTTGAGACGGCCATGGAGAACAACAGTCCCATTAAATTCTGCCTGATCAGTCATGCTACCAGATAAACCAGTACATACTCCAAGCAGCAAACACAATGGGGGTGGAGGGAGAGGGGGAAAAAGGCAACAATAAGACAGCTGTTAATTTCCTGAAATATACACTTAAACTTCTGCACTTTTGAGATTTCTTCTTAATGCTTTCCAGACTTGTTGGTAGCTCAGCCATCCCCTTCTTAGAGGGAGCCCTACCTTTACCTCAGCTGATTTGAGATCATTACAAACTCAGCAACGTATTCAAAATTACTGGAGCTTCATAAAAAACAAAAGCACAAAACCAAACTCACCTCATTAACTCCTATTTCCCTGAAGTCTGCTAAGGTCTACCTTCAAAAGAACCCTCCTTTCCTTTGCCTTTGTTTTATAACCTAACATCAGAGACAGCTGGCCTCTGCAGCCCAGCCAAGGCACTCTGGGAAGGGAGAACCCTACACCTGTGGAAAGCAGCGCCCACCCTAATAGGAATTAGTGCCAGTCCCACCCACCCTGCTCAGCTGTGTGTACCCTCAGCCAGAGTAACAGAGCAGGCCCTCAGGTGAACACATCCAACCAAGTGCAGTAGTGTAGTACTGCACCACCACATCAAAGCCTGAGTGGTGTCATTTGGATGATTTTGATTTCTACCTACAAACTGAAATACTGTGCCCTTAAAAAATTCTGTCTCATAAGCATGCCAATTTACCTTAAAAAAGTGGAAAGGACAGAACCTGCTTTTGCATTCCTACCGGTTAATTGGATATAACTGGGTGGGGAAGAAGGGAACCCTTCCCACTGGTTTGGTTGCTTTCTTTGTAATGCTGTAATTTAAATTTTCTCTGATACCACAGAACCCAACCATCCCTTGATTAATAGCAAACTCCCATTTCTACAGTCCAGGCTGTTTCTGTAGCTTCACAGCAGGCTGAGATTTCTGTCTTGGGCATAGAAGCATAATTAGGCTAATTATGAGAGAGAAAAGATAACAGATACAGAAGTTCTTTTCCCTAATCAGCTCTAGGTCAAAGCTCTACCTGTAGCTAACAAGAAAATAATCTATTAATGAACCCACAACAGGAAGCAGCATAGCCATAGCAGTGGAAATGTGGAAAGACGTAATTTGAAGCAAATGCAGTTTTGCTTTTTAAGGGGGGGGGGGGAAGAAACCCTTGCACAGATGGAAATGATGACTGACAGGTGTGCTGATAGCAGCCTGCAGTGCAGGTGGGACACAGGGTCTGGCATTATGTTAGCTCCTTTAATTCTGTCCATTTTAACTGTCAAAATTATACACGCATTGGGGATGGGGAGGAAGCTAATGCATATTTGATATGCACACTGCTGCAGGGAAGGTTTGGGAAGAAAGTAACATCAAATGTACTTTTTCCCTGCAAAGGAATACACTACTCCTGAGAACTGTGGTGTTAACACACCCTAAGGAACAAACTGTTAATCCGTGCACCCAGGTTTTCTGCACAGCAGGACTGCACAGAAATACTCACCAGTTTTATCCTCTACATTTTGCAGCAGAAGCAACAGCTGTGTGTTAAGCAAGAAGGTTCCCCGTGCAAAGTACAGGAAAGGGCTTGATGCTTCAGTGAGAAATCCATGCCAAACAGCTCCGTGCATGGTGAGCTGCCCTGCCTTCCACTTTGCTTTGATGAAGGCAGCATCTTTACTACACAGCACGGCCAGAGGAAGCAACAGTTTCCTTGCCTTTCCTTAGCGGTTAGAGCACTCATTCAGGATGTGGGAATTAGACATAGCTCCCTGTCTACTTGCTGGGACCCAGATCCATTTGTTCTGCTTCACAGGGGCTGAATTTCCACGGAAACAGGAGGCCTGAAACTCTAAACACAGGTCAAACATTCCAGTGTGCTAAAAGACAGCTTAGAAAGCTCAAGGGCAGCAGGGAGAGCAGCCTACAGTTCAGGTAAAAAGGATATGCCATGCCACTTCAGTCCCAAAAGCATATTCTGAGAATGCCAATAGCAGGACAAGAACGTCTGGGGAATTAAGTGTGAAAAACTAGCATTCAACAGTCTACCCATCTAGACGGTCACAACTGGGCTGAACTGTGGGTGTGCTGCTCCTTCCTGCAGCTCCAAACAGGGGGACAGGGAGAGACAGCAGTTCTTGTCTACCATGATCAGACTCACTGGAAAGGTGCCCAAATGCACTGCTTCTCAACAACTGAGAAATAAATAAATCAAAAGGACTATCTGCTCCTTTTGGAAACCAAATGAGCAACAAGGCTATGCTTGCTGTCCTGTTACTTACTAAAATTTCTCAGCAAAAATTAGGCTTGAACTCTGAATGCCTGCTATTTTTAGTTGCCCATTTCCTCCCACTTTGTTGATTTGCTCACATATGTGAGAGCACACAGTTTTGAGTGTTTTACTTTCCATCTTCCCTGGGATAGCATTTCATATTTTATGGCTGAGCAGCAACCCAGGATCGTAGCCTAAGAAATGCTGATGCTATAAAGGTTCTTCAGTTACTGCCATCGTTTTTAAAGATTTCATTTCCAAATGTAATGGGGAACAGCTATCCAAAGCAAAGCTCCTATCTTATATTAAGAAAAGTCTGACAATCTCACATCAAAGACAGAGGTCATAGCTGTTTTGTTCGTGATCACATTTAAGAGTTCAGGGTCAAATAATGAAAGCATTCAATGCAATGAAAGTATAAAATTCAGTTGTGGGGAGAGGTGTAGTAGGCGTGTGCGAGGAACGGGATGTCACGGGATAGCCTCCCTATGCTCCGCTAGGAAGGAACTGCTATATAA
>JAOWBP010002392.1:25313783-25327340 GCA_028571105.1 Tragopan temminckii | reverse complement strand
CTGATGGAGCTGAAAGCCTAGATCTTTCTCTATAACTTCTGTGAGCCAAACTTTAAAAGCCTCTCCCTCTCCTCCCCCCTCCCAGATCCCTTCAGGGGAGAAGCAATATGAACAAGAATACGCACAGATCTCTTGAGAATACAAATTATGTTCTGAACAGAAAGTTGGCTCATGCATGTCAATTACTTGTTATAAAGAATAAAACATTCACCTATATTTAACCTTTAGAGGGAATGGGAAAAATAAAGTTATTGCTTTTTTTTGTGCTATTTACTGAAGTGGCAACTGGCAGGAAGAACTGCAGAGGGAAAAAAAGTTGCTTGGGAGGATTGTGGGAGAGTAATTCCAAGCAGGCAGCGAGGGAGAAAGTCTCACAGCGAAAGACAAAATTGATTTGTTGCCAGGGTGTGCAGCATGGGAAAAAGAGACATGCTCAGCAGTGGTGCTTAATTGTCCTTTTTATCCTCAGTGCACTTTTTGTAGCTAGGCAGAAAAAAAACCCAACCCAGTCCTGAGTCAACTAATGCAAATGTGCAAATACAAAGGAGTTTCAACCTGCCTGTCCCAATGGCCATTTCAACTCCTTTCTTATATGTGTTAATAAAACACCTGTAGTTTGGGTCACTAGGACATGGGCCATGGATTATTTGTTTCAGGAAAGCTTGTTTCTTGTATATCTGTTAGTTAATGTCTTTTTAAAAACTCTTTTGCTTCATTTGAGGTTGTGTGTATTTATTTGCTTACTGCAAACTTTTGTGCTCTCCTGAGGGTTCTCGGTGTCTTCAGAAGATGATATTGGCTTGTAGTAGCACAGCTGTAAATCTGCCACTCTAATTAGATAGAATTAGCATGCTCTGTGACTTCAACATCTAGCAAGGTAATAATTAGGAGGAGACAGGGAATAAGAAATTGGTCAGTAATAAAAGCGTCATGTGCAAGGTAGTGAAATGTGGTGCCAAAAGAAATCAAGTGAACAAACTTTTTTGTGAAGATGCATAAATGTGAGAACCCAAGCTTAACTTCTTTTTTTTGCCCACTGCTCTTGAAAAACTGGACCCTGTGCAGTTCTCCCCTCTGTTAAAGTCAGTTTAGCTCTAGAGCACCAGGGACACCAGGCACTCCTTCACACCAATGTGCTGTCCTGTAGACTTCTTCATACATAACTGTTTAGAACATCCACTGCATTTTACCTAAAGTAAACCTCTTAGGGCACACTATAAGCAAAAAGTGTTTTATATCTTTTTTTTTTTAAATACACGCAGCAGAACTATTATTTGCATGGACCTCTCTGGCTTCTGTGTACAGGTGTGGATTAATACCAGGAGCCAAATGCTTATCTGTGCATGGCACCTATTCAAGTGGGAAGCTGCCACGTAAGTTGTTCAGCACCCAGGTGCTGGTCTGGTGATGTGCGTGTGCCTCAGGATGCACAAGGGGCAACTTGGCCCTGAGCTTGTGCAGTCACACTGCTGAGAGAGGGACTGGTGGCTGTAATACTATCCGTGGTAGCAGTCAGGTGATGGGGATGTGGCTGGTGCTGCTTGGGTCTTAATATTGCCCTTGACTCTTGCCCACCCTCCAGAAGGGAATGCAGAGCACTTGGTGCAGCCATCCAGCCAGACCTCCGGGGTATTGAGGAAGGCAGGCATAGCTGTAAGTCATTCCTGGTTTGTTTGGGGAGGGAGGTGTTAAACGAGGGCATTTCCTTCTTCGGGAAATGGGTACTTGCAATAGGAAGTTATTTTTAGTCCCTCTGCTTCAGGAGCTGATACACAGAGCCCTGACCTGCCTGCCGATAACGCATTACCTCATTTGCAGCTCTGCTGCTGACGCGCACTCGCTGTGTCCTTGTCTGAACCTGGCAGGCCTCGTGTGGTGCGGTTGTCACAGCATTGTTTGAAGAATGGAACTGCGGCAACGAGGTTGCTACCTGCTCCAAGCAACGCAGGAATCCAAGCAAACCCAGTTCAAATGTATCTTAGCAGTAGCAGGTTCACATCTATGTTGGGCCAGAACTATCTGGAACCGTAGTCCTGTGCAGCATGGAACAACCTTGTTGCACTACTGCAGTCGCTCAGGGCTCAAGCCCAAACTGTATAGAGGTAAATCAGCACAGCTCTGTTGAAAACAGTGGAGCTACCCCATCTACAGCAGTGCAACATCTGCCCTCGGCTGCTCTGTCTCTTGCAAAACCACCAGACATTCTGGCCAGAGCAAACAGGCTATCTCCGGCATGCCGCTTGCTTCCTTAGAAAGCTGGGCGCCGATGGCCAACAGGCTGCCTCCCTCTTGCACCAGTGCCAGCGGCTGCCTGCGCGGCACCGGGCCCATCTGTACACGGGCCGGTCGCTCCCCTCGGCGCTGCCCGTCTGCCTTTCCATGAATTGGCGCGGGGCCGCATGGCCGCGTGCTGATGGGCTGGAAGCCTCCCGCCGGGACTGCGCGTCACCCTTGTGGCACGCTCGACATCCCTTGGCCTGCGGCCCACGGTCTGCAATTCCGAGTCAACACTCAGACGAGGCTCGTCACCCAGCCGACAGCATAGTGACCTTACTCCGTGACACAGATTCGGTTCCACGGGTCACAGGGAAGGTATCGGATAAGCCATTAGATCATTTTGAATGGGAATCTGTGCCAGCGATTAGAAATTAGCTAGGTGAGTGACATCATCCTAACCTCTTCTCCCAGGTCACCTGTATTTTTGGCCATGTCGTCACCAAAGACCTTTACATTGTCACATCTGTCACTGTTACTGTTAGGTCACACCACAGCAGTCTAGAATAGGTAATCCACAGAAAGCCAAACCTTATATTTTCGTTTGTGACATGGCATTAAAAGAAAGAAAGCAGAAAGTCTTGCTTCTCCACAGTCTCCTTTCTTGGCTATTTGTTTCTCCTCTTGCTTGCTCTGTTCACTTTCTATAAGCTGTAAAGCATCACTGCTTTATTTCAGAACTTGCTTTCGTAAGCTTTTTCTTCCACTATGTCCATAACCTCTTTTTTCATATCTAACCTTCCCCACTGCACATTCTTGCTCATCTGTTCCTGCCCTCCGTAGAGATCCTTCCTTTCATCTTACTGCTTTTTTCCCTGTGGCCAAAGAAGACCAGACATTTGATATCTCTAATCTAATCAAGCGCTGTGTCTGTATCGGGACACGAGCAGCACTCTCCTCGCTCAATTCTTTGCAGCCCCATGTGTTCTGTTCCTGTGGCTGCTCATCTTCCCTTCACATCCCTCAAGCCTCTTTTTTCAGTTCCTGTCACCAAACTTTGCAGTCACCTTCAACTGTTTCCAAAACAGTTCCCTTCCTAAATTAGAAATTAGGTAAGGACTTCCCCCAGCACACTCCCAGTTTCCGGGCCTTTTTGGTTCAGAGGCTCTCAAGCCTTTCATTTTAACACGTTTGAAGTTATTCTGTGGGAAAAATTGTTGCCCAGCACAAAATCATCATTGTGCAGCTGCACAGCTCAACCTGCGTCAAGGCAACCCAGCATTTTTCTCAGCTGCAGCCCCTCTCAGCACTGTCCATTTCTGCAGCATTGCTCTGGGTGCATGTCTGATTTACCTTCCCCAAACCATCAACTTCCAGAAAGCTGTCAATCTGAAGCACAGCCTTCCTGCCAGCACCACATGACAGCTGGCTGTAACTTCTTACCTTCTCACTTGTCTCAAAAATCTTAGACAGGGAGAATCTCCCACCAACCCACTCCCGTTGCCTGCTGAGGAGCGCACCATGCAGTCCCTATCCACCCTACAGGGTCCAGGAGTTGATGGAACAAACTGCTCTCCAGGCTTGCTTAGGAATTATGCTTCCCTGTTGTCTCCTCTCCACTCACAGCTCTTACAGACAGTGCTCCCTAGCTTCTCCCTCTGACTTGCAGTTAAGCTTTCTGCCCCTTTGCACACTTTTCTTTCATCCATGAACATCAGCGACCATTCTGCCCGCTGTCATGAACTACCACCACCATACATCCATCTGGGACTAGCAAAATACATGTTAAGCTGCTTGCCTAGCAAAATGAAAGAAATGAATAGTAAGTGATGATACCATGCATATGTACCCATGCACCCCCCACAAAGAGTCAGAGGCAGCCAGGTTTCAGTGGTGTGGCCATCAGTGCTCCTACTGTTTGTGACGAGCGGAAGCTGGGTGGAGGAGGAAAGCCCTGTAAACATTCCCAGAGAGGGAATGGCCGATGCGTAACTTCACATGTAATGAAATGCCAGAGAATCCTCATGGGAGAGAGCCCTTGTGTGTGTTCCAGCCATGGGAAAAGCTTCTGCTGAAACTTGCAGTCACCAAGGAAAAGCAAATCCCAAAGGATCCACAGGCTCCATGAGCTCCATGAGCTGCCCTAAGAACAACCTGCCCAGAGAGTGTTGTGGGGCCCAAAGTGGGAGTGGTCACCATTCCATCCCCAATCACTCAGCATTTGCATTTGCATTTAAACTCAGAAAGAAGTAGTTCACAGTACTGTGTACTGAAACTCAGAGTACAGGCAGCAGGAAATTAGACAATTTCTGTGAATGCACAGGCTAGCAAGAGTTATTTATTTCTTAGATTAGTGCTGAGGACTAGAGGCCCTCCAAGAGATTGAGGATGGGGACAGGTAGTGGTTCTGGAGGGGACATCAGCCTCCCGGTGCATTGATATGCTGACCCTCATGCACTTCTACTCTCTTCCAGTAACAAGTCTTTGTATAACCTTCTCATTGCAGAATAACCTATGTAATGGGAGATTTACAATAAAAGTATTTATTCAGTGGAGACAAACTGTGAGGTTCTGAGCACACAGTACATGAGGACATAGTCTTCACACAGTGATAACTACCATAAAAGGGAAGAAAAATGACTTCAGATAATGCTCAAATGATTTAGAATAACCTATGCAAAGCTGGTGGGGGGAAGGAAAGCACATGTCTGAAGACATTTGGGAATATTCTGGCTTGCACACAGCGTCACGCTCACTAATACAGTGACTCACATTGCTATATATAGCTCCGTATATCCCGAAGCCTGTCAAGGTGTTCTGAACAGTTTACATGAATCAAACCCCAACAAATGAAGATCGCTCCTTTCACTCCCTGCCCTCTCCTTACTCCAAACAAAAAGTAGTTAACCATTTCGGAGCAAGACAGGTTTCTGGGTGAGTAATCAAGTTATCTGTCCTTGTGCACTGAGGTCTGGCTTCCAGCATACGGAGATGGTTTTACACTAGGAAATGCGAGCCCTGCTTTTCCTTGAGACTCTGAAATGAGTCCCCTTGCATAGTGAGGGAGGTCCAACAGCACAGCTCCAGGTGCGTTTGCTATTGCCCGACCTGAGTCTGTAAGGTTGCTCCTGGTGGCTGTCCACGTATTGCTGGGATCTCGTGGAGGTCAGCAGCAGTCCCACAAGTGGCAGAGGGGACAGCTAACCACATGCCAGATGTGGTGGAGAGCTGGCTGCTGTGGCGTGGTGCCGGCAGGGCTCAGTGCCGGGTGGGAGGGACCTGTTAGCATCTGGTCTGTGCCCGCCCAACCTGTGTGCCTGGCTCCTGGTGGATCGGGCCTTAGGACCGAACCCTGAGAGGTTCAGCAGCTCCTGTAATTCTCGTAAGTTTTTAATTATATTAACTACTGAAACACTTTCACAAATCCCCACGAGATACCCAAGACCTGCATGGCTATGTGGTTAAACACTGTTTCATCTGCTCATCTCTTGAGCCCTGTATTGAGTTGTATTAAGGTTTCCCAAGAAGCTGCCAGGAAGAACAAAATCCAGCTGTTGCCTGATGAGCTCAGATCAGTGTGGAAATTGTTCTGCTGCCAGTTGAGCCGTCACCTCGTTGTTGCTTTCTCCTCCTGCATTAGCTGGTTTTCCCCATTACACAACCCGCTTAGTCTTCCTGAATTGACGCTACTCCCATTCCTTGCATGTTTCCACGCTTATGCTGCAGTCGCCCATGATGTAATGAGGCGCTGTGCCGGCCTGGCACCAGGCTGCTGCTTGTGGAGGCTGCGGAGCACAGTCGCACAGCTGGGCAGCTGGACCGAGGGGTTCCCCAGCACAGACCCAGCCCTGTGCTGCCCTCAGCTCGCTCAGCCGCTCTTTACCCGCACACTGAGCGCCCAGACAACTTCAGGACAACAAAAGCAGGCCTTCTTCCTTGAGCGTATTTCTTCCTTTTGTGCTATAATTCCAAGCTGGTGGGACCAGCCCACCTTTTCCCTTTCACGACTTCCTCTGGTTTCCATCTTCCTAGCATAGCGGGCTGCCATCAGGGTGTGGGGGAAGAACAGGACAGCCTCGCCGGTATTTTGTCAGACAGAACTGCTCCTGAAGCACTCTTTCCTTAGCGTGTTCTTTATTGTTGTCCATAAAATAATGAAAGGAAAAACGTGCCTAAGTTAACTTGTTGAAGGAAGGAAGCAGGGCAAGAGACTTGTTTTTAATTAGTCATTTTGTGAACATTTGTGCAAGGACGCAGACTGCTGCCAAACAGCATCTCAATTAGCACGGCCCCGTGGGCAGACCTTGGCTGGAGCCGCAGCTTTCAGCCGTGGCAGGGGGAGAAGGCAGAGGGGGGATTTGTTTACTGTTGTTTGCTGCCTGCTCCTTTGGCTTTGCCGGGAGAAGGGACTGGGCCAGTGGGCGCTGTCTGACTGGAAACAGTGACCACCAGTTCAGTAACCCCAGCTGGGACTCTGCCGGGCACGGAGCTGCTTCTAGCACTGTGCTCATGGGCAAGAGCCAGTAGGGCAAGGAAGGATCCAGGAAAGTGCCTGGGCACCACAAAAATGCACACAAAAGCATTTTTTGTCACTCTCTGTTTTCTCTTTGCAAAGCCCCGAAGAAATTCCCCGAAGTCTAGTGGGTTATTTTTGAAGCAGAGGGCTAATGGGAAGAATTGGGAGAAAGGAATAGTTTTTCCTCTACAGTAAAAAAAATAAAGAGTTGGGGCAGAATACTTTTTCCTGCTGAAAAACAGATCTGCACCCAGAGAGCACAGGATGGTTTAACACTGGCAGGTTTCAGCCTTTTAGTCAGGCAGCAGTTCGGAGCTGTGCACCGCGGGATCTCCCCGAGGAGCACGGCAGCATTTCCCAGCACGCTAATTGTCGCGAAAGGCGCCCGGTAGCTTCTGCTGGGGGCGGGGGGAGGCGGCGAGGAGATTAAAATGATGATTCAATCAGCAGGCTCACAGAAATCTGCCTAGTGACAACTCTTTTTTTTTTAAAGACTCGGGCTCTGTGCCGTAGTTACAAAGGAGGACTCTTAATTAAAATTAGCAGGCAGATGAAGCGTTTGAATGGGCATCTTTCAATTCTTTTCAGCTCACAGTAAACCCTCTTCTCCTTTTCTGTCTTTTCTCACAGCTAGCAGCTTAGGTTTGCTTCAACAGTTTCACTTGTCCATTTTCTTTCCGTCACAAAAAAAATCCCTTAAATTATACTCTCTCTAGGATGTGATGCAAATAACTCACATTTCTATGATTCCTTTCAGCTACGAGCTATTTAAGAGGCAGCTCTGCTTCTTATCAGCCTGTGAGATAGCCTGTGTATCGCTCGCTATCCCCTGGCTACAGCCCACAGAACAGGACAGAAGCAAGCCAAGGGTCTGCACCAACAGAAGCCTTTGCTGGGTTGCATGTGGTTTATTTGCAAGTTTATCAGATCAGAACAGGAATCTTGTACAGCTCTGGCTCCAGCTGCTTCTGTTTCTGACACCTGTTGACAGTTAGGGATAAAATTTCCTGCTCTGAGAGAGGCAAGCAAGAGCTCGGACTGTGCAGATCATACAGCACAAACAAGTCCTTGGGCATTTCTGTATATGCATATATATGCATCTACGCATGCAAGATTCTACTCTTAGTCACAAAAACCATGTCAGACCACATGAATTCATGCTATTGCTGTATAAATAAGGCTAATTAACAACTTAATTTGTACTCTCTGTCTTGTCTATCTCATTAATTGTGCGTGAGAGCAGGAAATGCCCATTGCCTGCTTTCTCCAGAGAAATGACACGGGTTTGTTGTTTTTGTTTCCACTGTGTCACATCCTGAAACCACATTGTCCTAGCAGAGAAGACAACAAAGAAAGCACGTATTGCTGAGCTACTGGCAGCACTTAAAGAACAGACCAACAGAACTCAGTTCTGACAGTGACCATCATATGATTGAGCAGAGCACAAAGCCAGGTAACTTGGCACTAAAGTCTGCAACATTCCTGGCATTTGGAACAGCTTTGGGTTCAGCAACTCGCCATGTGTCCTCTGCCAGGCATAGCAAGCCGGCTTGCTTCATTTCTTGCTAGGATTTGAAATTAAAATGTAGATTCAAAGCAGATGGGGATGTTTCTGCAGCAGCTGAATAGAAATACACAGAAATGAAGACAGCTCCCTCCCCCTCCCAGCAAAGTCAGCGATCGGCTCACTCAGACAAAGGGCCATTCTTCTGCAAGCACATAACATTATCTCTGGTGACCGTCTGAATTTATGGACTATTGGGGCATTCGGTGCAGTGCCAGGAGCCCCGAGGTCAGCAGCACAGTGCTGCTGGCAGTGCACCCTATGGGAGGAACAGGGTGACCTCCCTTGGGGAACTCCCTGAGCACTTGTTTTACATACAAATAAAAGAGAAAGCAAAACAACAACAATAAACGATATCAGCAAAACAGCGAATGGCTTCCTAGATGGCCTCTGCGGCATCCAGCCCAACCTGCCCTGCGCTGGAGCTGCCCAGCACAGCCTGGATTAAGGCTGGAGAGCACGGACAGCTGCTCAGCCCGTCCCTCTCCCACACTGACCTTGCGGAGGGAATCCCTCCCTCTTTTATCCTCAGATAAACTCCTGTCGGCCGCACTCAGAATAACAGTGCCATCTCTCAGGCTCGGCGCGCCTGCAGCTGTCACGCAGCGGTGCGGAGCGCTTTGTTTGCAGCGGGGAGCTGCAAGTCATTACCTGCCTGCAGCAGGATCTATTCAGGGCATTGGTGCCTCTGAGGGATTTCTCAGCCTGGGCGCGAAAAGGTTTCCTACATTTGCATTTTTCTTCTCTGTTAAATGAACATTTCATTGGATGGTTAGAAAAAAACACCCCATTCTTTCCCTAGAACAGAAGTTTCAATCTGAACGCAGATCTCTGCCACTTCACCCTCGGTGAGCACATTTTCCTTCTCCAAACTTTGGATCCCCTCACAGTTATCTCTTTTCTTAGAGTTTTTCAGTGCGATTGGTCTCAGCAGTGATAATGTGCATTTTCTCCTTCCCCTGGAAAACATCTTCCCCAAACAATTTCTGGCTGTTCCTTCCCCCTCCCCTCCTTAAATAACTCACCTTTTAGGAAAACACAGCTCCCTCCCCTTGTGATACCATCCTAATTTCCTCAGTGCACAGCAAGAACAAGAATTTCTACTTCTTGAGAAGACACCCATACACTCAAGGAGAGAAAAGCATAGAATCATAGAGTCACAAAGGTTGAAAAAGACTTCCAGGATCATCCAGTCCAACTGTTTACCAGTATTTCTACACTAACCATGTCCCTCGGGACAACATCTAAACATTTCTTGAAGTTTCTCCGGGCACAGTGACTCCACCACCTCCCTGGGCAGCCCCTCAAGGTCAGCTGTGAAAAAGATTCTGTGTTTCTGCAACTCCTGTGCCAATCTAGAAGGATTCCTGCTTTCTGTCTGAACTGAGCACTATTACAGGGCTTACCCTTGGAAAAACAAGCGTGCTGCTCCACTTGCATAGCCCGCTACTAGCTGAAGTAATAATCCCTCTTCCTCACCCCCAAAAGATGGTCAGGATTATGGTTTTAAAATTCATAAGAACAAACGAAAAATGCATACAGAACTTTTGCTGCAGGACAAACAGTATGAGCACAAGATTTGCCTGCATTTTCTCCCTTCCTCAGCAGCTCTCTATGTTGAAATGAAAACAATAAAATCAATTCAACTGCGAGGACTGCCGAACTGAGGAGAGAGATTTCTGCCCTTCCGCTGCTGATTTGGTTTCCAGCTATAAAACATTCTGCAATTCTGCTCGTAAGACAGACCGACTGTGGTCTGCAGTTGTGTGAGATACGAAAATGCAGACTTATGGCTTTGGGGTGTCCTATAGGAGTTGCCCTTTTATAGAAGACTTCGCAGTGCCAAATCCTCAGGAGCTGAATCTTTACATGCAGCGAGGCAGCCACAGATCCATCGGTGGATTTGGGAATACGTGTTCAGGAGTACCATTGTACAGGACATGGGACTGCAATGTAGCCACGTGGTGCATGTTAGTTTTAAATGAAGAAATGTACAACTTCTAATCTGTCATATGCCATGACTCTAACTATGCTTTGTGCCATGACTAAAAGATAACAAGTAAGAGAACTGTGCAGCTCTTCCCAGCAGGTGATCTATGTGACAGCACAGCTTTGTCAAACACACTTTCCAGTTAGGGTGAAAGAGAGGATTGATCTTTGCTCTTTGGACGGGTCAGGTTCTTAATACTATATATCATTTTTTCTTCAGTTAGAAATTACAAGTTTATTTTTTCCCCTTTGAGAAGATGTGAAGTATAGAAAATTGACCTTGAAATTAAATGTTTACCAGAAAGAAAGAAAGAAAGAAAGAAAGAAAGAAAGAAAGAAAGAAAGAAAAAAGCTCACAGAAGAGTTTCCCTTCAAGCAAAGAACACAAAGAATGCAAATAAACATCATCATGCAAAGAAGGGCTCAGTATTACAAAAGAAGAGCACAGTGGGAGTTACTGGGGCATGACCAATATGAAAAATACCACCACAGCCTACTTTTCCTGTTATGGAAAGCAGCACCTCTAAGTTACTAGAGTCTGTAATGCTGCTGGGTAAAATCTTGCCTCTGGTCTAGCCAATAGGAGCTTTCCTGGCCACAGCAACAGATGCTACATTTTATGGTCGGCTTTTCCGTGTACATGTAAATGATAGCATAAATAGAGCAATAAATCACTTCGCACTTATTTAAGTAGCTGTGTGTTATGTGAAAGCTACCTAAAGCTAAATCTGAAGCAATGGCAAGGCCACAAATGAAGTACAAAGGGTTAACATGAGCTGTTACAGCTGCCCCCTCTTCAGTCAGTGTATCAAAAATCCACTAAAATCTCAAGTCGGCAAAGTTCATTTGACACTGAGAAGTGTAGCTATTTCTTCTACAATGTCTAAGACTAGCTCATCCCTGAATTTCTGGTCAGAAGAAAATCCTACATGCTGTGCTACATGCTGCATGCTTTCCCATGCAGAGCTGCACACAGTCTGTGGGCACTGCCTTATGCACGTGCGAGCTGCAGTTTGGGGAGGCAGGTGCACAGTCTCTGCTCCACATGCTGGGCCATCCATCTGTTTTAGGTATGTAGAATGAGAACCATGCAGGTATAGACTCCCCTCATGCCCATCAGATGCCCAGAGGGGCACTAACATTTAGCAGATTTTGTTCTTCAAATGCTGGGTTTTCTCAGCATCATTGGTGGTGAGCTGTATGAGCAAAATGATTGGCTAGGGCTCGTGCCTGCCCTGTACCAGCTGCAATGCAAAATGAAGGCTAAGAGTAGTCATGTGCGACCGCAGCATCCCAGTGATCCAGGGCTCTCCAGGGACAGCCAGCCTCAGAACAGTGCCTTCAGAAATCCTGCAGCTGGTACCCCGGGGTCAAACGAGCACATCTCACAGAATCATAGCATGGCTTGGATAGGAAGGGACCTCAAGGATCATCAAGTTTCAACTCCTCTGCCACAGACAGGGCTGCAGCTGCTAGATCAAGTAAATGTGGAGTTGCTCTGCACTGAAGATTGGGAGGGTCATGTGGGAGAGTTCCTCTGAAGATTGATTGGGATCAAAGTATTTCAATTACTTGAAAATGAGTGCTGTAGTTGCAAAGCAAGAGCTTAAACTTTCAATTAAGAAGGGAGGCTTTTCTCATCAGCTGTCTCTGCAGGAATTAGCTGGATTCTCCTGCCTTCCTTGGGCCTTTGAATTGCTATTAAAATTCTAAGCAGTAGACTAACAGAAAGCACAGACATAAAATGCTGCAATTGTTTCAGCCAGAACTTCATTACAGTCCTCCTCTGACTCCTTGCTACTGACAGTGTTTTTCTGTAAGCATCCCTTTGCTGGTTTTCAAAGGAAAGCTTTTTATAACACATAAAAACAGCTTCAGCCCCAGGTACTTGCTGTTTCCCAGTTTACATCATTTCCTGCGGCTGCCTGTTGTCCCGGGGAGGCCGGCCTGGGTGGGAGCTACGCACTGAAGGGATGCCTGGGCTGGGTCAGCCAGCCAGCCTCAGTCCTCTCAGCCCCAGGACTAATTTCATAGTCTGCCTTGAGCTGCAGGTTCTCATTTCTGTGCTGCCTTCCTTCAGCTTCAGCTTCCTGCAGCCTTGTGGCGCACATTCCCCCATCCCCATCCACTTCCTCCTGTTAACCTTGTCACGGAAAACCTCTCTCAAAACCTCTCCTTCTTCCTTGCTGCTATCTTAAGTCCACCAAACTTTCCTCCAACACAAACACAACAGACTGAGAGTTATTACTGCTGACCAGATATTTTAATCTAATTTAATTGCTAAAAGCAATTTCCTTTGTAATCCTGATCAGGCTTTTCAGCATTCAGCAGATGCAAGCTCTATCCAATGGGTCTCTCGTAAAACAGAACGCAAATCCCTTCCCACCATCTGAAGCAACAACAGTGCTTATCAACATCTAATTATTTGCCTGATAGCCAGTTTGGTCAAACCAGGTTTAAAACACTAACATCAAAGAACACCTCTTAGTCTATCATGGAGATGTTGTTCTTCTGCAAAGCTGCTCATCTTGTTGTAAAGCAGTCCCTCGGCCATCAGCCCACAGTACTAGGCTGCTTCTAGGAGGATCTCAGTGTCCTGAACTCACTGGCAGTAGCACTGCTTGAGTTAAAGTCGTCTGGTTTTCTGGCTTAGCTTTTTGCTGATTTCTGAGTATCCTGTTTTACAATAGGCTCCTTCAGGCAATGGCAGCCAGAGCAAAATTTAATCTTGAGAGTGTATAACAAAAGAAATCAGCCTGAGTTACCAGAAGATCATTAAGTAGTAGCAGCTGTTTTGAGATGTTGAATATTTTCAATGAAGCCAGAAGAGCTAAGGCACAGTCTCATATTTTATGCTGCCCAGTTATATTGTGTTGTGCGAGGGATGGGACGCAAAAGAACAAACTGGAGCAGCCAGTGTTCTGGTCGTACAAGTCACTTGTCCAGGTTTTCCTGCAATCTCATTTTTAGTTCTAATTGTAGGTGCAACTAACATTCCAGGACATTTTGGACTTGTGGGAATGGGTCCTCCTATGGAGGTGTATATCTAAACAGCAAACACAGGCACCTGACCTCAGCATGCTTGCCACTCTTCTGAGGAACAGTGAAGATTTAAAATGCTTCTATTAATTTTCACTGTCTGTAGTGAAGATGTTTACCTTAGCTGAAAAAGTCCCAAGCTACAATTAATGAGTTCTATTCAAAGTAGTCCAGTATCTCAGATCTGTACGTATTCCCAGCTTTCTAAAAGAGGCCAAGCGTGCACTGTACCATA
>JAOWBP010002392.1:25295956-25307503 GCA_028571105.1 Tragopan temminckii | reverse complement strand
ACTGCCGCGGCGCACCGTGTGCCAGCCCATTTCTCGCCTGCAGCAGTCACAGCAAAATGCAGCTCTGACGGAGGCCACTGGTGCCTCTGGGTTTGCTCATTTTACGTTTAGGCAATGTACAGTCCGACGTTTTAGAGCAAGATTGTCCACAGTGAGTCAAAAATAGAAACTTTATTGCTCGATGGAGTAGTAGCGCTGGAGAGCGCTAGCTAGACGCACATGCAACGGCAAGGAAGGTACTTCTCTGCTTTCCAGAGACGTTGCTCAGGAATTGGGTAACACTTACAGTAGGGCAGAGTTTCAGAAAGGAAATGAATGGGTGCCTTTTCTTCTTCCCCTTAACGAGCCTGGGACCCCTTTCCCTCCAGACTGAAGGGACAAGTCTCGACAAAATGCAAGGTGCTTGGAGCAGCCAGTGTTTGAACCCACAGTTGCGGTATCCTTAGGAGAGGACTGCTTGGTTTTGCTTTGTTTTTGCAGGCCAATGGCATTCAGCAAGAAAGAGGTTTGGACAGCTGTGCGTTGCAGTATTAAATGGCCTCCCATAGCTGGGTCACACAGAGACAAAGCACGCTTATTTCCAGGCTCAGCTGAAATGTATTGACTTACTTTTTGCCTCTCTCCTCATGAGTTCAGAGTTCAAGGACTCGTGTATCTACTGTACCTTGAGTTCAGATAACCAGATAGAACACACAGAGAGAAACAAACAGAAAAGTCTGTTCTCTTCAAAGACAGACATTTTTCCACACCGGTTCCCCTGCTGTGTTTCAGGGTGTGCACTATTTGTGCTTCCCCTTTTGTTTCGCTCCCTCCCGGCCCCCTCTGCAGTGCTGCACGCTTGCCCGCTCACAGCCGCCGCTGACTTGCCGGCCTGAGAAGTGCAAACTCAGCAGGGACTGGTAACACTTTAACTCTTTGTCCTATTCTCAGCTCTCCCAGCAAAGGTCAAAGCAAACAAGACTTACAGCTGCACTTGAAACAGAATGGTAGAGGAGGGAGGGACGTCTGCCACGGGCTGTTCCCCCTCCTGCCTGGTTCTACTTCAAGCACATGAAGTGTGCGGCCAGGGTGAGATGAAACTTTCCATAGGCTTTGGGAGCCGTATCTGCTAATTTCTCCTGAAGAGGAAATGAAAGACTCATGACTTTTGTTTGTGCTGGTCATATCTGGCTTTGTGCAACCTCTGCCGATAAACAGGAATAATTTAGGAGTTACTTCCCCAAATGCCTGAAACACGGTCTTAGTTTCATTGGTGCAAAGCCAGCAAAAAGCTATTACAGACACGACGTCTCGGTTATCTGTCCTTGAAGTCATTTCAGAAACATTGGCAACGTGCCCCTATACAATTCTCTTCCCTGACAGCCATAGCTTTGCATTGTGTTGAGGGACCACGCCGGTCCCTCAGTTTCACTGAGGGCAGAAATGAGTTTTGTTTGCCGTGAGAGTGCTTCAAAGCCCTGCCATTTGCTCACCACCGAGCAAAGGAACGTGCCTTGACACCACCAACGCTAGCACTGGCCCACCTGTGCCACACAGGGAGAAGGTTCCCGCTGTGCCCTCCTGCCGACCCGCCAACCCATCCCACGTGGCCGCGAGGGCAGCGTGCCGGTCAGAGAGTTGGCGCAAGAGAGTTGGCGCAAGCCGGCTCAACGACATCGATCCGGCGCCAAGGTTTGCCTCTCCGCCTGGCGCCCTGGCCGGTTTTGATGCTTCGCCACGTGCTGGCGCACGTGGTTTCAGTGTTTACAAACATGACCCCAGAAGTCTTACAGGCAGTGAGGAAAGAGCCAGCAAATGCCGCATGGCCTGCGTGAGGCTGACCCGGCCGGCTGGCGCCAGCAGCAAGCAGCAAGGCGTGTGTACCGAGCACAGCCTCTGCACACACACCACACACACAGACGATTTTGCTTCCAAATTGTTTTGAAATATCATTGCCACCATGAGAGAAGTTTCCGCCATAAACTAAAAATAGTTACTATTAGCTAGCAGGAGCAAGCAAGTGATTCAGAGACTCGAGGATAGAAGCGACTGTGTTCTTCGGCACCGTCAGTTTGTTTCTATGCCGAACTGACTCAGAAAGTAATTTCAGTGGTAAGGAAGTGCAAAACTGGCTTACTTTGGCTAAAATAAAAGAACATTGCTTGAACGTGTGGTTCCTGATTGACAGTTCCACTTTTATTCCTTTATTAACACTTGCACTCGGGCACTAATGAATGCTTTGCAGTTGGGAATCGATCGTCTGTTTAGGAAAAAGGTGGCTTAGTAGTTTCAGGTGACACACTTTCTACAAAATGTAAATGTCACTGCAAGACTGACTTGATTTTTGGCACAGGCCTTGAAAGAGAAATGCATAGCTGAAATGTCCCTCTAGCAAACCAGGCATTACGCTCAACTGCCAGATGTCCACATTTCTTTTCCATATGTACTTTCTTAAGCACTGCTGGATATATTACGTGTTTATTAAAAAATAAAATCTATTTGTTTTATCCTTGAAGTTCTTCAAAGAAGTTGTATTATACTCCCAATTACTTACTTTTCTAGAAGTTAGCAATGGAAAATGGAAGTATGTAGTCAGACGATTTGTTGTTGACAGGCTCCAGCGCTCTTGAAGTTCTCTCAGAAAAACATGTATGTGGAGGGAGACAGGCTATACAACTGTGACTGGTTGCCAAAGATAAACACAGCTTTCTTGAAAAAGCTGCTAAACTAGCAAAAATAACCCATGTTTATTAATAAATCACTTCCAATTTTTACTTTTGGAATCAAACAACTTACTCCCAGCTTTACAAAAGCCTACTAAATGCTAAAGGGTTGTTTGGTTTTTTTCTTCCCAGGCAGAATGGTTGACCTTTCTGAGGTAGACGAGATAGTAGAAAGATCACAGTTCTATTTTATACTTGTTACTATGACACATCTTGGTGTTTGTAAATATCGTAATGGCAGAGCCCTTAGGAAAGACACACTATGAGCTTCTCGGTGCTCTTTTCCAGTGTGCTTCAATCCCGTTACTGAATGCAACTTCTGCAAGTAGAAAGCCAGCCCAGAGTCTTCACCTTTTCCATCCATACCCATAGCAGCTCTGCATTAGTCATCAAAGCCACTGCAGATATTTTTTTGTTATTTAGACAACATAAAACAAAGAGGCCAAAGCATGCCTGCTCTGGGCTGATCACTAGCTCCTTCCATGCACTCCAGTAGCTCTCACCAGTGCACGTGAAGTGCTCTACAGCTCTGGACCTGCTCAGCACTTGTTTTTTCCCATCTCCTAGCTAGCTGAATGTTGCATTCAGCATGTGAGCAAATGCATTTCTGCCAGTTATTGATGGCTTTTCTCTGTTAAACTTCTGAATGTTCATTATGATGTTCATTACAGCGTGTACAATGGATCTAGAAATAAGCACGGAAGTACTGAAAACAGGTCACTGCCGTGTTACTATTTTAAGAGTTCTTTGTTGCATATTTTCTGCCTGAGGAAAGAAAATCTACCTTACAATGAATCTGTATGAGTGTGGGCAGTCTCAGAGAAAGGAGACCCAACAGTCTTATTGTAAAACCTCTAAATATGTGTAGGCTTTTCCTGGGTACATCATAGTACATCTTCTGGAGTCTTTCTCCAGAAGTCCCGAAGCATTTTTCAAGATGTTCTGAATCAGAAAGCATCGAGGTTTACAAGGACTAGTTTATTAGTATTTATGATAGCTGTGGGCTTTATCAGAATATTTGACTTCACCAGGGGGAGAGCTATACAGATACACAAATGACGAATCTGGCACATCTTTGACTCACAGACCCTTCTTGCTATTACCGTTAATGATATTTTCTTAAATTATAAGACACTCTTTCAATGAAGAAAATGTAATGAAAGCAATGCTGCTTACGATGAAGATTATTTTATTCAGTACTTTCAAGTTGGAGGCAGGGGGTAAAAGAATACTGTAAGATTTACCATTGTATGCTACAGGGTGAGTAACCACCATTGTGTCAGTTTAGATGAGTATCTCAAAATAAATACAGACTCTGTCATGAGTTTGTCCTCTAGGTAAAAAAGTAATGGAAATCTTGTTTAACAAGTTCAGCAAAAGGCACACCTAAAATTTAATTATGCCTTCAGATGCATAGGTGCAATTCTTAGTAAAGAGTTTTGCCCAGCTGCCAGGAAACAGTCTCAGGACTGTAATTTTTCTTATATGTAGAGCATTCACTGATCGATAATCATGTCAGTCCATAGTTATGGGAAAAGAATTCCTCAGTGAAACGAACAATTACTGCCAACCACAGCTTTCTCTGCCATGGGTGTGTATGAGAGATTCTTGACCATATTATAACTTTCTGCTAAGCTCCTCTTCCCTACCACCACCAAAGCCAATCTACCAAAAACCAAGAGAATATGAAAAAGAGATGAAAGAACACCTGTGGTATTTACCGCAGGGGTTTTCCACTAATATCTCTTAATGGGGTGGGAGTTGGGAATCTTGGATGGGATCTGAATTGCTCTATCAAAATTTGCAGCACCAGATGGAGCAGAGGGAGAACTCCTTGACTCAGGAGGGCAGAAAGGGACCCCATTTTCCCTGTTTCCTTTTCTGGTTGTTTTCTCAGCAGAACCGAGTTCCTTAGCAGACCAACAGCTTATTATTTTTGCACATGGAGAGGAGAATACACAGGACACCTGTTGGCCAATACATTAAGGTATGTTAACAACTGTCTGTAGCATTTGAAGGCAAGGTAGGAACATCAACAAACCTGCAGAGTATCTGCTCAGCACAAACCACAGGCACAAAATGCTTTCCAGAAAAAAAAACAACAGAAAAAATACTCCCAAAAGGTGTATGAAATAGCCAAGGAAGAGGCCATTTAATCCTTCTCCTTTCTCCCAAGCCAGATGAATCATAAGTCACTTGCTTTTGATAAATACTTGGACAATCTCGTCTTGAAGACCTCTACTAGCAGAGATTCTATATTATTCCAAGTCTCCTCTTTTTGATCAACTTTCTTCTTTCTGGACAGATACAACATTCCAGCTGAGGCTGTGCCAAGGCTGAGAAAACAAGTAACTTTATGCCTGACAAAGGCGCAGAAATGGGACCATAGCCTGGACAAAAATTGTCTTTTTTCTCAGAAGTTTTTGACATCAGCTGTCCAGCTTGATATCCACTCCCAGAACAGATATAACTCCCAGAACAGCTACCCAGGCAGTTTCTGACTCAGTGTCTGCACTCACCGCTGTTCCTGCCTCTTGAGATACTGCCCTTGAATTAACAACACATGAAACCCCAGAACTTCAGAAAAGAGATTACCTTGTGACAGCAGATAAAGTCTGTTATCAAGTAGGAGGAAATGAACACAGGATGAATTGCAAAATGTGCCATTATGCACTTTTGTGAGGGTCTGTTGACTCACTAGGCTGTACATTTCTTGAGCAAAGACCATGTCTTCATTACCTTCATTGCTGCTATTTCATGCATAGCAAAGAGCTCTCGCAGAAGATGATCTAACTCCCTCCTGCGGACTTAAAATGAAGAAGCTGGCTAGTGATAAGACTCATGATAAAAGGGGTAACACTGTATAAGCTGGAAGCCAAACAAATGGGTTGTTTTGTTACACTGGTCTAAGAGGGTCCCAGCCTCTATCAGGCATTAGGTGGTCAGATGCACTCTTGTCTTCCAGCAGCCTCTTTTTCTCATCCTTTCCAGTTCAGTTTATGCCATACCCATAGCCTTACTTCAGTGTCATTCCTAACCCTTTTATCTTTCTCCTTGAGTCCCTGTGACATCAAGCACCTTCATGGGCATTGTATCTTTGCCACAGACTGATAGATTGTCTTGATGGATATATTACTTCAGTCCAAACCTCCACCCTTGAATTCTCTCATTAAGACCAAACCCTTCCAGTGATAGCTTTACTTGTTCATATTGTTTATTCTTAGTTGGGAACTGGACTTGGACTCGATTATATTTATTGATCCCTTCCAATTTGGGCTATTCTGTGATTCTAGATCTAGGCAGTACTGAGAGCAGCTGAGTGTAGGTACTTGCACTACAGGGCACCAGTAAAGAGAGGTGGGAAAAACAGATGGCTTTACCTTAAGCTGATGGTTCTTAATCATAGTGTGACGTATGGTTTCATTATGCTATATGAATGGAGATAGAAGCATATTTTGGAGAACCTGAGCACTAGAAAGGTTTTTTTTTCTTTTGCTCAAGTGCCAGAGGTCTGTGGTTTTGCAATGGAAAGATCTGAATTCTCCTCTTTTTGGTCCGGTGAAACTTTCAGATGAAACTGGCACATTCTGCACGTTCTCATGCATCACTGCTTAGATTACAAGAGCCTGCTCTGGGTGTGGGCCTCAACATGGGCAGCAGGGAAATAGGGAGGAGCAAGTGGAGCCCGGCAAAAATAACATGAGGGTGAACTCTGGGTGCCCTGTACTAGCAGCAAGAGAGCTAGCAGAGCTTTCCCTTCAGCTGTGCTGTTACAGTTTGAAGGAAGAGAGTATTTGGAGAAGTAAAAGCTGACATTTTTCAAACTGCTAAAAGGAAGCAAGTATGATCTGGTGTGCGCAATCCAAGGATCTTGCTGTTGCTGATGCAGGTTTCTCTGAAGTGGCAGGCATTTCAATGAATTAGGGCAGCATCCAGGCTCTTGCTCCTAAGCACACTTTGGAAGCTGTGAGCTGCAGGTGATAGAACCTTTACCATTCATACCTTCCTCCAAGCATCTGTCCTTTAGAGACAACAATAAAACAGTGCTTGCTCCAATGTGGTGCTTCTCAGCTGCTGCTGGCTATTCCCCTCTGTGCTCCTTCCTCTAAAGACTTCGCCACAGCACTTGGGAGAGTACTGCTGCCAAAGCAGGGCAAAGAAACTGTTATTAGAGTGAGCATGCACAAAGCGACCACCTACCCCGAGAAGCTGTTTTCTTCAGTTGTTTGTTTTTGCAGCACCCAGAAAGTTGTAGTTTATGCCACCAGCAGCTAGTGCGGTCACTTAAACAGTTATTTCTAAAGCAGTGGCATGAACTGTTAAATTATCTAAAACAAGCAAACCAGTGTTGTGTTTTTTTTCAAAGATTAGATAGAAGGAACAGGAAAAAGCTCTCTCCTGTCATTCTCTCCTTTTGTTTCTCATTTTAATGTTTAATGAACATGTGATATTGTTTTAAGCTAGTCCTGATGGTCTTGTGAAGTTAATATTTAAAGCAGATGGCTGCAGAGCTTTAATAAGACGGTTGCTATAGAAACACAGTGCTGGGAAAGCAATAGTTTCTGTAGCGCGTGGTCTCACTGAACATTTTAAAGGCTCTCAATCTCCATGTAGCAGGCCCAAAGAGGACTAACCAAGAAATGGAAAAGGAAGACAGTATGCCTGTGCGGAGTATTTACTTCAGCTGGGTTCCTCTTAGAGCTAGCTGGATAGCTGACATTTTTGTGGCTTGCTAAAGAGTTGTTTGAAACAACAAGAAACATGAGAAGAGAGATAAGCAAAAATATTGATGGGGAGAGGACTGTGGGCAGGAGACAGATCATTGCAGTTATCTCTCCTTTGGAAGGTGAATTGGACACAGACATTAACACAAACGAATTCAGAAGCACAAAACACCCACAAACAGTTCGCCAAAACACCCAAATATTTACTTTGCAACCCTCATGGTTTTTGTTTACTTCATCCTTGCATATCTAACCTTGCCTACCAACAATGTTGCAGCCTAAAACATAGAGAAGGACACATCCTGTACTTTCAGGATTTTGTTTCTTCATTGCTGCTTCTGGCTTTCTTTATTCTGCCAAAACTGTTTTAACCTGAAAGTACCTAAATTCCTCCATGTGCGCTGAAGAATCTTATAGGCTGTGATACAGACTTTAGAAATCTTATTTAAAATGTTGATTGCATATATAGCTATGAATTTTCACTAGATCGGGATATTTAGGAGGGAAAATGGCAGTCTTTGGGAAGGGATACTGCTTCTTCAGTGCAGAAGTGGACAGGAAAGCATTGCCTCATGTGATCGTGGCTTTCCTTCCAGTGAGTTAAGAAGTAGTTTTCAGAAGTTGAGTGCATACACAGAGATACTGGTTGTAGAACCATCAAGCAAAGGAAGTTGCAAAGCAGTCATGAAAAAAAAAAATGTAAAAATACTATGGAAACATTGTAATCTGATGTAAAGATAGCACTTGTGAGAAATAGCCATCCTTTCCTAAAATCTGGCATCTTGTTGGATTGTGAGTCTTGTGGTATAGCCAGCAATGGTGCTGACCTGGATTAGGTTCAGAGGGAATTGGAGACAGCTTGGTTATTTTCTTTGCTTCATCCTTTCTCTTGTTTCTTTCTGTTCTCCTAAACTCAGCAGATGTTTGTGCTTGTGTGGTTTTTGCTTCCCTCTGCACTTCAAAGCATCTTCTCTAACTTCACCTAATCTGGGTGGAAGGAAGGATGGGGAAGCAAGAAAGGAAGAAAGAAAAAGGAAGAAAAAGAAAAAAGCTGTGATAAACACTCCAGAAATTGGGTTTTCCTCTATCCTGAGACTTAATCTGTTTTATCAGTGCCTGTTTTTCTATGGTCATATCTGATTCCTCTATGGACTTTTCCTGTGACTTAAAACTTTAGGAGAAGGAAAACCACATATGATCTAAAATACCTCCCACTTTTCTACTTTGTCACCGCAGTCCTCACCACCATCATCCTCTACACTCAGCCAAAGTGCACCTTGCCTACTTTGTGCCCTCCTTTAACATCCTCCCTTGGCAATGTTCAAATGTTACTCTTCACTCCCCTCATAGGGGTTGGTTGTGTTTTCCTCTCTGCCCCTCTGCTGTCTTCCAGTGAACAGCACTGCTTTGCAGGGGAGGCTGAACAAGTTGAGAAACTGGAGGGGTGTTTCCTGCCCTGCTTTTCCTATTCTCTGCCTTGGTTTGGGATCACCGATAGAGCAGCAGTAGGGCTAAGGACAAGTACTCTGATATCAAGCCCTTAGGTAATTCTTCAGTACAACATTCACACTCCATGGATGAGGTAGCTCAACCTCAGACCTAATGCACATGCACTTACACTAAACACAGGCACAGAGCACAAAAACAGACATAGTATCTCTGCCTCTATTTTCATAACAGGAATATTTTTAGGCATGACAGATATTATGAAGGAACTCTGCCCAGCTGCATTCAGGATGGATGAGGCATGCTATTTTAGGTTATTACATAGCAGTTCTCAAAAAAGAAAGTTTCATAGCAGGCAGCCAAATGTTGGCAGGGAAACCATTCCCTAGGACACTGGGAGGAGGACCACGAGGGGAGCGGGTGACTCAGTGGCTCCACGTGGATATAGCATCAGTGGCCTCAGGAGGGCTTCCCCCATCCTGGAGCACCTGCTGCCAGACCCCGTGGCTGCTGCCCTGTGTAGGATTGCAGTCCCTGCTCTGAAAAGCTTCTTGTCTTTTTCTCTCCCTTAACTGTAAACCTGATCAGGAGCATTTTTTCCACAGTGATGAGTTGATCTCACATACAGTTCCACTGACTGCAGGGCAATCACATGTGGTTTGTCTGTGTAAGAAGCTCACAGTGTAGCCTTTTGAGAAGGAACAGATAACAGTAAGGGGAATCAAAAGCACGTCATGTATTGTTTCAGAGTCTGCTAGAAGGAAGCCCCTTGCACAGCTGAGGCCTGAAGACATTCCTGCAGTACATAAACAGCAGATGAATAATCATTGTCCTGCATAATTTGTTAATTAGTTGTAAATGCAAGTACTGGTGGAGGTGCAAAACTCAGGACCCGACTGAGTGAGACAATGTACTGTGGAGAAAATCCTTGCACCTTTGAGCTTCAAATACTGCTTTTGTGGTAAATACAAGAGAGAGAAGAGGCACAGAGACAAAAAAAAATCAGACTTGTTATAACACATTGCCACTTGCCTGCTGTGTATGGGCTTATATCTCACCCTCACAGAAGCAGCAAAAAGTCCAATGATTGTAACCCCTGGGAGCACCAGTGTGCTGATCATCTCATAATGTTCTGCATGAGTGCTACAGAGCTGGAAACATTTGACGTTGGTGCAGTCATAACTAAACGTGATCCCATCACAGTCAGCAGAGCTGTTTGTGGGATGAGCTCATCCCCTGTATGAGTAAGGGGCTCGTCACTCAGCCAGTAGCTGCTGTGGGAAACCTCTGTGGGCTAAGCTGAAAGCTGTTGAGAAGTGGTGGCATTTAAATGGCAGACACGGCAGTTCAAGAACATGGGGAATGAGAAACTCTGCTTCTAACATTTCCTGGCACATGACAATTTTGATAAGGGGATTACTCTAAACAAAATTCTCAGTCTCAAGTGCGTTCATCGCTTTAATTAGACCTAGCGTAGATGGAAATTTACAGTCTGCTTAAGCTTCTATTTAAATCTCTCTGCTATGTTCCCTTTGCACACCTGTTTGAAATAAAGTTTGAGTGGAAAGAATAACCTCGTGGTACTCTTTCAGCTTCACTCTACCGGAGGGGTGCCTGTGTCTGGGTAAGCTGCTGGTATTTAGTATTTAGGACAATTTTTCTACTAGATAAGTGGCATCTGTGTGTCAAGCATGCTTACACGTGAGTGTAGCGGGCAGCCAAAGTAAGGGGCTACGTGAGGGGGTAACCTCAGGAGCATGAAGACCATCCACTAACTAAGTTCTTTGAAGTTGCCATGATAATGTGCTACTGGTATATAATCCTGTGTCAGCTCTGTCCGTAAATTACATTTTCTCACATAGAAATACGCCACTGAAACCACGTATTTGAATGCTACAAGCTTTGAATGCTACTTCTGATAGGCAGGACCTGCCCTTGTAGTGAAAGTGTGAATATCGACTCCTTAACGCGATTTCACATTGACTGCTAACACGGTTCATCACTTCGTCTAATCTTGAAAAACCCATATGCAATAGGGCTGGAGCTCTGTCCTCTTTAACAAAGTTTCACCCTGCAAGGGTGAAATGAAAGGCCCGAGGTGGCAGCAGGCAGCTGGTGGAGCAGGGGGGGCTGTGTGGCTGCACCACCACATCCCTGACCCAGCCAAGGGACCGCAGCCCACTGCCGCTGTCCTACATTGCAGGCACCGTGTACATGCTGACACTCTTTTTGTACATAAACTCCAAAAAAACCTTCTCACAAGAAGACGTAACCACATTAGAAGTCTCTTGAATCATATAAAAAAAAGAAAACAAAAGAAAAAAAGGAGCACACTCCTTAAGCACCCCCACCACACTCCCTAAAAGCACTTATGACTTAATCGTAAACCCACAGGAGTGAATGAAGTAGATCTGATTTCAGTGATCTTGGAGTCAAATCATGAAGTTTGATTAAGAGAGAGCTACCTAAGCATACAGATATCACTTAATTGGAAAGCTTCCTTTACAGTCCCACCTGAATTATGCCTGCAGTGAGGAAAGCAAGCCCACCAAATTTCTGGATCAATGTTTCTGACGATTTCTGTTCTAGCAGCAAGCTGCCTTGGGTGCTGAGCGATAATCTCTTTTTCTCAGCATGCTGACTTCCCTTCCCCCTTCCCTTCCCCTTATTTACTC
>JAOWBP010002392.1:25274698-25287544 GCA_028571105.1 Tragopan temminckii | reverse complement strand
GGCACTGGCACAGGTTGCCCAGAGAAGCAGTGGATGCCCCATCCCTGGAGACAGCCCAGGTCAGGCTGGAGGGGCTCTGAGCACCTGATGGAGCTGTAGGTGTCCCTGTTCAGCACAGGGAGTGGGACCAGGTGGCCTTTAGGCGTCCCTTCCAACTGAGATGATTCTGTGATTCTATGTAAACCACAACACTTCGCAGCTGTAGCCAGCTTTATTGTGTCGTGTACTGATTTGCTGGTTCTTGCAGGCCAGGAAGAAGATTATCTGGTAAAAATTGCCATACTTACAAAACAGTGAATTAATTGCTGTGATAATTTGCACCAGCTGAGAGTCTCCCCTGGGAGCTGTGTTTACCGCTCAGCTCTGCGCACACATCACGGCGGCCTCTGACAGGCCTGGGGTCTGTGGTGCCCAATCCTCCCCTCCTGCCTTTCCATTCCTCTAACCAGGGCCATGACACTCCACAGGAACAATTTTGAAAGGCATGGGGAACAAAGAAGAAAGCATCTCCAACACAGGCCCTGCTATGGGGATTGCTGTTTGTGCACTTCACGAAACACAGCCTTGCTGGGGCTGATGGAAACAATATGGTGAGGCATTGCAGCAGCAAGGTCAGAGTGTGGCTCTTCTCTTCCCTTTTGTTTAAAGCATCTACGAAGAGGCTGCTATTTTTTTTCTTTTTCCTGCCACAATTTTGGCTTGCTGAAGAGCTGCAGGACATGGCCAGGGTCAGGGCAGCCACAGCACAGCACAGCACCTCTGGGAGGGAGCAATGCTCACAGCTCTCGAAAGATCTGGGTGCAAGGGGGATGTTGTCTGCTGTAGGGCCACAAAATTGGTTGCAACAAGTTTGGGATTTATTAGGGTGGCCTCACCCTAAAAGAAAAAAAACAGTCATATTCTTCCGTACGACAAATACAGGACGAGTCCTCACTGCCCAGAGAGATATTTGTACAGAGAAAACTCAATTTCTAGCATAAAACATCTGCAGTTTTAGTAAGTTTTGTAGCATGCATAGATACCACAACTATAATTATGTTATATCTGCCTGAAAAAAGATTAGATCAGTCTGCCCCGTCCCTGGAGGTGCTCAAGGCCAGACTGGATGGGGCCCTGGGCAGCCTGGTCTAGTATTAAATGTGGAAGTTGGTGGCCCTGCATGTGGCAGGGGGGTTGGAGATTCATGATCCTTGAGGTCCCTTCCAACCCTGGCCATTCTGTGACCCTGTGATTCTGTGATAAAATGCTTCAACCATACCCCGGTTAATTTCAGTGCAGCTCAAATTTCCTGCACCAGTCTGATAATGGAAATGCTGGTGATATTTTGCTGTAGAACACAGCTTGCAGTGGCTCACTGTCGCACATAATACCCATAATGTCCCTTTCCATACCAATCTTTGTAGAAGCAGCAAGTTTTCATTGAAGTGTCTGTTCCCTCACACAGAATCCCATAAAATAAAACAAAGGCATCTTGAAAAGACCCCAGCTCTCTTTGATTTGACAGTTCCTCATAAAATTTAATGAGGATGGCTCTCACCCAGACTGTAAAACAAGCCAATGTGCTGTGAAGTTTAGTTACTGGGGGCAGCAACACAAGCCACCAAACCTATGAATGATAATACAGTTGGCCATCAATTAAACGTAGTAGTTAAAAACAGCACTAAGAACCCCTTTTGACCATTAAGGATATTAGTACTTCCTCATCAGAAAGTCCTACTGACCTTCAGAAAGGGAAAGCATTCTGCAAATGTTCCTGCTGTGGCCAACCCCTATCTTCCCCACCCTGAATTAGAGCAGAGCAGTGCCAGTTCCCATTGGCACCTGCTGGACATCACATCCCATACGCAGTGACCCATGCCCACCTGTTCCGCTGCCCACAAGACAGCCCACCTACTGCTGGAGGTACAGATGCTCTGCTTCCATCAGGTCAGCTAAAGGAAAGGTCTCATGGAAAAGACCATTTCCCTGTGTCCAAAAAAAGGCTTTGGCTGAAGTCCCTGGGTAAGATACATCTGTGGTAAGTCTGTCCAATGAATGCAGAAATTTGCTAAACGTTTCCATCTGCTATAGAGTCTGGCCATCAATTTGTCCTTGTAAATTCCTAAGTGGCATTGATTTTCCAATGTTAAAGAAAGGGAAACGGTGTTTGTGGGGATACTTAAACCCATAAATACCACGCAGCCATGCATACACACACTCAGAAAAAAAAAAGCATGGCACGTAGTGCAGAAGCTTGATGTTGCCAATTAGTAAGAGGATTTTAGGAGTGCTCACAAACTCTTCATGAAAATAGCCTTGTAGGCAGGCTGACATCACCCAGATGTTTTTAATTACATCGACTCTGGGACTAATTTCTTTGCTTATCTGTTACTGCCCTCCAGCACTGGTTCCTGTTGATTAAATCTGCCTCAGAAACAGAATACAACTTTCCTTCTGGACACAAAATGGCTGGAGATCTTCAGTTTCCTGGTTATTGTGTGTTAACGCTTTGCTGCATTTTCTCATACACTAATGATGCAGTGTGACATGAATAAGGGAGATCAAATGCAAAGCATATCAACTCCTTCACCTCATCTTGGGCTCAGGTTCATTTTCTCCTCTGTACTCAAAAATGGCCCTGAATGCACCCTATCTACCCATCACTGCATGCCAGAAGCCAGCGGCTGTGGTTTGCAGAGGTGACCAGGACCCGCACCTTCATGCTGAAGGGCAAGATCACCTTCAGCTACAGGGCCCTCTCATGATGGGCAGCAAAAGTGGCTGAACAGACAGTCCAGTATGAAAGCAAAGGCAACAACAGCAGAGAGCAGCTCATGGCCCCTGCAGCACCCCAGCTTTTGGGCTTATTAAATTAAGGTCTGCTTATTCTTTGTAAATCTCTGGGGGACATCAAATCAAAGACCTGCTCTCAAGAAGTGTTTGAGATTATTAACTTTCTTTGGCTTCAGTGGAGAGGTGCACAGTGCACACTGTACAGACGCGGTGTCCAAGCAGCCTAAAGAAGAGCAACGTCCCCTGTCTGCAGGCAAGCCCTCACTGGTGCCCCTTGTTCAACACCTAACAAGGTCGTGGTGCTGCCTGTATCTCCACCGCATTCCAAGAAATCCCTTTCCATAGTAACATTATTAGCTTTTATGGACTTCCCTTTACATATTTAAAGTGAATGTAGGTCCACTAATGACTATAATTGTTCCAGACATCCATTAATTTTGATTTATTAACTTATTCAATTTCCCATATTGTAGTCTTGCCCACTCTATGAGGAATTTATTGTTTTAATATTGTGGGTCAATACTAATCATATAATCTGTAAGTTGTTTAATTAATAACAATTAGCACCTCCCATCAAGAGCTCATTTTCCTGCATGAACACCATTAATGTGATTTTCAGAATAAATTTGCCTGTTCCCTCCCCCAGTGGTCTAGTCAACTTGCTTCTATGGAAAAGGTGCTTTAAACAGCTTGCCATCTTCCATTATTTTATCAAGTATCTTGTCATATTTGCTTTTCCTGAAACTTTGGGCACTTCACTGAGTAATATCATGGAAACCTGTGTTCCAACGTAACAAAAAATGCTACGTAACAGGAAAGACCTTTGCAAGCATGAAGAGCAGTCTCAAAAAAAATGAAAAGTAGTAAGGACAAAAGAGATGTAAATATTTTGCCCTAATTTCAATGATTTCAAGCTGACTTCTGTTTTTCTGAGCCCACCACTATTTTCTGACATTAGCCGTTGGCATTACTGCAGCATTTAGCAAGGAGTGCACCAGTAGAAGAATATTAATGGGACGAGGGGAAATGGTTTCAAACTAGAAGAAGGTGGATTTAGCCAGTACATAAGAAAGAAGTATTGTACAACAAGGCTGGTGAGGCGCTGACACAGGTTGCCCAGGGAGGCAGTAGATACCACATCTCTGGAGACAGCCAAGGTCAGGCTGGAGGGGCTCTGAGCACCTGATGGAGCTGTAGGTGTCACTGCAGGGGAGATAGACCACAAGTCCCTTCCAACTCAAACAGTTCTATGATTCTGTGATTCTATTCAAGTTTCTTCTATAAAGACCTCTGCAAACCCTCCCCACCATGGTCAGCACAAAAATAAACAGCAGGATTTAATATTCAAGTTAATTAATGTCTATTTACAATTACTCATCTCCTAACTTTTTTTTTTTTCTTTTTTTCTCCTGTAAAGATCTTAAGCCTAGCTTCACCAATTAAGCTGGCTTTGCTAACTCCTAACCAAAACTCCACCAAGAATATTTTCACATGCACTACCTGCTCCCCCACCTACTGCTGCCTGTGGTTCCCCTAGCTGTTTTCTTGTGTAGATTTTTAGCAGCAGAAGTGAGGGCACCGGTTATGAAGTCCTGTTGGAGGATGTGTGCTACCCAACTGACACAGAAAGGGACCACTAGAAGAAAGTCCATCAGCAACAAGGAAAGCAAAATCAAAGAAGAAAGACCATGATAACCAAAGTGATTGTTCCTCATCCCACTTCCTACCAACATTTCAGTATGAAGAGGACACTCGATAGATGTTACCAGCTCAAGCCACTTGCAAACCACACACTGCTTTTGGTGTTGCGTCAGCGCAATGCAGGACTTTCCGCGTGGCCGGCAGAAAGACTCACGGGCAGCACGGAGAGCAGCTCCCACGCTCTCACGCCTCCCCAGCCAGCACTGGAAACGTGGTTACCCTTATGTGTGGTGTGGCCTCCAGCCCAGCAAGCAAAGCAGCGTGGGAAAAGAAACACTGATATTCTTATTTTTATACTGATAAGTGACACAAAAAGGTGAAGTGAGAGCACGAACCCTGCAGAGGAAGCCTGTGACAGCCTGTGTGGTGGCCCTGCTGGCTGTCCTCCTCATGGTGCTCCGCTGTGCAGGAGATCTGAGCCCTGTGTGGTTCCCTGCAGCCCCTCACTTTCCCCCTTTCTTGCTGGAGCTGGTGTCCGTGCTGGCCAGCTCTTCCCAAAGGAGTGAGAGGCAAGCCAGCAATTAATGCAAATACACAAGGTTTCAAAAAAATGCCAGATGTGGGAGATAACATCAAGTAACCCCAGGAAGATTTAATTCTGTCCAAAAGATGTTTACCCCAAGATAGCTGGAAAAGGTGTTACAATACAATCCTTGGCAGTTGCTTTATCTTAATCTTCCATGTTAAAAATTAAAGACTGTATTAATACAATGTCAGACTTACTTAATAGTACTCTTTTATCAAGCTGATATGATGGTAGCTAATTATTAAATGAGTTAATGTATGTCTTGTTATTTAATCTACCATGACTGATAATGAACTGTGTCAAATACTTATTAGACACTCATTCCCTCTACACCTAGCTGACACTAACATGGCTCACAATTAAACACAACTGCTCCTTCACTGCCAGGCGCAATTACGCCATCAAACATTATCCCACTCGCTATTCTTTGGTCTTAAGTAGGAGATGTCATCCTCCATTTGTCTGGTCCCAGAAACCATACAAGAAAGGAGAAAACAAGGGGAAGTCTAACGCAAATTGGTCAAACCAGGTTAGATATGCCCAGAGGTAGCCAGGATAATTGGTTAAAGATCAGTGGGAGCCACCTCCTCACAAAAGGTGTCTACCCTTTGGTGGCTGTGTGCTGGTGCTTCTTCACAGGGGGTGACTGTCCATTTTCAGATGGTAATTCCAGGCCTCTGGTAGTGAAAGGAAATTTCAAGCTTGGCAGTGCTGAAGAGCATTATCCTAATTGAGCTGGAGTTTCTTGAGGAGATGCTGAGGTGATGTCCAGACTAAGACAGGAAATGGCTCACTTCTGAGGGCATGGACTCACGGGGATGCGAGATGAGATCTCCTTCTCCTTGGGCAGCAGGGGCCTTGGGGTGACCCCCAGGATGAGTTCTGTGCCACATTCACCAACAGCAGATCTCCTTGAGTGAGCCAGGCCAGATTGCTCTGCAGCTTGTCAGGGGCACACTGGCACACTGGTTGCTAAGACTGATGCCAGGGGCTGGAAGCAGTGCCACCTGACTACACGATACCCAAACTCTTGCTGTGCAGTGGAGACTATCCTCCACAGCCCTGCTGCTCTCAGCCAGCAGAGGGTCCTGCCTGGAGCTTTGTTCTCTGCTCTAGTTCCCAGGACGTTGCAATTTCATGTGGACATGGATTTCAGCCACCTAGTGTTCAAGTAGCCTTCTATTGTACTCTTTTTGGACATTAGAATTAGGATGCATTTACACCCTTCCCTGGCAGAAACCTCTGAAATTTCTTGCAATCACCTTGAAACACAAATATAGTGGGGAGATTTCAGCTAAAAAGAGAATTTTCTCAACAACCGTGTGGGCTGTACTGCTAGTTTATCAATCTGCCCACCATTCTGTCTTTGTTTCAGGGAACTGAACCTGGGATATCAAACCATTGGCTTCATCGCTTAGTTATGGGACAGACTCCAGCCTGCATCCACTTCCAATACTGCTGGCCAGGGGAATGTTCCTGCTAGCAGCCTTCGTTGCGAGTCAGCTTATTAAGTGTGTGGAGTGCATGGGGTTTAGCAAGGCATTTATATCTCTGTTTCTACCAATGGAAAGTGTTCCAGTGGGTTTTCATAGCAATCTGAAGGCTGGAAAAATAAAGTTTTGAGTTATTCACACACCACTCTCACTTTTCTGGGGAAGTTTGTATAGCAAATGGTAGAATTAGGACAAATCTTGAGCTGGGCTTTTGGCCCCAAACTTGCAATAAGGGCTTGCAAGGTGCTGTGGCATTTTGAATTTATTTTTTACTGAGGAAAATCAAGAATGAAGCAAGAACGTATTTCATTTTATTTGCTGATTTACTTAGGGAAAAGAGCAAAACTCGGAAAGTATAATACTAAAAATAAATCATAACTTCAGTCCAGCAAAAGTCACCAGAAAAGGTTTAGTCCTAAAAATGAAAGTTATTTGTTTGCTCATCAAGAAGTCAATTGAAAATAAATCAAAATATAGCCTGTAGTCGAACTTCTTCCCACCTGCTTGTGAACGCCTAAGGGAAATTACCTGCAAATGCAGAAATTGTTATACAGATCAAACAAAGGCACTTATCTATAATTACTGGACTTATCTGTTTGTCTCAGGACTGGCAGCAACAGCTCCCTTTGTTAGGAATAAATTTGGTGCCGTGATTTGTATTCTTCTATCTCTTCCACCAAGATCGTTCAGGAAAGGTTCCGTTTATAATAGAAAACGGTTTCCTTAACTTTACTAAATAAAGACAGATTGAAGAGATCTGGCCAGGTAAATGAGGGAGAGATAGAGAGCAAGAATAGCCAAGAGCTCTTCAGAGGAGATATTCTTTTCTTTTAATGACTTCACAGTTGGACTTGTGAGTATCTCAAACAGTTTGGAAAGTCTCTTGGGAAACCGCTCGTATTTCTGCCATGTCCCAGCTCTCTTCCTACCTATTCAGTAACTAATAATTAAAGTTTTAAGCATTCACAGAAGAAACTTCCTGTTGCGAAGACCCCGCAGGGTCCTGCCAACTTGACAAGCCAACAGCGCACTGATGATACAGCATCAAAGCCAGAGGATAATTATCCAGTTTATAGGAAGCTGAAGGAAGTGGGTGCCCCTGCTAGCTCGTAATCATTTGCCCTTGGCCAGTGTCCACAAGGACTTGTCTCCATCACACGCTCTCAGGTTCACAGCCTTCTCAGGGGAGGAGCTATCCCCATGACGGTGGTTGCTCACGCTCTGCTAATTGTTGGAGTCAAGGAGGCAACCTGCAATGAGCGTCTTGCAGATGGGTGGGCAGCTCAGAGGATTGAGTGCAGAGGAGCTGGAAGGACCACGGGATGCCAAGGAGATGGGCTGGAAATGGCCAAGCAGGTAAAGCACGTGGCATAGAGATCAGAGCTACACGTCCTGAGCCATGAAGCTGTCGCATCAGACAGGATGTAAACACAGGAGGAATTACTTTGTTGATCACCAGGAGATATATCCATTACACGTATGGGAAAAAAAGCTCTATCTGCGTGACTCCTAAAAAAATCAATTACTGGAAAGGGCCTGCTGCGGCCCTTTGGAGCTGCTGTTGGCTTAACTGATTATTTCTAATTTAACACGAGCCATACACTCCTGACAGTTCCATCTGCCCACTTCACGGAGGTCGACCTGAAGCCTGTGCCTGGATAAAATATTCAGTGGATTCCAAATCAGCTATGCTGCTGCTTTCAGAGAGCAGAGTTTCACTGTTAGGTATTTCTGAGGACTTGCTTATGTCTTGAGGTGCAATGCAGAGTTTGTTTTCCAACCCTCTGTGGAAGAGTAGATCCCAGGCAACACTGCATTGATTGCCCCTTTCAAAGGATGGCTGCTACTTTCTTCCTCCTTTTTCCAAGGTCCAAGCTCTGCTCACCTTGCTTCCGTGGTTCTGCACTCACAGTATATGTCTGGGGCCAGAAAATGGGTGTGTTTGGTAAGAAAATGGGTGTCCCAGGTCCCTGTCCCACCCCGGCCAGGTGCTCCTCTCCGGGCTGCCTGCAATACCCTCCTGCTGCAGCTGAAACCCTCTTTTGATGCAGCAGCATCAAAGCATTGGATGCAGCTGTACAAAATCTGTGGCATCCAACAGCACGTCCTGCTCTGATGAAAACCATAAGCCAAGGCTCTGGGGCAGTGGTTGCTAGCTGAACTCCAGCTGTGGAGGTCTCCCGTCATTTTTTCCATACCCAGAAGCACAGATGGGTCGGTCCTGGGGGGTGAGCAAAGTGCCGGGGGAGAAATAACCCCTAAATCTGAGTAACAAAGGAGAAGGGATCAAATATGCTTTGCAGCTCTGCTCAGCATCGACCCTCCAACAGCACTGCTCTTCAGAACCAAGCAGCAGAGTGGGTTTTAGCAATGCAATGCCACTCTCAGCCTCTTCCACCTCATTCTTACACTTGCACTACTTGGAAAGGAAGCCACCAGGGAAAAATCAATATGAGAAGAAAATCTGGATCCTGATGGCTCTTGCAACTTCACAGGCACAACTGGTACTCCTTTTTAAAATGCTGAGTGCACGCTTGCTCAGATAAATGTGTATCTGAGCACACAGGCGATTATCCTATTTTCATATAATTAATTTTTTGGAGCTTGCATGTGCATTTCCTGCTTGTTTGACCATGTAATAATTAATTAGCATTAATTATATTAGATTGCACCTTCAGAGTCTACACACACATTCAATTAGGAAGGCAGGCTATTTACAGCGCTATTTTCAGAGGGGAGAAGGGGGCATCCGTAAGCTGAGAAAGAAGCAGGGGAGGCAGATTGCACATCCACCTGCGAGCATAACTACAGGAAACTATTGCCTGAAGTATTCGATAAAAGTACAGAGGTGTCCACTGAGCAGTGTGGGGCTCCTTGAAACCTGATGCCCACTTCTCCTCTCCAGGCACTGACCACTTCCAGCATTTCGTGGTGCTTCAGTTTGGGGCATAAGGAAGAGTAAATTGTAAAGCAATGAGCACAAGCAGCTGAGATGGTAGAGGAGGAGGGGAGAGGTGGCCGGGTCCAGCCGCAGCAGGCAGTGCCCTGGGGCTGAAGCTTTTGAAGTATCAGCATGGGCAGATGAATCATCTGGGGATTGAAAAAAAAGAAAATAGAAAAAAGCAAAAAGCTGTCTAGCCTGAGAGCGTGCAGATGAACATCGTGCTGATGCTGGGGATGAATCATCCCCACCTGCCCTGACTCAGAAAAGGGATGGCTGTATGCAGAGCGGAACAGGCAATGCCCGCGCTCCGGCTAAAATCCCGTGCATCCATATCGATATACTTGTTATATGGGTACATATACATTTCTCCTGTTTCTGATGGTGCTGGGGCAGTGCTGCTGCCTCCCAGCTTTGGGGCTTGAAACTGGGGCACATCTCCCAGCTCTCCGCAGCAGCACTGGGACACTTTGGTTTCACCACCTCTTTTTCAGATGTTGCTGTTCTTTGCTGCTTTCCTGGAGGAAAGGCATGTAATTTCTGCAGCTTTTCCTTTTCCACTTCTGTTTCCCCCTTTACCTTATGAACTACAGCCTTGCTAAAACTGGCAGGTGATTTCTCTTTGGTCAGAGTGTGGCAAAGGGGAACCCTTTGTCATGTCCAAGAGGGCTCTGCCTCATCCCACTATTTCATGTCAAGGGGACCATGAGCACAAAGCAAAGAGCGGAGGAATTGAAGAATACCAACTCTGCATTCACAGAACAGCAACACTTCCTCCGTACCTCTCCTTCCCTAGGCAGGTTTGGTTTATGCTCGAGCCAGACCAAAGCTCACCAGCAGCTCTTGTAAGCCAGGAAAACCCCCAGAAAGGCTGAGGTGCAGATGGAGATGAAGGAAAGAAGGAACAGCAAACCCATCCCCAAGCTGCCCCCTGGGAATCTTAATGTTCTCTCCCGAACAGAAAAAGAAAAGCCAGAAAAAGCAAAACCCCTAACTCAAGCACTCTCATACGTTGTGGAATGAGAGTTTAAATGGCTGTCAGCCTATCTGCCAATAGCAGAAAGCGGATTGCAAATGTAATGGGATACAATCGAGGCAGGCGATTGCAAGGATAGCACCAGAGGGCTTCGTCTTGGGACTACTGGCACCCCCAGCCTTCGGTAATGACTTTGCAATTGTTTGGGCTGATTCGGCTTTGATATGCAGAGAACATCGCTTTCTTTATAGAACTATAGAGAATATAGAGAAGCCATTGGTGATTTTACCGATTATGTGATGGCTGCTTTTTTCATAAATACATACTCCCAGTGTCTTAATGTTAAATAAATATGTTGAGGAAATGAACAACAATAAAAATCAAATCTTTGGATCATGCACTCAACAAAATGGGCATTTTATAGGCAATTTCCTACCCAGCAGCATTACTGTGGAATATGCAATGGAGGTGATAGGCTTCCATGCTGTCTAATGGCAGCAGAAAGCACCAAAAGGCGAGAGGGGATTCTGCTGCATCCCTCCAAGGAGAAGCCCCTCTCCAAACTGAAGAGCCCAGATGTTTCAATGGAAAGCCTTTCTCCACCCTTGGGATGTGACGGACAAGCCTGCCAGCAGCAGGTGCTGAGAAGAAGAGAGTCTGCTGATGGAATATGAGAAGCATCCGGACAAGAATCTCAGACACAGAGTTTGGATTTTGGGTGGTCTGTGTGGAGCCAGGATTTAGACTCGATGATCCAGATGGGTCCCTTCCTACTCAAGATATCTTATGATTCTATGATTATCAGCAGTGAAAACCTGAGCATCGTGCTGGCCCCACCTCAGCTTTGCTTTTTTATCCGTTTGCCTCTTTTGAGGCCCACATCAGGACATTGTGGACCACACTATGATTTCAGGGGTCACGATGAGGTTTTGGGGCTGGCTGATATGGAGAGGGCATCGCCAGCCCAACACCTGCTGCAGTGAGCCATCAGCCTCCAAGACCTCATGTCTCCTTCAACAGCAAAGAGGTATCAGTGGCACCAGGTGTGCACTCAGGTTTTCCCATCTGCTACTGGCAGCCTTGCATACCCAGAGGTGTATGGCCTGTAGGAGTGGCCGCTGTCCTTCCCTGAGCTCAGCCCTCATCCCTGGCTCATCCCCCACACAGATGCCCCAAGCTGCAGAAAGACCCGGCCCCAGCCAACGCTGGCTCCAATGCTGCTTCATTCCCGTTAATGCAATTACAGCAGATTAATATGGGTGAGTAGATGTGAAAGACAAACGCACCTCGCTGTTCCCATGCCGCCCGCATTTATTAATTAGAGCCCTGCCCTTTTCAGAAACCGGCTGCTCTCCTGACCCCCCATTCTAAACCTTCCCCGCCTTGAAATTATAAATGGGTGAAACTTCTCTGCATCTCTCAGGGTTAGGCAAGTATTCCTGAGCCCAGAAAAATGGCCAGGAAATGACAGCAGTCTGCTCCAAGCCTTCCCAACCTGTCGCTGTCTCCTGGATGTGCCCCCCACACAGGCACAGCCTCCCAGCAGTTATGAAGGGCCGCTGCCTCCCCATGCATCACCTGTTGTAATCTTATTTCTTTCATCTTTCTCCATATACATGCATTTTTACTATATTGAAGACATTTTACATACTTCTGAAGCTTGCTTTTGCTGGACTGCCACCCCTGTAAACCAAAGCCGCTCCTCAGTTTACAGCCTATCATGCTTTAAAATGTATTTAATAGCTCAGGTTCAGCCCATTTCTCAGCATCCTGTAACAGAAGTGATGGGAATACTGCCCATAGCTGTCTGCGTACAGCCCGGTAAGGGGCACATCTCTCTCTCTGCACCCTGCGCATGGTACACCAGCTTTTATTTTCCATCCATTCTCCACTTGGCACCGCTCTGGCAACCTCATCTCCCCGCTGTGCTCTGCTGTCCTTGCCCACTTTCCCCAGGCAGGCAGTGCCCTCCCCACCTGCGCTGCCCCCCACAACCCTGCAGTGCCACTCACTCACATCCTGCTCCGCAGCTCCGCTAGGACTCTCAGTGCTTCCTGTTTATTTTCCATACCTCTGGCACGCTTTCTGAAAGAAATAAAACCAAATCTGTTTATCTTTTCTAAATCCCTCTGCCGATAAGGGTATTAGTGGTCTTATTTACTAATGGGAAAGCACAGCAATGTGGGACGGGAAGGGAAAATTTCCTAAAGCAGATCACTGACGTGAGATAGAAGCACTGTTGGCCACAGGTGGAATTCAGGGGCACGAGATGGAGCGGCCCTGAAGACCACTGCAGGCTGTCTGACCGCAGGAGCAAGGAGAGCCGGCTTCAGCCCTGAGCGGCAGCCGGGATCTGCGCATACTGTTGAGAGCGCTTTGCTGCGAACAGCCTCTGGCTCCTTCTGGAAGAAAGGTGACTGAGACCAGAAAGCTGACT
>JAOWBP010002392.1:25185824-25274598 GCA_028571105.1 Tragopan temminckii | reverse complement strand
TTTTAGTCAGTCAGTAGTCTCTCTAAATCTAATGATCTCATTATCTTAATTTTCTAGTGATACTGGCTAGATGCTCTGCTGGTGTCAGTAGATGCAGCACATGTAGCTTAATTCAGTACAACGTTTCCTTAAATTGCTTGTGGTATGCCCTGGATTTAGTCTATGGAGAGAGAAGAATAAATACATTGGGACTGTTGATAGCCTTTCTGCAACTTGTTCAATCCATCCCAAGTAAGAGGTAGTTTAGGGAAATAAGATGTTTGTAAATGGACTGATCTCCGAAATAGTCAGTGGCTAGCAAAGCTCATAGAAGAAATACCACAACAATTATCAAATTTTAACCTGGAAATTTTCTTCTCCTGAGTGTAATGAATCTTTTTCTATAGGTGATGGAGGGAATAAAGGAGAGAGATAGAAATGGATAACATGCTTGAGGGAAATACCTTTTGAAATGACATGTGTATGGGTTGCTTTTGGCAAGGGAGAGCTCCACATACATCCATATAAGTGTGTATCTAAACTGTAGATTAGGAACTGTCTACAAATTGATATTTGGTGTGAAGTACTCAGGTCCCTGGCAAAATGCCAGCATGGGCCTCAGTCAGGAAGAGTTTTAATACCCTTGCCATGGGATTTGGATAATCTAATTCAAACTCCCACTGCCTGATGTGATACCAACTGGCTTGAGTATAGATTCAAGGATTCAGCTTTTCTGTCATTGTCCCTTGTGTTGCAGCTGGTGCCGTACCTTCAGTCAAATCTAACAGGCTTCCAGAATCTGGAAATCCTGAACTTCAGAAATGGCAGCATTGTGGTGAACAGTCGAATGAAATTTGCAAAACCTGTGCCTCGAAATGTCACCAACGCTGTGTATATGATCCTGGAAGACTTCTGCAACACTGCATATCACACCATGAACCTGGCCATTGATAAATACTCTCTGGATGTGGAATCAGGTAAAGATGGCAGGGAAGTACAGTTTTGAAGCAAGGGATTCTGCTTTAACAACCTACTTAGGATCCTGACAGCTTGGAGATTTCCCAGTGCTTTTCATAAGCTGGGCTTTTCTAAAGCCCAGGTCAGACTTTCACAGAGTCTGTTATGGGACTAAAGAGAGGAACAACAAAATGGGACCCAGATTGAACAAACAATATGGGGCCCATATAGAAATATGGGATTCAAACTGGCTTGCATAATTGTTATTGCACGTTCATTAGGAAAGTTAGAGTCATGAGGAGTTAGAGGAGGACTGGTCAGCAGGAACAGTGGTGCCCATCTCTATTGTGCTGACTTTCACATGTGGTTTGAATTTCTCCACATGGCTACCGCCATGAGTGGTAGCCAGTTTAACTGTGGGGAATCTACACAGAAAATAGTTGCTGATTTATTCTTATACTCAGAGCTTGATTGCAGTAAAAAGTGTCTGGCCCTCTTAGTCCATTTGTGATACAGGGAACTTTCTGTCCAAGTTAGCCAGTAGTGTATCATAAAAGCAATCTGGAAATAGTTCCTGTGTTAAACAACACTGCTGACTAATGGCAACTGTGCTTCTGAGGAAGTTCTGCTATAAAGGCAGTCTATTTAGCATGAAAAATCTTGTGATATTGATATTAAATTTCATGCTAGCCCTCTTAAGCTAGATATGCAACACATCAGATATACAACAGGCTTGTGTTCTTTGCAGACAAAGACACTTCGTGGGTAGGGATTGGGTGCCTGAAGTCCCCTTGCCCTTCTCTGTGTGCTGCCTATATTTTCTGTGACAAGAAGTACTGGAGATCAGCTGTGTTTTACTCATTTGCAAAATATAGTTCCAGCAGAGAGAGAACATCTGAGGTACGGCGTGTTCCAGTAAGAAAAAGAACACTTCTTATACTTGCCTTTTCAGTTGGCTTGCTGGGTTGTCTTAGCCATACCACTTACGCGTACTGTGCAGAGGAACACTTTCTAGTGCTTGTTCACCTTAGCAGAACCCTCTGAAACTCAGGAAAGACACTTGCTGCATTTTGGCAGATTATTTTAACTAAGAAGTCATTTGAGAAAATGGCAACAGTGCTCTGCCTTAGGTAATGTTCTCTTCTATTACTAATATTTTCTGCTTTTGGTGTTCCCAGGAGAGCAAGCAGATCCCTGCAAGTTCCAGGCCTGCAATGAGTTCTCCGAATGCTTAGTAAATCGCTGGAGTGGGGAAGCTGAGTGTGTCTGCAATCCTGGCTACCTGAGCATCGACGGGCTGCCCTGCAATAGCATTTGTGATCTGCAACCCAACTTCTGCCTGAATGATGGCAAGTGCGACATCAGCCCTGGGCAAGGGGCCATATGTAGGTAGGTTGTCTTCTGTTTGATGCATGTGCATTCCTCTGTCCTAGCATTCCATGGGATGTGTGCAAAATTCCCTAAGATAATGTGTAACACGTGAGATTCTAGTGATTGTCAATCATGTAACGCTGTTGAGTGGAGGTCCCAGTTTTAATGTTAGTTTTCATAAGTTCAAAAATGAGACAGCAGTGAATTTCTTTAATAGAACAGAAATGCCAGGAAGTAAATCCATCTACAAAAAATAGTAGCAGTGGTGCGTATTGAGTTGTTCACTTCAGTTTCTTTGAATTTGAGGACAGAATTTATCTCCAGAAGCTTTTCTAAGTAGCAAAGTGCTAGATAATGTCATAAAACATATTTTAGTTGACGCCAATACAAAAATCCAGATTTGAAAGGCACCCTCGTTTAGCATAAATATATTAAATACAGTTCTTTTAAGAAAAAAGGAAGGAAAGCGTTGGTAATTTGGGAAAAATAATGTGTGGCTCATATGAAAATCAAGACACATGCATCAGATCAATTTTTTTGCTTTCTAAGGTTCAGATATGTTTAAACAGATGTCTGTATTTCACAGCTAACTGAAATAGTGCAAGGTACTGATAAATGTGCCCTCTGATACTGTACTATTTTTTTCCCTTTTTATCAATGCAATAATCTGTTTTTAATAACTAATTAATTACACCTATCAACAAACGATAGAATTACTTAAAACAATATGATAGCTATAACTACTTATAATTTATATTAGTTCATGTGATTTTATTTTAATAAAGCTTACTTAGAACTTTAAGGAAATTCATCTTAGGGGCTTAGCAGCTAACAGGAGAAACAATAAAATGTGTTTTTTTTATGATATGAAAATAGTTACTTTCACAGATGTGTATAGTGGTATAAATTTTATCATATTTGTATAATAGTGCTAACAGGAACCACATGTGCTCAGGTATGCTCTGGCCAGTACTTAGGAAGAAGTTTTCAAAAAAGTTGAAGTATTGGTTACTGCTTTTAGAAACTATTTCAGATATTTAGGTCAAAAGACTTAATTTACTGATGTTTTCTATTAATGAGGCTCACTGCTGTGAATGGCTGTAATTCCTTGATTTTATAACAAAATTCCCCAAAACCATGCAATGCAATATATTGTTTTTACCGGTAGATTTTAAGTAAGTCTGTATATTTAAAAACTCTGTATTACCTAAAGCTTTCATATTCAGAACCACAGCAAAGCAGAAATTATGAATGCTGATTAAGGAAGCAATTTCAAAGATTCAGTTTTGGAAGCAAGCTTCTTTCTAGTCATTTCTTTTTAAGTATTTACCTAACCATTGTAGAGTTTACATACTATGAGCATTTTGCTCATTTAACACACACTCATGTGTATTTGCATTACAATAGCATTAAAAGGTTGTTTTCTACCTTTGTAGTGTATGATAGATTACCTGCAAGGCTCTATCGGTGCATGAGTTTTCATTTAGTCTAGACACTTCAGTTGTAGCACATCACAGGATGCTCCAAATAGCAAGTTTGCCACCACAAATACATTATCCTTTTCTTATTCTACCTATCTTCACTCAATTCAGCAATACCAAAAGGCTGTTGCCAATAACAATAAAAAAGTTGGTGCTCAAACTTGCGAAGGCATTTATTTGTTGAGGTAAATTAACTGAGGATACATCACAAAACGAAATTAAATACATTAATATAAATCAAAGTTGCAGTTTTTGTTGGTGTTTAATTTCCCGGTGTTTCTTGTTTGCAGGTGTCGCGTAGGAGAGAACTGGTGGTACAGAGGGGAGCACTGTGAAGAATATGTGTCTGAGCCACTGGTCGTGGGTATTGCCATTGCTTCTGTGGCAGGATTCCTTCTGGTGGCATCTGCTGTTATCTTCTTCTTGGCAAGGACCCTTCGAGACCAGTACACGAAGAGTGACACTGAGGACTCACAGGGGTATGTGACACCATCTAATGTTACAAAGCTCATCTGCCACAGTAAGGATAATTCAATTATAAGTCTTGTATCATACAGCTGACTAGCAGCGGGGTTTATGCGCACCTCTGAGTGTCAGGCTTCCTTAGTCTGTCTGCTGCCGTTCTGGGCTGCAGAGAAGCTCACTGTTTGTTCATTGCTCCCCCAGGCAGGGTGACAGCCTCTCGTCCATTGAGAACGCAGTTAAATACAACCCCATGTATGAAAGTGATACGACTGGCTACAGCCATTATTATCGCAGATACCCTCAGCTAACGTCCTACAGTTCTACCAGTGCAGAGACATCCACCGACTACAGCAGTGAAGAGATAAGGCACATTTATGAAAACAGTGAGCTTACTAAGGAGGTAAATGACCTTGTTTTCATAATGCCATCGAAAAGATCTTGTGAAAAATAAGCTTATTGAACAATTGCAATTTGAGGCCTCAGTCTTTCTCAAGAGTCTATGCTCTAGATAGATAAGTCACAACTATGGCTGCGGCAACTATTAAAGAGAAGAGAGCAAGCAGGGAAGGAAATCCTTTCTGTCAGGTATACAGAAAGGAATGCGTGTGTTCTGACTTGTGATGAATTTCACGTGATAAAAGAGATGAATGCTTAAGTAACTGCACCGGGGCTGCAGTGGTTTGCTTTAGTGCTAGACATGGCCTTTAGCTTTTGCTGCCAACTGACATGCAGGAATCATCAATGCTGTAAAAGTCTGGAACCTCCTGGCCTTTAATACAGGGTTTTTAAGGCTTAGTTCTTAGCATAACCTGCAAGTTAGATCATACTGTCCTCCTACCTTGTTGTACAGGTGATATCCAAGATTCACTGAAGAGGAGAAGGGATTTACATCCAGGAGCAAGCCACAAATTCTTAAGCAATTGTGAGAGGTGTGAATCCAGCCTGTAGCCAGGGTTGTGGGGAAAGTATCTGTGAGAGAGAAATGGTTCTGTTCAAGCCAGCTGAAATGTCAAATTCTATCCAAACCCTGTTTTTAACAGCAAAATATGACTAGATTCCAAAACTGAAGTGCTCCACTTTTAAAAATAGCACAAAGAAGAATTTTAGCCCTGGACTGTCCAATTTCAAGGTCTCCTCATTGAAACAGCAAAGGATATGAGTTTTATTTTCCAAGAAAAAGAAATAGACAGTTTCAGTAGTACTCTAATTTCTGTTATGTACCTAAAATTGTCTTTCTTGTATTCTAGGAAATTCAGGACAGAATTCGAATTATAGAGCTCTACGCTAAAGACCGTCAGTTTGCAGAGTTTGTTAGGCAGCATCAAATGTGAGTGAAATATCTTGTTTGCATAATTCCTTTGATGTCTTCTCATGTAACCTTTACTACATTACTATATTCTTCATATGAAGGGCCTGGAAATGCTGGAGCACTAGAAGTTAAGATATCGATACTTTCTGAAGAGGCTCAATGCTTTTAAAGTACTTAATTTAATCACTGTCACAAGTAGGCAGTTACGTTAAAAATGGTGAAGAGGAATCCTGCAGTTAATGGATGTCAGAGAAACACTGACATCAATTAGGTCCTGAAAGCACAAATAGAACCTTCCTAACTCTTCTAGTGTAGGTGCTGCTGCTACCTGTTTTATTTAGAAGAGAAATTTTTAAAAGCATGTTAGTTCATCTCGAGTTTGCAAGACTTGACTTGGCAGCTAACCCAGCAGGTCACTAGTGCAGTACTACCATCTGATATTGTGGGCATGTTATCAGAAGAGAAAGTGTACAGTTCTGAACAATTAACCAAGCTGAGTTGTGTGCTTTGATGAAAGTCAGCATGGGAAAGGCTATCAAGGAATTAAGTGTTGGCATTCAGTCTCCTACAAACTGTATTATCACTGTAGGAATAAGAAAAGCACAAATATCTCTGTTCACTTTAAAGATTCTGAAGTGCAGTTCCTTGGGATCGGGTTAAAAACAGCTACAGTAGCACAACTCCGGTGTTCCAAAGTCCTCAACTACAGTTTTTTTTTTCTTTTTTTTTTTAATTGAAAATAACTGCAGTTCGCATTTTTCCATGTCACTTGTTCATATTTTCATCTTGAGACAGATCAGCTTCTAAATTTTCCACAGCTGGAAAGTAGAAAGGGCTGCCTCATATAAGCCTTGAATCCAAAGCTTGAAAGAGAAAGAGACTAACTTAATTATTGCTTCTCTGTTTTTCATTTCAGGAAGCTGCTTTAAGAAAAAAAAATCAGTAGAGAGCACGTGGGAGATAAAGACTACCTTGTTGCCATAGCAATGGACTCAGATGTAACTGCAAAGTTACTTATAGTCTTAACATTGCATGGATGGATACAGATGTTTTCTAAATGAATGGCTGAAATGTACAGATGTCTGTTTATCTCAGTGACCTCTGGCTTCTCTGCATAAAGTGACATTTTTAAGAGGTGATCAGAAGTGGCAGAGGTTATGAAAGTTCATTTTTCATTCACTCTGAAGTGGACAGTGGTAATTTGTATACCAAGGCAAAAAAAATCTCCTCAGAAAAGAGAAGATACGTGCACAAACTAAAAATAAAAGGCACCTTTAAAATCCTGTCTGGCATTTATCCCCTCACTGGAGTCTACTGTAGTGAATTCACAAGTACAAAGCGCTAGTGGAAAGGATGTGGTTTGCACGTGAATGGTTTGTAGGAGAGAAGCACAGTGATAGAAGGGTGTTAGCATTATTTTAAAGCATTCCCAGCATAAACACAACTTAACCTCATCAGAAAAGGGGTTATTTTACACACAACTGCCTGATAAAACTTTTGCAACCTGGCATTAGCAAAACAGCACAGTGCTGAGGCTGCAGCCCTCTGAAATGCTCTCTCCACACAGTAAGTGTCACTGCTGCTTCACAGTGACCACATCTGGTGCTGGAGCACAACAGGGCACTCCTTCTGCTGTCATAATGTCACGATGGTTGACACTCTAACTGTTCCTGAAAGACACACGAGCAGGGACACAGAAGGTCTTCTATCATACAAATGTTGTGTAAAAGTTAAGTGACCAACATGGACTTTTTTGTACATAGACAATTTGTTGTTAAGATGCATTGTTTATTTGTTGTGTATTTCCTTACCAGCTTATTTTCAGAATTGATTTGAATGCTGAAATAGACAGATGAGTAGGTTAATGACAAAATAGTACAGTGATGTTTGTGCCCATTTTTTTTTTAAACCATAGTTAGTATTTACTCAGTGTTGAATTCAGCCAAATATTGGTTACGTTTTCTTTTCTGATCTGAGCAATACTGACCCACCATGAACTGTGTTTCAAAATCAAGCTGTGGTATGTACATGCATACGTATTTGCTGAATGGCAATAGTTTCTTAGGGGGAAGGGAAAAGGCCAGACTCATCTCAGCCAGGGTAGTCTTTCTCCAGCAGAAGCAGCCCTCCTGAAGCATTTTAGAGCAACTGAATAGATATGGGGACCTTACAAGGTACAGAAACTGCATTTTATCTTGATATTCTAGAGAGCTTTGACCACCTGTTAAGGTATGTGGGAGCTCTGGTTAGACACAACATTTGTGTTGTTAAGGCACTAACACTGCAGTCAGGGCTAGGGCACTAATAGTCTACAGTAGCTTCTACCTGCAAACAAGTCCAAGATGCTTGTTGTCTTTACAAAGATAATTGTAGCTCTCTGCCCACACGTGCCAACAGCCACACGATACTTTTACACGTTCAGTGTTAGTGAGAATTACTTCTTTGACTATAGGCTGATTTATCTAAGCAAGTAAAGATTGCAGTGCAATTTCTCTATGTGTTCTGGAGAACCTTGCTGGATCACTTCCACGGTATCTTTTTGCCTAGAGGGGCAGCAAATTGTTAGCAGAGCCAAAGGTTAAGCCCAAATAATACAAGGCAGTGGAATACGGTGCAGCTTAATACTGTTGTGACCAGGTGTTAGAAGACAGAGGTCACACAGTGTGACTCAGTGCTCTCAGGGCAGCTGGGGTCAGGTACGTCTTAATGGTACTCAACTACCTGCTGGGCACGCTCTTGGTTACACTGAGTTTGTGATATTTCAGTGTATACACCGTGTCTCTTTCCTGTTTGTGTGTGTGTACCTATAAGCATAATGATATTTTCACTACAATAAAATACAATTTCCAAAATGCTTTTTCTAGAAAATTGATGTGGAGACTGTGAGTTCGACATGAAGAAACGACGTATCTTAGCCATGAGGAGTTGTGCATGCAGTGGCAGGAAGTTTGGTGTTTGACTTCTTTTAAGACTGAGTTGGTTAAGCTGTTGAGCTCACTGCTAGCACAAGTGCTGAGCATCGTTCTTTATCACTTGCAGGGTTATATTCTGAAAATTCATGCTGCAAAACACATAATGAAGGGCTTTGCTTTCTACTATGATCTTTGCTCATTATAAAGCTGTGTTGGTTCTAATTAAAGAACCACGTTACTGAGGGGATCTTGATGTCTTAACAAAAACAAAGGACCTCTCCTCCTTCAGACCTCCTCCCGTGAACTCTGATGATGCATCTCACAATATGCCACAAAGAACCTAATGAACAGTCTTGTTTTAAAGAGTTTCCCAATCAAAGGCAGAGGCAAAATCCTCTAAATATCCTCATAAAAACAAACCAAGATCTGTATAAAAAAAATCTACCAGTACTTGCAATTAATTAACACAAAATTTTTCACTTGCAGAAAGTCAAAAAGCACAGGTCTGAATGTTGGGTTAATTTAAGAGCACACATAAAGGCAGTTTTTGTTTGCTGATCACAGGCAGGTCCATCAGCTTGTGCTGACCATCCATAGCCCTCGGGCTTGAAACAGATCAAAATATGGCCCTACACAACACTGCCAGCTGCTCCCTCACAAAGGCTCTCAAACAGTAGCCACACATTTCAGACCTGCAAAAAGCACTGGGCGTAAGCTCAGCCTTTACCAGTTGAGCCTGTCACTCACATCCCTGATCAGACCTGCAGGAATGGGTCCTTGATGAGAGAGGCAGCGCAAGGAGCAGGAGAGAACTCCAAACTCTCCCCAGCCCTGTGTCTGTGAGAAGCAGAGATGCGAAGGTGCTACAGCTGCACAGCGGGGACAGGCATCTCCTCCTGGTAAAGCAAAAACTCAATGCCAGTGTATCTGTAAGCATTCTAGGACAGAGACAGACTGACTTTGCACAGCATGTGGAATCCAACCGGGTGTTGTCACTCTTGAAGTATTGGTAGTTATGCACAGCAATTTCCTGGTGCTTTCTGGTTACTCAAAGTGTGCTACAGCACCAGCAGCAGTTCTGCCTTATCTTTCCACTCCTTGATTTGGTTTGGGATCAGCAGGCTGATGTTCTACATAATATCCATCCACTTGCTTTTTTTCTCAAATGAAAAAAAAAAAAAAAAAAAAGAATCCAAAGCTGTTTCTGAGACAGGAAAGGCATTTTTTTATATCTGTCATTCCAAGCTGGGAAGTTTTGTTTTTGCCACATTCAACGCTAGCTGGCTCTCCTGCTCCAGATTATGAATGACTCCAGGAATCTCAGCTCACTTCCCGTCCTCTTGGGCTCTCCCTTGCTGCCTGTCACCCTCCCTCCCTGCTGCTTCACCCCTGCACTTTGCAGTGGGAAACACTCTTGCAGCAGGCAGCTCTGGTTGGGGGATGAGAGGAGGGTGTAGGACAGAAAGTGACAGCTTGCCTGAAGTGCTGCTGCTGTTCAGGAACAGCTGAACACCATTTCCAAACCTTGCTTTTAGTTTTCCTGCGTTTTCAATTCAACATGAAGACAGATTTCAAACTTTTCTCTTTCAGGATGAAAAATGCCCCCCAGTGCTGGAATTTTCTGAAACACATGCCAATTTATTTTTTGAAAAATCAAATTTGCTGTCAGCACATCTAATGACTATGTTAATGTATTTATTAAATATGTAGGTCACAGTCAGCTACAATTGAGGCCTGCCCTTTTCTTAAGGAGATCCCTTCACCAGGTGCTGTCATTTATGCAACCCAAACAACAACAACAACAATCTGTCTTGAATCAGAGGAGATGGAAATGTTAGCCAAAAGTCTCCTATTAAACACAAATCAAGAGTTAGTGTTAACTGGAGTTGTGATTGCATCTCCACAGCTGATTACCAGATGGGGAAACTATGCCTTTCTGGAAAGGCTGACCTAGTTTGAACAGAAATAAAAGCAGTAACAATAAGGGATACGGCCATACGTCAAGGCTTTATGCAGTAATGCGGGCAAACAGCTGGATGAAAGGGGGCAAGAGCAAAGGCAGTCCCAGCAGTGTGCATACAAGTGGTCCCAAGAGGATTACACAGTAACTGAATGACCCCTCATCCCAGAGAGGAAGAGGATGCAAAAGTGCTTCCAGTGGTGGCATGGAGCTCAAGCCTCCTCAGCGTGACCTACAGGTAACCACTGGCTGTGGTCCTTCCTCACAGTCCAGTCACCTGCTCAGTAAGGGAGTGCCTGTGGTTCCCTTCCCTGTCTCCAGATGGTGCATTAGCGAGTTTTGACCCACAAAAATGCTGTATATGGTTCCTCAGTAAACCACAGATTGCTGCATAGCATTTTTCTTGCTTCCACACAGGATCACTTTGCTTTGTGTTGATTCTTAACGTTCTGATTAAAATCAGCAACAACGTCAACAAAAAGCTGCCTTCCCACAACTACATTTTTAGGGCTCGCCTTCTGTCTGTTCCTCTAGGCATAGTTGGAAGCCCACAGCCAGCCTCGGTGGGAATACAGCGTGATTCAGGACAGCTCCTCCAAGAGATCTCACTGTGCCCATCTCCCTGCCACATCAGCATGTACAATGACAGCTCCTGCTTGCCTGCATTACAGACATCAAACCAGCCAACACACCCCCTGAGAAACATCCTCCCGAGGCTTGAAGTGAGCAGACACGCGAAGGCTGACCTTTCAGAATAGTCCAGCCTCTTGTATTATGCATCCAGGTCTGGATGGGAGCTGTCATGCCAACGCTGAATACACTGAGCTAACAGAAAGCAAAATTAGTGGGCAGATGACAGAGTAGACTGACTTTGGGGTCTCTTAGGACACAATGTGATTCCACTGATTTTTAAAAGGGTAAACCACAGAAGGCTTTGCACTTACCTGCCAAAAAATGGAAAAATGAAGCTGCTGGTAAGGAATTTGAAGCAGAGAACCAGGCCACAGCCTGCAGGCGGCATAAACCAGTCTCCAGAAAGGGATCATTCAGCTGGAAAAGATGGAAGAAAGAAGGGTTAGGAGCTCTGCAGTAAATTAAGAGGTTATTCTCTTTACTTTTACTTAAGAAGAGGAGAAATATCCCAGAACTGTTGTAGTTTGGTATGTGTTCAAGTCAATAAGCAGCTCCTGGTGAAGTATCCCTAATACTGATTAGTGAAGGAGAGGAAAGAACTCTGACCATGGCCCAGTGAGGCACTCTGCAACCTACAGCAGCCATGCGCAGGGGCTAACAGGAAGAGGAACTACCAAATGTGTAGCCAGCAAAGGTGATTAATTGGACAAGGCTAATTTTAATCATGAAATATAAGTGAGCAATGTGCACAACTGAGTACAGCAGAGGTTCTGCAGCCCCACTGCTCAGCACCTACTGGTGAATGGTCTTGCATCAGGTGCCCTCAGCAGCCTACAAACTTGTAAGCCACCAGCTGTTCCTCTCCCAGATGCAGCATTGCAAAGAGTGTTCCACATCGTGATATAAAAACCCAATTATCTGTGCTGACTGGTATGTTCCATAAACATTTAACAAAACTTCCCACTGTTGAATTACTTGTGTGCAAAAACCAGATGATTTTATAAAATGAAAAGCTTGAGCTGGCAGATCATGGGGGAAATAAAACCACCCACAAGAAACCCCAGTAAAAATAGCAGAGATATTCATTCCTGTAATAAAGAAAACCAAATATACAAATTCTTCAACCCCGTCTAGCCCCCATGTGAATCTCTCATGAACATTTCTGAAAACAGCTCTAGCTAAGTAAGCCTCTTGCAGTACATTGTCCAAAAGGTTGTCTGCAGCTCCCAGTCCACTCTGAGAAATAGGGAAGCTCAAACCCAGCCAATATCAGTTAGCAAATAGAGGACATATTTGTGGACCAAATTTGAAAACCAAGAGTATTTATCCAGTTTTAAATGTCAGACTATGCATAAAAACCACATGCAATTCATTCTGAAAAGCAGTTTGTAGAGCAAATTAAAACTGCCTGCTCCTTGTTGGGATTCTCTAAGATCGTCAACTGCCTCATTCAGCTGGAGTTACTTGATCATGTCAGGATGCCTGCTGTCCTGCACAGTGCTTGCTTCAGAACCTTGCAATTTCCAGCTTTCTTCCCCCTGGTTAGTGGGAAAAATATTAAGAGTTTCAGCTTGGAAGGACGTGATCTAGAACCTGATGCCATATTAAAGAAGTCTTCAGCTAGAACACAAACAGCAACATTATCTACCCTATATCTGTGTCACTGGGATCTCACTTCAGGGTGCTTTTGAGGAGGCAAGAGGAATGGACCAAAGAATGGAAGAAAATCAGACAAAAGATGAAGTATGCTGGGTCAGCAACTACAGATCAGAAACATAAGTCTAAGCAAATCAGTTTTGAATGATCCCCTGTCCCCAAAATCCACTTCTGCTTTCTTTTAAAGACAATTTCTAAAGGTAGGACAAGTGACAGATGTGTCTTCAAAACAGCAGTGATGGGAAAATAATTCCTCAAAGTCTGGAGGAAGCCTGGAGGGCCATTTGCACTGGAGGACATGAGGAGCTCTAGGAAATACTTGTTTCTGCTTTGTCTGTTTGGTATGTGCTCTCAAACATCTGCTCTGCTTTTCCACAAACAGAGCATGGTAAAACCAGGGTTAAAAATCTAACCCCTAAAATGAATTGTGGAGGGAACTTGAGGCAAGCCAAAGCATACCTTCAGACTGAGGGAGGGAGATCTGAGTGGAGAGCTCTAAAGCTTCTTACTAGTGCCAAAAGCGAATCTGAAATCTCTCTACCTTTCCATACTTTTTCCATATATATAAAGAAAAAGTAAACACTGTTTCAGGTTTTCATAATTTAGGCTGTCCTCCTTTAAATTCCATAACAAACTTTTTACTGTTTGTTTCTTATTATTTTTATTACTCCTTATCCGTAATTATGGCATATTCAGACCTCGACTGCCAACCTCCCACCTTGCATGACACTATGGAAAAGTTTTATCTGTGGCAGCTGCCAGCTACTGCTCTGAACTCAAGCTTCCTTCATTTTGAGGCTGTGAACAGAATATTTTGTGTGGAGCCAGGAGTTGGACTTGAGATCCTTATGGGTCCCTTCCAACTTAGGATATTCTGTAAGTCTATGATTTGATAATCTTCCTATCAATCCAGTCATGTCTTCATATTCTATTTTTTAAAATATAATATTATAAGAGTTTTTTCCAAAGCAGTACAGCAAAGGAGCTCACTAAGATAGAGGACAGACTTATTCACAGCTATTATTTGAAATGCTGGATGTACAAAGACTTTCTTGTATTCATCCCAGTTCAAGGGCGAAGCTGACATCCCGCACCCCTACATCTGCTGATGTGGAGCAGAGATACTGCACTCCCTCCATGTTTATGGCACCAGATCAGCCATGTCCATAGTCTTATACTCCATTCCAAGAAGCAAGAAGAGATGTCAGCCTATTCAAGCTACAAGGTTTTCAGTTTTCTTTATCTGACCAAATCTTATCTTCAGCTACTGTCAAAATACCAAAATACTGACATTGGTGGTTCTTCTCAATACTAGCAGAAAGGTCTGAAGCAATCACAACCTGCCAAGCAACCATCAGCTCAGTATGTTTGCCATGTTATGTGCAGACCACAGTCAACACTATAATAGAATATGCATTTAGGTGCAATTCAGACCAGTGGTCTACAGATAGAGGTCCTGTGAAAGGGATTACAGAGAGCATCATAAGTGATGGCTCCCATGCCTTGGTCAGTGACAGAGCTCTGGAAAACCAGGATGGCTGCAGCTGTAGCAGAGGCTGGCTGTTCCTGGCCTGGGAAGGATGGTCATCCCACCAGAGTAGGTAGCATCTCACTCCTCTGCGCACCCAATGACAGGGTACTCCTTTCAGCAGGACCCCATGTGCTCCTTCCTGTGACAAGGAGGCTTTTTCAGCATCGCCAGAGCAGATAGAACCTCAGAGACTGTTTCATCCTTTTGTGCCAGGAATCTGCCAAGAGATTTGTGTGCTTGCTGTGCAAACTGGTTCCGTGAGTGGCCACTCTACAGAAGACACTAGTGGCTAGCACAGTCCTTTCTGCATAAAGACTGAAGAAATGCAGTCTTATTCAGAATATCAGCAAAAGTTTTTAATCTTTTCTTGCCTCTTAATTTATTTCTCTGAATCAGCCTGGAATGCTTAAACCTATCATTTTAAATAATCAACCTTTCATCTCTGGTATTGGCACATTTCTGAAAAAACTGCAGCATGTTGTTTCAGAAGATGAAAAACTCCTGGAACTTCTTCTTTACAAATAAATGGTGTTTACTGCTATGCTATTGTAGTATAAAACATTCTGTAGAAGATGCAGTTGTTCAGCCAAACAGCCTAAATTCAAGCACTAGTATCTGCACATACCTGTGCAATATCTATACGGAAACAGAAGTTGTTTCATTATAATGCAGTCATACTAAACATATATGTTTCCTCATTGCAGTCATACTAAACATGCTTCAGCCCCATTCTAGAGGCCCTGTGTTGCCACCAGGATGCCAACCACTCTGGACACCTACCAGCCTGCAGAACATCCAGCCCTTAAACTCTAAACACATCCTATGGATCCAGAGCTGTTCATGGGCTAGTCTCCAACTCTAAAATTGCTGGCCACCCAAGCAAGCACCAGGGTCCAATCTTTAATATCCACACTATATCACAAATCAGCTCTACTCCCAGCCCTACTCAAAGAAGTCTAAGCCTAGTCAGGTAGTTTCTTGCCAGCAGTGAAAACAAGCAATGACCATCACTCACAGTAAAGCAGGGTTTTGTACTAATAAATAGGTGGTATCCATCAGAACACACACTACTTCTCAAATTGCCAAACTTATTTGCAGTCTGCCTCTTTGCTGAGGCTGCCAGTGACAGCCCCTACCCACTGCAGACTGCGATGACACAACCACCTCATTTTACATATGCCCCCAACTGACTGTCCAAGGGCAATTAATTTTCCAGTTGGCACTGAACCTCAGAACACTCACATAAAATATCCCAAACCAAATACTCTAAGTTACGCTTCATCTGAACATTAACCATATAAATAAGTACGGACAGTAATGAAAGGGATATGTCAACACTGAAAGGTGTTGAAAATTACATTAGGAATAATGAATGCTTCAGGGATTAACAGTACCATATGGTACCTTTCATGTCCAACTTACTGGTACAAATCCAGATAGAGCAGCTCGGATAAAAACCTTTACCATCTGGTGACTTATTAATTCATGGAAAATAAACAGGTGCTGGTGTCTCACACACACAAAATCCACCATCATACCTGGAAGTCTTGTTGCCTTTCTCAGTAGAGAGATCAAAGAGGGCCAGAATACCTTTCTGTCTCCCCAAGTACAATGTGAGAAATGAGGACAGCTGAATGCAGTACACTGCTACCACCCACTGCAGAACTAAAACATGATCACACAGATTTCCAGTAATGATCCTTTTCAGGGAACAGGAGGATTTATGATTTTCAAGATGAAATCTTGTCTGCCCACACACTTCTTTCCCCTCCTATGGAAGCAACAAGATTCTCTCTCCCAGAAAGCTTCATTTTGCTTGTGTTCTTAGACTATCATTAGTATGGGAGTACTACTGCAAAATATTTCACATTTAGCAGCCCTCACATCAGCCTCAACATGGAAGCCCGAAGTAACCAGCACCCACACCTCACTGAGCCCATCTGAACATTCATCCTCTTTCTTATTCAAGAGTATTGTTTGAGTTCTTCCTGGTTGATTTATAAATTTTCTCTCCCATGCTTCAATTTCTCCCTATTACTTTGGAGATTTTTTATTCTATTGTGTGAAAACTGCAGACAGTTACTACTGGTTTTAAGTGTAATAGCGGATAACAAAATGCCCTCTGAGTTTCCTCTTCGCAATTTATTGGGAAATCACTCTTTGTACAGCAAAATGTACTGTCTGATTAATACAACTTATTTTTGCTAGTGGCATATGGGAGCTTCTGTGAATAACTTGAGACTGCAGTGGTCTGAAGATAATTCATCTTCTTTGATGCTCTATTTTTATTCTGAAACAAGTAGAATTTTTTTTTGGCCTAGGCTGAATGTAGATACTCACATGTCACATGATGACCAGGAACACATATCATATCAGAGAAATCTCTTAAGTTTCATTGGTAAATCTGCACCTGCTGTTTTGTAGCTTAATAGGGAAAAACAACCAAGATCAAATGAACAAAATACCCAATACAAGAAAACCAAAAACAACAAACAAACAAAACCACAAAAGAAATCCCACAACAGTAGGCATTCTTAATTCCATCACCCCATGTGCACTTTGAACAACACAGATCAAAGGCGTGGCAATCCAAGCCAAAGTCTTTCTATCATTCCTCCTTTGTTTTATGAGTATGATTAACACACATTAGATAAGACAAAGCTAGGAATAGCTTAAGAGTGATTTGTTACACCAAAGATCCACCAGAATCATCATCCTTCAAACGACACTTTTTCTCACCATACACCGGTCACTCAAGCTCCCTGGTCTGACAACATAGCCTACTCCCCAGGGAAATTTTTCATCCATCTTCTAGATGCTCACAGGCATGGCCGAGCTCTTGTCCTTGTTCTTCTAAATAAAGACATATTAAAATAAAATATCAGTGCTTTATTTCAGTCATTAAATATTCAGGGTCAAAACTGGCCTTGCACAAGGGAGATCAGTTTGCATTATTATTATTGCAGTTTACTCTAGTGAGACCTCACCTGGAGTACTGCGTCTGGATGCGGAGTCCTCAGTACAGGAGGGATGTGGACCTGCTGGAGCACGTCCAGAGGAGGGCCACAAAAATGTTCCAAGGGATGGAATACCTCTTCTATGTGGACAGGATGAGGGAGCTCGGGCTATTCAGCCTGGAAAAGAGAAAGCTCCAGGGAGTCCTGATAGCAGATTTCAATATCTAAAGGGGAGCGGTAAGAAAGAAGAGGACAGACTCTTCAGCAGAGTCTATTCTGATAGCACAAGGGAAAATATTTCTAGACTAAATGAGAGTAGATTTAGACTGGATATAAGGAAAAAGTATTTTAGAGTGAGGATGGTGAGGCACTGGAACAGGTTGCCCAGAGATATGGTGAATGCCCCATCCCTAGAGACATTCAAGGTCAGGCTGAAGGGGCTCTGAGCAACCTGATCTAGCTGTAGGTGTTCCTGTTCATTGCAGGGAGTTGGACTAGATAACCTTTATGGGTCCCTTTCAACTCTAACTATTCTATGATTCTATGGTAAGTTATACGTGAATTAATGTGCAAGATTTCAAGAGGTGTTTGTCCCAAAATTCAGTGCAATATATAAACTTTTACTCAAGAATTTCAAAAGGGACAAGAAGTGCACTGATACTGTCATTGTCAGGCTCAGTCTGTTAGAAAGGCTTAGCTCATTTTAGGATTTGCTTGGCACTTATCCATTTAAGATTTTAATCTACAGCTTTTGTCCTTTAAATTCTTCTACAGTTTTGTGACACAGACAGAAGACTGCTTCATTAGAGCCTTGCTTTCAGACATCTTCCCCATCATTCCTGACAACTTTCCCATCTCTTGTCAAAATGCATGGCTTTTCTTCGTCAGCTGTGCACTAATCCAGTGTTCTTTCCCAGAAATTAAAAAAAAAGAACAAAAAATTGCTGGCCACTTGACACTCAATAAAACACAATTACAAACTGGCTGAAACTTGACTAATGACTGAAAAAGAGATTAAGGGATAAATTCTGCTTTGATGAAAAGTATAAAACATCACCACAAGCATGCACTGCTCTAATAAAAGGCAGACTGGGATTGTAGAGCTCCTGGAGGTGCCTAGGCACCCAAACTGCTCATATTAGAGGTTGGTGGCATTTGCAAGGCAGGCTAGTGGCTTTTCTGAGACTGCGTAAGAGCAGAGCACAGACCCCAGGCAGTGTGATCTCCATTTCACAGGGAGGACATGGCCTAGCCTTACCACAACTTCCAAACTCTCTGGGTCCAAAATTCAAAGAAATGCTATTAAAATTCATGGGAACTCATCAGTGGTTCCACCATGCAGTTCAAAGACTCCTGCAGTGAGCTCTAGAAGCCTCATAGTCCAGCCAAGGATGTACATCAACAACTATGGGAGTAGTAATATTCTTCTGGGCAAGTTGAAAGCCAGATTTCAGACTCAGATCCAGATTTCTGGATTTACTTGTAGTAAAATATAAGGAAAACTGCCTTTAACTTCGTAATCAGGTGCTAGCTTTTTGGATCTTGAATTTCAGAGAAAGACTCTCAGTCTGTGGAACTGCCTATGCAAAGAAGAGCTTTCATCAAAGCTGTGATGGGGTCTACAGACAAAACAGAACACTCAAGCATTCAGCATTTACATCCATGGAAGCTTTGAGTAACGAAGGTGCAATTTCACAGGCTGCTAAACCAACTTACAAGAACTACTTTGCATTTTCTCCTACACTGGGCACTTCTGCTGCTTGTGTGTCATGTCTGGATGTTACTTACCAATACCTTGAACTTTCGGATTATCTGAGGAAATCAGACTCCTGAATGCAATGTGCTCTTTTCAGCAGAGAAAAGAGAAAACAATAGGGAGGAAAATAATTTTGCACACCCATTTGTAAGAACTTGAGGCTGGAACATCCTCTTTCTCAGTGAAAACAAAGCCTGAAGGACTATAGAACCCTTTCATTAATAACTGAAAAATATGGATGTAAGCATGCCTAGGCTCTAGGTGTACGGTTAATTCTTTTAACTCACTCTCCACGTGTGGAGAAGGGGGCAAAATAAATAAATAAAATAAAACTCAAAAGCAGATTTTATTTTCTGTGGGACGCAACTGCCAGGTACCTAGCTGCAGGCTCCACTGCAGTCATATGTATCAGGAAACCTTCACAGAAAAAGGGAGGGGAAAGCTAATAGAATATCCTACATTCCTTCACTATCATTTTCCCTTTTCCAGTTTCTTTTTTAGTTTGTCTGTTCTCTCCTTTAATTTTCTCCAGTTCTTCCACACTGTAACCACTTTTTGTATTAAGAATGTAATCTTCCCTTCGTAAAATGGACTTGGAAACGTCCTGTACACTGAATAGCATCTGATGTAATTTTCTCATGTCCCAACTCAGGTGTCTCAACTTTAAATTCTCCTCTGTGACCCCTCACATCTAGTTGTCTTTTCTTGATTGCATTGTTACAGCCTAAGTTCAACAGCCTGAGCTGAGGAGGGCTGAAAGATGGCCAGCTTGCTGTGTATCTGTAAGAAGAGAAGCTGTCTGAAAGCGGGGGTGTCTTCATCTTGCATACAAAGGCATTTAACAAGATCCAGTGACCAGATGGTGAACTTACTTAGAAACACTGAACAACAAATGAGAAGCAGTTTTCCTACATTTCATCACGCAGTGGTACTGGAGGGATTGCTCAGATCCCAGATTCACTCCCACTTGGAACGCTAAAATTCTGATACCCACACGCTCCCTCCCTTTCTAAAAAGGGACACCTGAACTTAACTTCTAAGGGAACAACGCAATGGCTACATGTGAAGGCATTTGGCAGTTGAGCCTTTTGACATGAGCATGTGTACTTCATTCTTGTCCTCGTTTGCACCTCCAATGCAGCTGACTGCACAGAACTAATATATTCTTTAGCCTTTCTCATCTGTCCTCACCTGCATTTGGCAATTCTGGCTGCTATTCCTTACACATCTAGACAAACACAGTATAGATGAGTCTTTGTGTACAGAAACACTTTTATAAAATTGGCTTCACCAAGCATAAAAATCAGGATCTCTCTGTAATAACTTCATATAAACACTAGAGATGTTCCAGCTAGCAACTTCACACCATTATGTTTCTCTGAAAGAGTAGAAAAAGATATTTTCAAATATTCTGCATGGGTTTAAAATACAACACGGCCAAAAATAAGCTTGGATTCTTCTGTAGCGATATTGCAAAAACTGACCATAGCATCTTTCTCTCTTCTCCAGGCTGTGCCTGCTGTTTCTTTTTACTGGCATTCTTACATTCGGCCTTCTTCCATCAACCTGGTCTTTTTTGCTTACAGCCCCAGAGTGTTCTTGACTATGACAGCCCAAGTCACTTCTGGCTTTTCATACTCACTTCACTCCCTTGGGGCTATTCATTGCAGTACTACTAAGGTAATTACCCCAGGTCATAGCATCAGCTTCACTACCTTCACTGACATGTCACCCTTTCAGGCTTTGTAGCTCCATCCATGCTCATCTTGTCTCCAAGACCTCCTCTTCCATTTTCCTCCTTTGTGGTACCTCTACCCCCTTATTGTGATGCCACCAGCCTTTGGTGTCCCACTGCCTGCACTGCTCTGGTGGAAGGCTCTTGGCCACAGCTGACTGTGGCAATATTCCCATTCCCCTTCTAATCAGCTCTTCAAACATCTCTTAATCATGTTTCCTTGCTCCAACCCTTCAAACAGACATAAATGGCATTTCCAGCTATGCACTCTAATGGAAATTAAAAAAGTGAGAACTTGTGAGTTACTGCTAACTTAAACAAACACACAAAACCACCAACTCCACATCACTACCAATAAACACCTTAAAAAAACCCATAGAGGGGTAAAAAATTTAAATTTATCTTCTTTGTAACAATACAGGGAACTATATTCCTTTCCCAGCTATGTGTAATGCACACACACTTCTCACATTCTGAAGTTACCTTAGGTCTTGCACGCTTAGATTTGAGAATCATGTTAAAGTTTTTGACCTTAAAAAAAACAACAAATAAACCAAAAAACCCAAACAGTTTTGTAAGTAAGCTGAGGTTTGGGATACAGCTGAAGCTCTGTCACAAGCTTTCTGTGTTATCTTGGGCAAGTCACTGAATTCCTAAATAAATGAGAATCTGAAGTACCTGGTTCTGCACCACAACAATCAACAAGAATACCCATTTCCAAGCATTTGTGACAGGACCAATTCAGACCTGCACGCCTGTCTTCTGATCTATTAATTTGCCCTTCAAACAATTAGACAGGCAAAACAATAGTGCCTCATCTGGTTGCTGAAGAGCACAAATAACCACAAAGCTTGTACAACTGAATTTCAAGAAAAGAAACTTAAAACCCAACAAATCTCGATGAATCTGGCCAACAGTAAACACAGCAGAGAAATAACTCAAGCTCTAACTGTGAATGATAAATAAAGATTTATGGAAGATTTTGCTTCATGAGTTACTTCTCCTCTATTTTACATCTAGAAGATTCTCTATGATTTATTTTTGTCAACTAGATACATAGGTACATAACCTTGCATCTCATTAGCTATGATGTCAGCTCACACTTAAAAGTGACAAAACCAAAAGCTGTCTGGAAAACCAACAGTGGTGATGCCAATAGAAGAGCCCATTAAAAAGAATAAAGGAGAAAAGTTGGTCAAACCTCCCTGCAATTTTTGCTTATCTTTTCAGAACAATCAGGAGAACAGATGGTCTTCCATTCCTGTGTGGCTTCTGAGTAGAGAGAGCTGATCCTTTTATTTAAGAGCCTTATCTTCTGTCAGCTCTCTGTTTGAGAAAGGGTGTATCGCAAGGTTTCCCCTTACTAAAAGAATGACTGGAAAATTTAAGCTTTCCTGTCAGTCAGATGAGCCCCTTTATCCCATCTGGCAATGAATTTCGGATAAAAATAAACTGCCATCTGACTAAGCAACTGTGAGACAAAGACACATATGCTGGAATGTCACTGATGTGACTATTAGTTGATCAGCTGATGGCTTTCCAGCAACACCATATGGCTGCTGGGAAAACATGAGACTTCTTTGAACAGTGCACTTAAAAATAAGAAATAAATAAATAATTTTTTTTTTTTTTTTTTTTTTTTAGTGTACATACTACACATTCCCTGTTTTAAAGGCTTGTTACCCTGACCCTGCTCCATGAGCTCCATGTAGAAGGTCTCCTGCTATTTTCTTTTTGCTGTTTCTGCACCTCTCTCCCCTTTCACTTTTTGGGGCAGAAGGGAAAGATAATAGACTCAAGAGCAAATGTACTTCAAAAGGTCTAAAAGATTTCTACCTAACAGAGTGAGAAAATATATACCAGTTTGGCATGTGAAAAGGACCACTGTTGGTTATTATGAGGGTAATAGAATCATATCATAGAATCATGGAATGGTTTGGGTTGGAAGAGACCTTTAAGACCACCTAATTTCAACCTTCCTACTGTAGGCAGGGACACCTCTAGACCAGGTTGCTCAGAGCCCCATCCAGCCTGACTTTCAATGCCTCCAGCAAGGGGGCATCCACAACCTCTCTGAGCAACCTGTTCCAGTGTCTCATTACCCTCATAGCCAAGAATTTCTTCTTAATATCTAGCCTGAATCTACCCTCTTCCAATTTAAAGCCATTTCCCCGCATACTGTCGCTACATGTCCTTACAAAAATAGGATACATACAGATCAGTCTTTGTGACAACAAAATATTTCATGGTACTTTAACAGTATTATGAGTATTTTGATTTCATGTACAGATGTTATATTGTCTAAAATAAGCTGAAAATAAATAATTCAGATGAATTGCTAAAATAAGCTAAAAGAAGTCAGTGAAGTAATTGAACTGAAAAGATTCCTCCTTTCTGCCACATTAGTTTTGTCTTTTGAATTGGCTAAAACTGAAAAAAGAAGTTATGTGGGAGCAACTCTGCTAGCTTGAAATTGGATCTGTTTTGTAGCTCCAGGTCAAATAAAAATTCATGCTAGTTCAGAATTCTCTGAATTTAAACCATAATCTCCAAGAAAATTTAATGCATATATATATATGTGCAGCGTAACTTTGTTAATCTTTGTTATCTGAATCCCACATTTTGGATCTGGAAGAAGGACATTTTAGGATTACTGCAGCATGTACTTTCCATGATCTAGGAACATCCTGCTCATCCATATGCTGCTTCTCCCTTTAAGTGCAGCAAGGAGCATTCATCCTAGCTGTCGGACTGCGTGCAGTCAAACTAAATTACTGCATCTGTGCTGATGAGGATCAAATGAACATGTAGGGTCAAAACAACTGTAACAGCTGAGCTAATTATAGAACGGGTAAGGAATGAGAGCTGGCATACTAGACTTAAACTGCAGGAGTATAAATTGTGAGGATTTACTGCAACACAAATACAGATGGGAGAGCTTGAGTCGCAACAGCTTTCTAGCCCAAGAACTCAGGATAGGTGACCTATTGACTGCAAAGTGTTCTCTGCCTTCAGCAGCATGGGTAAAAAGAGACTGTTGTAATGTTGATCTGTATTCTCTTTTCTTTTACTGTATGTACGTGTGCCAAGACATTGGTATGACAAAAGATTCCATAAGGCCTTCTTTTTCGCCCTTTAAAAATGGCTCTCATCTTTAAGTATTACCCGTTTTTATTACTTCCGTACACTTCTATTAGTCTCAAATGGTACTTCTGCATATTCAGGGGTAATAAAAGGATTTTTATTCACCAGACTGTCCATCACACCTGCACTGAGCAACAAAGCACAGCACATAGGTAGGTGGGCTGGCCCTTCCAGGCTAAGCAGGGCTGTACCATGGCCAGACTGCAGCTCCCTCCCAAAGAGGGCTGAGCTGCAGCAGCAGCACAGGGCTGCACACCAGCAGGCAATACCACCTGAGGCTTACTGACAGAGTGCTGACACACTCACAGTGCATCCACAGAGGGTACGGTCTCCAGCTGGTTGGTGCACGTTGTGCCCCATACTATACAGTCTCTCTTATCTGAGAGCCAGGCCTGGTCCAGTGTGCCAAGTTCTCCACTGTATCCCCAGAATGTCTTTGACAATAAAGCACGGGAAAGAACAGAAGCCTAATCTTCGGGTTTTAAACCAATCCCAAGGATTAGGGATTAATAGCACAGACTTTCAGGGCACAGGCAAACAATCCGTTTTGGTGAATTAGAACTTGAGGTAAAGAAGTAAGAAACCAATATTAGTTTCTGAAGATGTTTCAGTAATGGGAATTTTCTTCAGACAGCATCCACTTGCACACAGGGACTGAGACATTAGAAATGCTTCACCATGGAACATATGGTAAAGAAAGGGGGGATGTACTATCCCCTCCACCCCTTTTCTTGGGAACTTCATCTCTTTTTGCTCCATACAGGTTCAACTTCAACTAATCCCCCCTTCTGACACCATAAGATGCTGTAATTTTCACAGTCACCATGGTTCTACCTCCTGCTTCCATGACTGCCAAATAAGCAGGTTTAAAAGCCCTTGACTCATAGTCTCTTTCAGGTTTTATTGATTCAGTTTCTGCCTTCTGTCATTGTTAAAATCTAAAATATCCCACAGTATGATGAAAAGCCTTTCCTTCATCCTCATGGACCTTATTCATGCCATAGTAGCATGTATTTTTCTTGTTGTTGTTGTTTTAAACAGGACAAAAAAAAAGTTTATTAGTATGCACTCCAGCAAGCAGCGTCTTGTTCTTCCTACAGCATTTTGAAGCCCACTGACCCCAATCAGATGTATCCTTTTTGACAGCCTGCAAACCATCTTCTTCCCATAAAAAGACATCTGCCTTTGCTATCTCCTGGTTGTCTCCCCTAAAGCCAACTGAGTTATCCACTGCTCTCTTACTTTGCCCACAGTCATTAAAATTTTTCCTATGAGTTGTAAAAAGAACGCATAGATCAAGTTTCATTTCTTCTGGTTAAACAAAGTAAAAAATATAAATAAAAACCGACAAAACAAAACACAGGATAATTGAGCTTCAGGGATCCCTTGCTTTGATTTCACTGCTTTTTTTTTCAGTGAGTCACGCTCACACTCTTTGTGAGCTAGTCCATGACAATATGGCTTTTGATAACTCACCAGTACAGAAACAAGAAATGCTCCTGACATACATACTGCCACATGAAAGTCAGTTGTGCATCTCATGCATTTCACATGAGGGATTCAGCTAACAAGTAAATATGAGAGGAGCACAACCCAATGGAAGTGGCACAGAAGGCAAAGAAGGGTCAGTTTTTTATTGCAGGACTGCCAGACACAGTGCCAGTCCAACTTGCTTTGCAGCTGTGACCTACGAAGTCCTAAATGAGCTGTTTCTACTCTGCCCTTGCCAGCTGTGATGCTGCTGCGAGTGACAGCACCGCAAAGCCTTGGGCAGGGAACTCCTGCATTGCTGCTAACCTGACAACTAAATGCAAGGCCTCTTAAACTTGGCTTTTGTCTCCTGACATAATCTTAAAAATAAGAAAGGCTGCAGCGACAAGTACTTTGGTATGCTGATATTAACCTATTGTGTTGTTACCCTGCTATTGCATCATTGCTACTAGTGTGCACCGCCAGAGGCTGGCAGAGCTACACAGAGGGGCCTGGGCCCTCCTCCTCCTCACCCTCTTACCAGGGAGAAGTATTTTATATGCTGCATGACCTACGTAACAGAGCGCTGACACACTAATTCTATAGTGAGACCTTTTAATAAATACATGCATATAAATCTAATATATATTTAATAATTATTTCCTATGAAGTTACGTTTTCATAGGAGTCAAAGCATTAATCCATCCAACTTCCTATTCCCAGCTGTCAGTCTGAAATATCACCACCTCCAGAACCTAGTTTTTCTTCAGGAATCACTTTGGTGCTGAGGAGTGGCTGAGGGAGCTGGGATTGTTCAGTCTGGAGAAGAGGAGGTTCAGGGGAGGCCTTATCACTCTCTACAACTACCTGCAAGGAGGCTGTAGTGAGCTGGGGGTCAGCCCCTTCTCCCATGTAACAGCAATATGATGAGAGGTAATGGCCTTAAGTTGCACTAGGGGACGTTCAAGTTGGACATTAGGAAAAATTTCTTCTCAGAAAGAGTGGTGAGGCACTGGGACAGGGTTCCCAGGGAGGTGGTGCAGTCACTGTCCTGGAACTGTTCAAGAACCGTGTAGATAGACTACTGAGGGACATGGTTAGTGGGCATGACTGCAATGGGTTGATGGTTGGACTTGATCTATCTTAGCAATCTTTTCCAACCTTAATGATTCTATGATTCTATGTTATGGCACTGAGCTCCAGTGGTTATTTGAACTTGGTAAAGCTATAAACCCATGGGAAGCCTGCTGGTTGCATTTGCCTAGAGGTCCTTGAGACTGTGTATGCAGGGACATGCAAACTCATTGCCTATCTGCTTTCAACTATGAGCAATTCAATACACTTCTGAACTTTGCTCAACTCTGCAAAGCTTTTCTGCTTCTTTGCAAGTTTTGTTCTTCCAAGCCTCAGTATTTTTATATCACTATTATTTAACCTCTCTTTCTCTGTATCTGGAATAGAGTTCCATTTGTTTTTCTCTACATGTGCAGCAAGCACACCAAGTTCTGAATGGAGGTCAGTGACAAGTGATGTCCCTCAGGGGTCAGTGCCTGGGACTGATGCTGTTTTACATGTTCATCAGTTAAGCCAGCAGTGAGATTGGGTGCATCATCAGCAAGACTGTGGATGATACCAAGCTGTGAGGTGCAGTTGACATGCCCAAGGGACAGGGTGCCTTCCAGAGAGACCTAGACAGCCTTGAGCAGTGGATACAGGTCATGAGGTTATGGCAACTCCCAGTATGAATACAAGCTGGGAGATGTAAGTATATAGCACAGCTCTGCTGGAAAGGTCTTACGGGTAATGAGAGATGGCAAGCTGGACATGAGCCAGAAAGGTGCCCTCACAGCCCAGAAAGACAAACGTATCCTGGGCTGCATCAAAAGCAGCATGGTCATCAGGTCAAGGGAGGTGAACCTGCCCCTCTGCTTTCTGCTGGTGAGACCTAACCTGTAGTACTGTGTCCAGATGTGGAGTTCTCAGTGCAGGAGAGACATGGACCTGTTGGAGTACATACACAGGAGGGTCACAGAAATGATCCAAAGCATGGAACAGTTCCCCTGTAAGGACAGACTGAGAGGTGGGGCTGTTCAGACAGGAGAGGGGAAGGCTCTGGGGAGACATGATAGTCTTTTCAGTTTCTAAAGGGGAGCTGTAAGAAAGAAGGGAACACACTATTTAGCAGGGTCTGCTGTGACAGGACAAGGGGAGACGGTTTCAAACTAAAATAGGGAAGATTTAGATCACTGGCCATCTCAATACAGAAAGGACACTGAGGTCCTTGAACAGGTCCAAAGAAGGGCAACAAGGCTGGTAAAGGGCTTGGAGCAGATGCTGTATGAGGAGTGACTGAAGGAACGGGGGCTATTTAGTCTGGGGAAGAGGAGGCTGAGGGGAGACCTTATTGCTCTTTTCAAATACCTGAAAGGTGATTGCAGAGAGAGCGGGGTTGGTCTCTTCTCACTGGTGACAGGTGACAGGATGAGGGGAAATGGCCTCAAGTTGCACCAGAGGAAGTTTAGATTAGATATCAGGAAAAACTTCTTTACAGAAAGGGTGGTTAAGCACTGGAATAGGCTCCCCAGGGAGGTGGTTGAGTCACCATCCCTGAATGTGTTTAAAAACTGGATGTGGTGCTCAGGGACATGATTTAGCAGAGGGTTGTCAGAGTTAGGGTAGTTTGGTTAGGTCATGGTTGGACTTGATGATCTTTAAGGTCTTCTCCAACCTGAGCAATTCTTTGATTCCATCATGAAGACATCAGTGATATCTGACTCTTGGAAATATTTCCTAGAGACTTCCAGACTGCAACTGGCCACGAAGGGGTCAGAGGAAGGAGGGAAGAGAAAAAAGCAGAGATCACAGTTCCCACATGCGCTATCCATGGAGCAGGCTCGAGAATAAACTGCACATCTCCTCTTCTACTTTCACTAGGAGGTGATGCAAGAAAGAAGCAGACCACAGTCTCGCTTCCCTCCACTTTGAGGCATAAAGGAATGAGAGCACAAAGGAGGTTTCTGATCCAAAAATGCATTGAACACACAATGACACATTGTTAATTGTAGCCTTATTTTCATTAGCATACTGTGCAGCTCAAACCATAACCCTGCCCTCATAACGAAGCTAACTTTTGGTTCTTACTACAACCATCACAAAAGCAGCTATTCCTCAAAGAAGAGCCTGATCCACTGCCAAACTGCAGAAAACAGCCTGGATTTAGCATCTGCTGGACTACTGACTGTTTCATTTTGTTTTAATCTGACAGACCAAGTACTTGAGAAGGACAAGCAAGAAGATAACCTTCTGGAAGCAGGAGGGAAAGCCCAGTTTGAACATATCCACTATGGAAAGTGGGGTAGGGAGATGAGCACAGTAAATCACCTCTGCACTTGAGATGGACAGTATATGGGGTTTCCAGCACTCTAGGTCATTATACTGTTTCCCATGTAGTTTATTTCCTTTTAATTCCACAAAACATTTTGTATTTTTGTAAAATGTTGTATTTTGACAGAGTAATGTTTTCTTGAAGTTGTTTTTGTCTTTTTTTTCCCCCCGCAAATAGTTGTCATGACAAGCTCCAATGGATGCCAGTGGTGTTGTTGATAATTAACATAATGGAGAGATACATGAGCTCAAAAGTAACAAAATGTTAAGGCCTGATCTTGAAAGAGCCCATTGCTCATACTGACATTGTGTCTGCCATCCTCAGTGCAATGTTTCAGCCCATTCGCTCTCTTTCTTACCACGTAACAGCAGATAGTTTGGGTCAAAACATACCACCCCTTCCATCACATCACCTTTGAAAGCCAGAAATCTCAGTCTTAAAATACTTCACCCAAAATACAGTGTAAAATTGATATAAAGATCAGAAAGCTAATGCTCTTGCCCATATGGACTACTCTGAGATACTACATCCTAGATTTCTGTGGTAGAAGTTGGGCAGTTGCACTGCCCAAAACCCTGGGTCACAAATCTGAGGAAGTTTCGAAGAGACAACCTTTCATACAGTAAAGAGCTTTTCAATGTGATAGTAAAAACAGAAATCCTTTGTTTTCTTCAAATCTCAAGACAGTGGCTTTTCATCCTATGTTCAATCAGGGCACAGCAGAGAGATTTAAAAGGAGAAAAGAAAGGCTTTGTTTTTACATGGCCCTAAAGCTGCTTCTCCCTCCTCCTCCTCCACTATATTTCTGAAGACTTTTAGACTCCACAACATCAAGCAACTGTCATTAGGCCTGGATACACCATGACTTTATAGAAAAGTGTCTAAATTTAGAAAAACCTATTGCGTGCAACCTTATACATTTTAAGTTTCATGGATGTGACCTCCTCAAGAAGAGTCAGATTATTGTCCTACACTTGATTTCTGTGTGGTTTACCCCAGCAGAAGCATGATCAAAGTGTAATTTGCCATATTTAAGCAGCTTTTTAAAGGGGCAGAAACAGCTGTATATAGGCTTCCCTGGATTCCAAGATGACTTCTGATTTTGTGCAGGTATTCCAGGTGTTGCCATTAGTGAGACATTCTGATTCCTGCTTTCTAATTATACAGTCCACAATTACTATCAACTTCCATTTCATTTTTGACATGACATGATCTATTTGTAGATATATTTTGGGTATTCCAGAAAGTAGAGCTCCAGCTAGGCATGATGCGACACAAATTGCGTGTGGCAAATTATACGTTCAGGACTCAGGAGCACAGCTTCATTTGTCAGTCTCCCAGGGGGCTGGCAAGTGTAATGGCTGGAGTCACTTACCTGCTCAGAGAGCACAGGTGCTACCTTTCTCTGGAACCTAGGCAGGGGTGGAAGGACACAGCCCATGATTTGATTTTCTGCCAGTTGGGAAGAAGGACTCAGGGACACCACAAGAAGGTGCTTTGTTTGGAAAACCCTGTTTTTTCAAACCCCAGTGTTGAGCTGAGTAGTAGAAAGCAATCGGGACCTCCTGAGTCCCTCTGGCCATGAGGCAGGGGTGGGTGGTCAGGAAGCCACGGATAGCTTGTCCACCACACAGAAGACTCCAATGATGTAATTCCTTCACAAACAACATTCCAAGCATTTCCTTCCTTGGGAATCCCAACCAAACACAATATGCTCAAATCTCAGAAAATTTTGCTTGTTATTACAACCTCTAAATAGCATCTTGAGGCAAATTGCTTACACAGCCACCTTGATAAAACTGTCTTCCCATGTTGGAAAGAAACAGCAAGTGCTACGTGAAAGTACAGCCATGTAATGCTTACACTTTAATGTAAATACCAATATTTAGTACCCTGTGGGCACTAAAAAAAACACCCACACTGGGTGAGACTTATTCACTGAAAGCAAAATTATATAAAAAAAAACTATATTTCTTTTTCAGAGCAAGTTGGAAGCAAGTCATGTCCTCAGCTGTAACAACATATTTAAATCTCTAAAACTGTTAAGTGTTATTTCCACTACAGAACGTGACAAAGAGGATCAGTACTTTTTTTTCCGCAAGTGACATCACATTTTACATTATTTAAGCTTTTGCTGACTGAAAAAGCTTAGCTGGGAAAACAAGTATGTATACTAGTACAACATCTTATTTCTATTTTGAAATAAAATTGGAACAATTCTGAATTTCAATTGAGAAACCACTGGCTAGAGCCAAGCATATTTTGTTGCAGTGTATCAGCGATACGTTTGTTTTCTCCCCCTTCCTTTCTCACTCCTACTGCAGCATCACAGAGAGTGCCCATCCCAACAAATTGTCCCTAAAACACATCATGAGATTGCCTTTACACACGTTAATTCCCAAAGATGTCTCCACAATTTTAAAAAATGTTTATGGATACTAGTTTAAAATCATAGAATCATTAAGGTTGGAAAAGACCTCTAAAGATCACCTAGTCCAACTATCCATCCAACACCAATGTTGTCCACTAAGCCACACACCTAATATCACGACTACCCTTTTTTTGAACACCTCCACAGTGACTCTACTACTTCCCTGGGCAGCCTGTTCCAGTGCCTAATTACTTCTTTGGAGAAGAAACATTTCCTAATACCCAACCTGAATCCCCCTGGCACAACTCAATGCCATTCCCTCTTGTCCTATTATTAGTTCCAGGGAGAGCCTGCTCTCTTGCTCCTGACACTGCCCAGGTGCGTGGTACTGGGAGTCCCACAGAGAGCTGCACTAAGGGTAATGACTGCAGAAGAGGTCTACTTGAGCCTCTCTGGCTACAGCGGTTTCGCAGCCACTGCCAAAGGAGGGAATAGTGGTTCTGGATTTATCCTGACCATCAAGTACTAAAACAAACAAACAAAAACAGGGCTGTCTTTTAAGGGAGGCTACTACTGAAATCCAACAGCCTCAATTCAGTCACTGGGGACCAGAGCTGGAGGTGGGGAGTGAAGGAGAGGAGGACGAGAGGACAAAGCTCCATGAAGATCTGCATCCTGTTTTGATGTGCACTCAGTCAGACCCAGATTCTTCCCTAGGTTGTATGAAGTCTCTCCATACCCCTGTATCTAAAAGGCTGTTTGAGGGAAGCAGGTAGGACACAGTAACAGAGCCCAATTTCCAAAAGAGAGACTGGCCAAACTTGAGAACTGAAGCCTAGAATAAAGGCGGTTGTAGCAGAATGACACAGCTCATACCCACACTGGAGCTGTTCAAAAGGCATCAGGCACACCGTATCAAGCAAGGAGCTAAGAAGAATCACATATATGAAGCAAAACATGTAGAAGACCACAGCAGCAGGGGTGGGAGAGTTTAATTATCTAGACCTCAGAGTGGATTACATTAAGCGGAGGAAGCAAAGCTTGATCTGGTACAGGACTGCTTTCTAATTTAATGTGTACATAAACCGACAAGGAAGGGAAGAATGCCAGATGTGGTATTAAGCAACACAGAGAATATGATTTAGGACATTAAGGTATAAAAAAAAGGTAGGAGTAGTGACTGCTAAGCTAAAACAGCTCCTGCAGTGCTTCTCTACTCCACTTACACTGTGTTTGCGCCCAGCAAAACAGCGCTGAGCAAGGAAATGCACCAAGGTGCCACTGAAAACCCCAGCACAGTCATACAGAAATAGCAATCTTCTAGGAAGAAAAAGGAATTTATTTCAGAACGAGGAGCAGAATTTCTACTTTACTGAGGAAATCCAAGCTCAACCTAGCTTGGCGTTCTGGCGAGTTTCAGATTTCCCAGTAATTGCCCTACAAAACATTGGAGCTCCAAGCACTATGCAGTCTCGCAGCTACACCACGCTGAAAAGCCCCAGGTCATTTCTGAGCTATTTCACAGACAGGGGTGGGTCCTGCTCTCACTCCACACACTGTAAAATTGGAGCTGCTTCCACTTCAGCATATCCAGTTCCAGACAAGTCCGCCATTTGGGCCCATACCATGGTTTCAGTTTCCTCTACTGTATTATTATTATATTACTTAGCAGGTCTGCCGATGACATCGCATTCAAAATTGGGCAATTATAAACACTGGCAGGAAACTCTGGAGTAGCAAATGCTTTTCAAAAAAAAAAAAAAAAAGCAAGGACGTGAAGAAATTCAATGGAGATCTTTCATTTGATATATTAAAAGCATACAACCAGGGAAGGAATTTGTGGGGCTGCGAGAGGGTATGAGTGAGAAGTCAGTGACAGATGAGACTGACGCAGCAATGAGCCTGAATTAATATTCAGTGCCCGAGTATTTACAGAAGAAGCTGAAGGTCACATCCCAGAAACAAGGATACATTTTCTTGTGGGGGAAAAAAAAAAAAAAGAAACATTAAAAGGCTTTATGATCCAATCTGGACAGGTAGATAGTTAATTAGAACTATTAAAAGTTGACAGGACCCAAGATGTAGATTAACTGCATCTCACAATTTGGAAGGAAATAGCAAGGGAAATTGGAAAACCTGTAGTAATACTGCTTGATAGCTTCCTGAGGAAAGCATATCTGAGATGCCCAGGAGGTAGTTACTCCAAGCTTTTTTTTTTTTTTTTTGCTTTCCCCCCCACTTTCTTAAATCATGGGAGGATTTAGGAATCTACTCACCAATAATCCTAACTGCAGCCACAGAACGGATATTGGAGATGTTAATGTGGGACAGGATTATGCAACACAGAAATATACAGTCTAGGGAAGGAGAGGCAGCCAGGATTCACGTCGTGTCTGTCAAATGTGCTTAAAATTCTTACAGCACTGTCCTAAATGGAGAGGCAGAAGTGAAGAGATGGGCGTAATTTATCCACATGGAAGGAATTCACATGGTGTCATGCCCCACAAAGAGACTGATCTGTAAAAATCAGTAAGCATAGGAAAGAGTGATTGAAAACAGCTTTGAAGTCATCTTTGGGACAAGAAGCGGTGCGTCCAAAAAATGGAAGGGCTCAGGGTGACTAGTGGGACAGTAACAAGGCGGTGCTCCAAATTCCAGCACAATACCGCTTTTGTTCAACTTATATAAATGGCCTGCAGGGGATATAATTATTTAAGCAGAATTTTTTGCTGATAGCACATAAGTGTAAAATGGTGCACAGAGCAAGGAAATTTAAAATGATTTGAATAAATTAGGCTTATGGACAGATAAAGGGCACATCCAGTTCTGTGCGGTACAGTGAGACGTAATGACTGCAAGGCACCAAATACAATCACAGGCAGGGAAAAGGCAGAAGAAGAGTGAATACTGACCAGGGGAAAGGATATAAGGTAATTACTGATAAAATACTAAATTAATGTTCAGAATATATGGGAGAAACAAACACGGGCAAATTCTTCATGCTTGGGAAGAAAAACAAATTTTTCATACTCCACACTGAGTTGCCTCTTCAGAAAGGCTGAACTGAGGCACCTTTCCCAGCAGTCTAAAAATATAGTGAGGAAAACGGAGGGCTTGAAAGTAAAGAACTGTGCTGTCTCAATAAAGGCACAACAGGACAGACGTTTGAGATGTATTTTCCCCTAGCCATCTCAGCAAACAAACAAGCAAAATTACTTTCTCACACTCTGAATGTTAATTTTGGGGCTATCGCATACATAAATTGAAAGGTAGTTATTACCAGTGAAAAGCACCTTTCTACTGCAAAGGTTATGACATTAACCCAGGGAAAAATTCATGAATATTCACAATTGCCATTTGTCATTAAGAATCATAAAATGTGAAATGTTGAGCAGGGCTTTAGAAAACTCCTCCAGCCTACTAAATTCCCTCTCTGCTACTTACTAAGATGTTAGCACATATCCCACCCCTTTTTTTTTTTTTTTTTTTTTTTTTCATTGCACTTTACAAACCAACTTCCCACAAGTTTACAAGTTTTCCTTACACATCTCCACGAGGAAAAGAGAACAAAGACCGGAATCACAAGGACCTGCAGAAACCTTATGGAAAATGAACAACAACAACAAAAAAAAAGACAACTCAAAGTTTAGCCAAGGACCTCTTCAGGCATTTGTAACCACAAGTTCCCCAGATGATATACGAATATTAAAAGGGCATGAAGTTATTTTTTACACCCCTGAACATATCCAAAACTACCTAGTTCCCACATATTCACTTGTCAGATTTGTTCCAAGCACAGGTGCTATGTAATGTGAGTGAAAACAGAGCACAGAGCCTTTTAGCAGGGAATGAAAGGGCTGGAAAAAAAAAAAAAATAGGAGGCAGATGCTTGTCAGCCACCAGCAGCCAGGTAGAAAGACTGAATAAAAAGATGAAACTGGGTGAGATACGTTAACCACAGTCTCGCTAGGCAAATGGCTTTTGCCAGTAGGCTGCAAAGCAAAGAAACGGCACAGGCACAAAGCAGAAAAATGGGGCTCCACTTACTAAATGAGAGCAAATCCTGCAGAAGAGAGCTGTTGCACTGGAGGGATGAAAAGTCATAGCTGTGAATGAAGAGCTGTGGCTAAAGCAGAAACTGTGCCCATTCAGCAAGCGAAACAGTCTCCCAAGTGGAGCACAGGAAAAGTCCATGCGTAGGTACATGCACAGAGATACACAATAGCCTCTGAAATGTTTAAGAAACCTCAGCTGCTTATCTACATATGCATTCACCCTTACAGTAGCAAACCAGTGCGCCAGTGGAGGCCCAGTTGTCAATCAGCAGTGAGAATAGCTGTTCCCAGAGCTGAAGCACCACAGGGCATTTGCATGGTGACTGCATGGTGATTAACACACAGTGAGGTGGCAGGGCCAGGGTACCACACGAAAAGAGAAGAGCCACACCGCAGGAGGAATTGGGGAAGGTAACCAGCCTTTCTAACAAGGAACTGGGGAGAGGCAGCTCGGGCCCTTTATCCCTGTGCTTTAGGAATAAGGCAAGGCACAAAGCAGAGAACCAAAATCCAGGGAAGCTGGCAGGGTGCAGCTCCTCCAGCAGCCATAGGTTTGTACAGCAGACACAGAGGGCAGCTCACTGCTAGGATTCTGCTACAACACTCCCTAACCCCAAGCCATGGGGGTTGCTCCACTGAGATGCTCCAGCATGTCCCCAGCCACCTCACAGGCACAGAACTGCTAGGACTTTCATAATGCTGTGCTCTCAGAGCACTCAGGCTGTCCCTGGAAGGATGTTCTCAAAGTGCCCTAATAGCCCTTCCTCCCAGAGATGGCAAGCATTGAAATTGGATGTCCGATTTCCACCCCGCATCCAAATACTGCTGACAATACAGCTCACCTCTGGCAGCTAACATTGCCGTTGCATTCACGTCTTCCCTCTGGCCTATTAATATATACAGGCACTTGTGCTCATTGGCATGGTGACTGTGCTTATGTCAGTCATGCTTCTTTGTATTCTCCCTGCTTAGCCACTCGCTGTTGTGCAAAGGATGTGTGCATCAGGCTCAACACCTGCTAGAAATCTCTGAGCTCTCTGTGCCTTCCCTCTCTTCCAGTGCTCTGCCCTCGTGCAAAGGATTCTGTATTCTCTTCCCAATCTGATTCTCAATTTTATTACTTTTCCTACTCTTATTTCCCTGCTATCCAGATTTCCTGATATTTCTTCCTTTGTTATGTTTGCCATATTGCTCGAATTTTGTTGCATTTGAACTGCAGTCCCTTAGAACCACATTAATGGATACAAAAAAAAAAAAACAAACCCACAACCCAGCTCCCATTCACTTTCCACTACCTTCTCCTGCACCCCAGAAAAAAAATAAAATCAAAAAAGCAATAGCCTGCAAAAGCAAGAAGTGAAAGACGAGCAAACTGATATTTTCTTACAGCCTGACTTATGAACACAACAAATCCTGAAGGCAAATACGCATGGCAGCGGCCACACTCAGGGCCAAATAAGCCCCCACACTTAACAGGGGTTCTTGCTGCCACTGCCCAGGCGCCAGCACCCTGCCCCCTCCCAGGTCTTTGTTCCCAGTAGTAGTGCCTGGGAGAGGCAGGCACACAGCAGCACAATAAACCACGTCAGAGCAATCCTAATCTAAAAACTGACCCAGCTATGACCAAGCTTGACCACAACGTACACCTACATTCAGCTGTGTGTGTCTCCAACCATGCTCTAGATCTAATTACACCAGGATCTTCAATCCAAGGTAGCCAGAATTCACTAAACTGTTTTCAGCAAAAGGATTTTGGCAAAGCTCTGTCAGAGCTTAAACGCTCTGCAGAGAGATGATGGATTTGGGCAGTGTTAAAGCTGGGAAGGCTTCTGGGGTTCAGGGCAGACCCTCCGGTGGCTTAGAGGAAGGCTCTAATTGAAACCTGCACACTCTTGCCGTGCAGATGTTTTTATATGAAATAACCTCATGAAAGTGTTTGAAAAATGGGTTAGCTACAGTAGGAAATTAAAACACTTTCCCAACCCTTACCACTTATTTTACCCCTTGAAATTTCTTCTCTTTTTCCTGCATTCATGGAGATGCTTAAACAACACAGAGCTGCCAGTATGTTTCTATACAGTATATAGCATTATAATAGTTATTATCGCTAATGTTTAAACATCTTATTAATTCTGAAAGCGAAGTTTGCCCAGCTCTGCAGGATTCTCCCTTGCATCACACCAACACGGAGCCTCCAGCTGTACCCACACCAAGCTCCCCATGCATTGCCCCCAAGCAGCCCAGAGCCACAAATCACCACCCAGGGCTCGACAGGAACCTCCAGGCAGGCGCTCTGCAGCCCTCCCATCAGCTGCAGGAGAGCTGCACGCAGCCACCCCTGCCCCCACCACTCATCGTTTCCTCCTTTCTCAAAGATTTTTCCTCTCCACTTGCTTGCCACGTTATTTCCCGGAGGAGCGTTGCTGGATTGACTGGGCTTTAATTGCTCAGCCCAGCCGGGCTCAGAGAGGAATTTCACCTTTGCTTCTTCCTCTTGTTCTCTGGAGCTTCCACGGTTCTTGATGATTTCTGAGAAATAGCCATTAGCGATTCATCGCATTTGTCCCTTTGTTCCCCATGGGGTATGCACGGTGTGAGCCAGATGATTTGCATTTATTCACATTGCCTCTTCTCTGCAATCTTCCCAAGGCCTGTGCTACTCTCCAGTTGTTCCTCATTGTGAGAGGAGTTTATTGCCGTGATGACTCGGCCCGTCACTTCCTCCTCACTTAATAACAGGCACACGCTCTGCAGCATTGGTGTCCCCGCTGATGCGCCCTTACACTCAGTTCTGGTTGTCCAGAAGGGCGTCAGCCAATGTTGCCACTTCCCACCTATCCACACCATGTAGCTCTGCCCAGACCACATTTTTGCTTTTCCCTGCCTGCTGCTCCACTGACAAAAAGGGTCCTTTATATCCTTATACATAAATGCCATCTTTCACGTGTCTACAACAGGGAGAAATGCGCTGCCACATGAATCTCTGGCACAGGGCTGTCAGGCAAACAGCTCAGGTGAATGAGGAGCACCTTCATTATCACAAGCGCTGATGCAAGCCTCAGCAACATCTGCCATAAGTTGCCATATCCTTCACTATCAATCACTCCTCAGGCTCCTCCTGACGATGCTGAGTTGGGGGCAGAGGCTCAGCCACGGGCAGCTAGGTGCTCATGCTGAAATGTGGCTCAGTTGCTTCGTTCTGCCTCCCTCCTGCCCTCCTGCAATCAATAACACTGCCTAGGGGCCAAAAACCTGGGCCAGATTTCCTTGCATTTCTCTGCAAGTACTCAGCAGCACTGTAAGTTTCACAATCGTCTCAAACAACACAGCCTCTGGTTGGATGCAAATCTTGCAACATAACAGCAGTGATTTTCTCAAAGGGGATGAGTTTCAATGAATCTCTGCAAAAAAAGCAAATCTCCCATTGTCAGCTCTTGCTTCTCTCAGTTTTTGGTGGTGCTTTCTGCACCCCACCTTTCTCCTGCCAAGGCAAGAATGTTAGGGTTGCACAGGAGGACTCAGGGACTGCAGCTGGATAGCCAACCCCTGGCATTGTCACATAAGGCTGCATCTGTTACTTACGTTCAGTGGAGCAGGGAAAATAGCCAGCAAAGATAAGGAGAAAATAGGAAAGAAAGGCATTAGCATGAAAGCAAAATTCAGCTGAATATCTGCCAGAAAGCAAGAAATAGAGGCCTTGGCCTGCATAGCCTCCGCTGATGAGCTTGCACAAAGGGCCTCAGTGTGCAGCAGGTATTCCAGCTCTGTCGTTGTGCAGATAATTAAAAACAATAATGAAAGAGAGGTTTTTATGCCTGCGCTCTGCTCACTGCCACAGCTCCCAAGCTGCAGAAGCTGAGTGGTCCCTCTGCAGCAACATTTGCATTATTGCTAATCTGTAATTGGGATCCCCACTTAGCTCTATGATTCTCTCTGACCATTTTCAGACCTTTACCATTCAAGTCAAGAGGCTCCTTCCTCCAGAAATTATATTAAGATTTGAAAGCACGCTTCCTAATTTGTTTTAACAGGCTGCAATGATTTCTGCTCATATCTACACAAGTGCATCATTTTCTGAGCACACAACTCAAAAACAAAACAAGAATCATACCTATTTTATAGTTTCTTCTAAAATCAGACATTCAGGAATTTAAAAGTGTCTGTATTTTAAATCTGTCACAGTAATGAGAAATAATGACGAGTCTTGCTTTCTCCCTCAGACAGTAAAGGCCAAATTCACATACAAATCTGAAGCACTCCAGTAAAAATAGGCTATGCTTACTCTAAATTGTATCTTCTTGTAACTTTCTTATCACTGTCTTTCTTGCTACATATCTTCACAATCCCTCATCACGGAAATTATCCCATGTTACACTCCTTCAGGTTTGGTTAGAACAAGAGAATTAGCTCCAGTGATGATGTGTAAGAAGGTATAAATTCTGCACTGAGGCACTGTGTGCAAAAGGATGGGAATCTGTGTGGGTGGCTGCCCAGGGATTTAAATGAAAAGGAATCCCAGCCCTTTTAGCACCATCAGGAGGAGGCTGAGGAGAATCAGGAAGCACACACTGCCTCAGTCCCCATGTATCCCATTTCATCTCACAGTTTGGACATTCAGTAAGTCTTTCATAGATCTGTTCTTTCCAAACTTCAGGGAGCAATTGGAAACAGTGAGAGACTTTCTTAGGGAGATAATTCTAGAGTCAAACAGAAGTGTACAGCTATATAGTAAACAAAGACAGCTATACTTAGCTGAGGACATACTCAGATCTCTAAAACACAAGCCACCTGAATGCCCAGTGTCACATAACTTCATTTTTATTCAGTTACATGGGAAGCTCAAAAACCAGAACTGCTAGGTGGCTGCAAGTTTCACCAAGCACTGGCTGTGTATGCTCTGGAAGAGAAGAATCAAGGCATTTCTTCTGCTGTCTTCTTCTAGATGGAGGTCCAAAGGTTAGAGGTTAGAAATTTCTTGCAAGCCTGAATGTTTGCAGATAATATAAAAAGATGTGAAAAGAATATTGACCAAAATCATCCCAACATTTATATAGCTCCTGAATGTAATAAAGAGTCTCTGCCAGAATAATCAGTTTTCTCTAACTGCAAAAATTGGTCTGGAGATAAACAGGCACAGCTTCAGAGCTAACAGTGGGGCAAACCCCAAGATATGTTTGGGCCTGTAAATCCGGTCAGAACAGAAATCCCACACATTTCACATTTTCTCCAGCCTGTTGAATAGGGCTCTCCCTGTGCTCTCACGCTTAATGAGAAAGATGGACCACAAGCTCTCAGCCTACTGCCTCATGTAAAAATTCTTGCCACAACATTTTTGAAATTGAGAAACTTTTAATCCGTTTAACATGCTGGAACCTTCCTCCACTGGGCAACTGAAAGCTGTAGCCACCTAGTGATTATTCAGCAACATCCGCAAAAATAAGTTTGATGTTTTCAGGCTGTTTTCTGGACATTTTGATATTGACATGGACAGATGTCAATACCATAAACAATACCATGGTTGGCACTAATTGGTATTGTCTCATTAAACAACCATAGAATCACCAAGGTTGGAAAAGACCTATAAGATCATCCAGTCCAACAGTCTGCAGCACAGAAAAACACATCCAGTAGCTACATTAAATTTCCCTCTTGCCTATTCAAGTTGGGTTTCCACCCCCATATCACAGACACTCTCTTTACCCAGTGATTCCTATACCTTAGAAAAACAGAACTCGTCAAGGTAAAAGTTTGGGATTTTGCAGCACTGCAGACCCCACAGAGAAGAAACAGACATAATATCTCATTCTAAATCATGTTTACCCTCCGTAAATATTTCTACTTGCAAAAAGCATTGCCATGGCACTGTGCAAAGCTGTATAAACAGTTGTAATTTTTGTCCTACTTTTTGATCCTTGCAGCTCGCGGCCAGGTTGCTGAATTGTTTGGTTGTCAAGGGCAGGTTTAAAAATTTTATGCAGCGGCATGGCGTATGATGTAAGCTCTCATGCACCTGACAGCTCACGCATGAACAGCTCAGGCGTGGCAGGGGGATTCACTGTCGAATTTAAAGGCAAATAAGAGGAGCTTTCTATGAGGATACAACAAAGTGAGCTCAATTTTGCTATCAGGAATTCAGTAATACTTCAGATCACATATTAGACTGTTCCTGTGCTAGTTACTGTGTTCCTTGTTCTTTCTGCACTGGCCTCTTATAATCTTGTTTCCTCTCATATCATTCACTAAAGCACCACCACTGCACTGAACTATGATTTCACTTAAAACCCTATAAGTCTACAGTGGATATGACACTGCAGGGTATGTCAGGAGTCCCACAGAACTGGCATTTTCTATCAGTAAAACAACTCATGTAAGCTTTAAACACATTCAGTGGAAGCAAGCAGTTAGAAGGTGCCAATAGCTGCACAAAGTCACAGTGTGCCATCTAAACAGAAGATTGAAACACAAATAACTATCTACTGTCCAGGATTTCCTGAATCACATCAGTCCAAAGGGAGGCTGTAAGAAGGAAGGGAACAGACCCTTTTAGTAGGGTCTGCTGTGACAGGACAAGGGGAAATGGTTTCACACTAAAAGAGGGGAGATTTAGCTTGGACACAAGGCAGAAGTTCTACAGAGGGCCATGAAACACTGGCACAGGTTGCCCAGAGAGGCATTGGATGCCTCATCCCTGAAGACAGCCAAGGTCAGGGCTGGAGGGGCTCTGAGCACCTGATGGAGCTGTAGGTGTCCCTGTTCAACAGACCAGGTGGTCTTTAAGAGTCCCTTCCAACTCAAATGATTCTGTGCCCTAAGGCTGCACACAACAGCGCGAGCTCACACTAGACATGTAAGCAGCATTCTGACTATTGCTTTCACTGGGTGTGCTCACACTGAATGCCCACATCTAAAAATCACAGCCTTAATTTGGGAACTCCTGATAATTTTTCCACAGGCAGGGTTCAAATTGTTCTCTACATACCATTGGCTTCAGTGTGAATTAAATAAGAATTTCCTGGAGGAAGATAAGGGCCACAGTCATTTCTCCCTCTTCCCAGTCTCCATTTCTTTTCATTTATTCCACACCAGCAGTTACAAAAAGTAGACTGAGGGATGCAGTGCTGTTTGGCAATGAGTAATAGGGAGTTAGAATTTGTTAATATGGACAGCCACAAACAAGTAAACTGATAGATACGGGAGGAAAATGATTATGAGAGAGAAAGAAGGACTTCCGCCTAGCTCAGACAGACTGCTACCGCCAGCTCCCAACCAGCAACTAGTCCACACTGCTCCGTTCCCAGTTAGTTTTCCAGGGAGATATTCCAAGGCAAGCCTCCGAGGAACACAATTACTCCTCCCAAAAGAGAGATGGGAAAAAATATTAGAAAAACTGAAGGCTGATTGAGAAGGAAGAATTTAAAGGGCTGCCAAATTTCTTCCTATGGCAAGGTGGGACCTAGCTGTCACCTGTGCTTCTTTTGAGACTCTCCTGGGCTTCCAGTTGAATGCCTTTTTTTTTTTTAATCCCTATTTGGTCTAATCAGTTACTAAGAGGTAAAGACACATTCATGTCACTCAGAAAAGGTAGTAATGCAAAGAGTTTCCAATTACCCTTTAATTAAAATATTAATTAATTAACAAAGTGTATTTATAGAATAATTATATAATTTCACACACCATCGATCATATTTTAAACAAATTCATTTAATTAAGTTGACACATACACTGCATTCCCCCATAGAGTTATTTCTCAAAACCCAGTGCATACCTAACTTTAAGAGATTCAGACTGCAGAGGGGAAGCTCACAATGGCCCACAGTGGTATTTGGAGCAGAATGAACCACTTCATACTTTTAAGTAAATTTAATACTAGTGGCTGTAACCCTGAAGGCTGAAGTCCTACTATCTACATAAAAGGCACTGGGAAAGCAAGAGCAGCACGAGCCTTCTTGCTACCAATATCCCTCATCCTGACCTAGAGGGGCTGACTTTAATAAACAGTTAATCATTATCCTCTTCACCAAGCCTGCTAAGCAGCTTAAGAAGCTTGGCATTTCTGTGGTGGAACTGAGCTAAGGCTACCGAATCATTTCTCGGAGCCTGCTGAGCACCACCACATGCACACAGCACAGCATGCTGAGGCAGTGCACAGAGAGCCCAGAGTATGTTTGGCAGCCTTCTTGGAGCCATCAGCTTTGCTCTGCCTTCTGTGCTCCTGGGCTGGGTGGCAGCCCTGATCCTTGGGAGCATTGCTGTGGCTTTCCTACTTGCACAGGCTGGTCAGGCACTGTTTCATAGCCTCACGCATCCTTGCTGCTTTCTGGAGTTAACTCAGGATGATCTACCATGATGAGGATGATCTGCAATCTGTTCACAGCTCGGGTCTCTGATCATAAAATCATTAAGGTTGGAAAGATCAATAAGATCATCCAGTCCAGCCATCAGCTCATGCCTGTGACCACTCTAGACCATGCCATTCAGTGCAACATCTACCCTTTTTTTGAACACCTTCAGGGACAACAACTGTGCCACCTCCCCAGGCAGCCTCCTCCAGTGCCTCACCACTGTTTTAAAGAAGTTCTTTCCAATGTCCAATCTGAACTTTCCCTGACACAACTTGAAGCCATTCCCTCTTGTCTTATTGCTAAATAATGCCCATTGCCATCTATTTCTAAGCCAAGGATTCCAAATTATCTGTACAGCTCTTAAGCCTTAAGCCTGCTACACATTTGATTTCCCCTTCTTCTTTCAACTTGTAGCTCCAGCATTTTGTGCTCTCTCAGTACAATATTCCTCACGTTTCTGCAACAGCTGGTAACAGTTTCATACTTCCTTCCTTAGGTTATCAAACAACGTCAGCTTGCTTATCAAGCAGTGTTAATAAAGTCATTTACTTGTTGCTTAGATTCCCTTTCGGACACTCCATTCAACTCCATAAAAAGGTGTTTGCTGAACTGCTTTTCTGGGGCCATTTAGTGCTTTCCTACTGCACCTGGGAACCTTAGCTGCTGTTTCACAATGGTCCCCACTCACAACCTTCTTCTGCACTCCTTTCCACACAGATACCTCTCAGAGCCTCTGCTATTTGTAGGACTGCTTTATTTGCATTTTGCAGCCAGTACTGCTTTGATGGTATGCAGCACCAGTTTCCAGTGCACATCCATTTGATGACAGTAGTCACATTTGCCTCATGTTTAACACAAACCTCACAAAATTCACCAAGCAAGTTCTAATCTGTGTAGAGATGTTGACTTGAACTGATGTTACTGAAGTAACAGGAATTATACCCATAGGGATCTTGTCCCACTAATGTCACTGAAATGGGCTAGTCATGAAAGTAAATACCAGAAGCTGAAAAGAGAAAATATAACGTGCCCCTGGATGTTCACAGTCACACATTTCAAGCCTTTATGTTTCCTAACATCTTTAAAGTAATTCTTCACATCATCCAAGTCTGAAAATTCAGCCATCGCTTTTTCACTCATTGTTTTTATTGAGCTTATCCGTAATGTAACAGAAGTTGTGATGAACTGAGGAAGGGAAGAAACACAGCCCTCAGACTCCCCCAGTCAGCCCTACTCACTTATCCCACTTCTGATTTTTCATGACATCAGTAGTCAGAATCAGGGAACTGGCTGAAATTTTCAAGAGCCTCTTAATACTGCAGGGATTCTTTAGCCTCTGCTCAGAAATAGCCAAATAAATAACATCCTGAATCAAAATCGCTACTTATCACCATAGATGGTATAGAATTCATGTTCAATTTTAGCCTATACAAACCTGAGGAAAGCTAGTCAGACAAAAAAATTGAGAATAACGAGATAGCACACATTAGAGTATTAGCAGTACACAAGCATTTCAGAGAAATGGGAAAAGGTTTTCAAACCATCCACTAGGAAACAAGGTGAAGCTGACCCATAACTACAATCATTCAGGCTGACTGAGCTAGCAAGGCTTGCACAAGCTCCATCAACTCTTCCTTCCGTTGTCTCAGATATTTCTTCTGTTTTTAAGAATGAAATGATTTGCTGACAATCTACTGCAAAAGCAGTAAGCTAAGCCTCCCACCATTCAGGTATCTGCTTGATTTCTAGAGATCTACATCAGCAAAGAAGGAAGAATAAGGCCAGGCTTCCCACGTTTTTCTTTCTTGTAAGTTGCGCCCTTAAAATCCACATTCGAATGCTCAAAGAAGCAGACTGAAATTCACCTGTGCTCAGCATCCAGCAGTCCTTCTTAATGAATTCACTGCCCTTTTTATCTTTTTTTTTTTTTAAACATTCACTGTGAGCAGCTCATCATTCCGTCTCCCTGCACAAGACCCTCTCCTTCTCTCCCTGTAGGTTTCTGAGCATTTTGCCTACAACCAAACAGACCTTCCCAGCACAACTCTCAATCCCTCACAAAGCACAGCAGCGCATCTTCTTGCTCTCACAGCCAACCTCTTTCTCCTATCTCTCCCTTTTTCTTGCTGCCTCTGCCTGCTGATTGCCAGCCAGCTCTCAGACCTTCCACATAGGGTTGTTACAACTGGACCAGCTTTTCACTCTCATACACAATCCCAGATTTACAATTATCTTTTTTCCTTTACTTCTTCTTTCAACCCCTTTGTTTTCATTCTGGCTTTTGAATGTTGATGCTTCCCATCTTTCCTGCCTTTCCATTGTTTTCCCTCCCTACTTTCCCTGGAAGCCCTTAATCACACCTGCTTGTCCTCCCTGAATCACATCTCTCTCTCTATCTGGTTACAGCTCTGCAGGCAGCATTTACGAGCAGGGATCTCTAGTGATGTCCTACAGGAATACGGTTTGGCACACTGTCTGGACTGTTCAAGCCCTACTGCACCCCTGAGTGCCACAAAAAGCTCTACGCAGAGAGGCAGAACAGAAAAGAAATGCTTTACAGCCACTTTCTTGTACGCTATTTTTTCCTCTCAGAATCTAAGGAAGATTTAGAACGTGAGGAGGAAAGAGCCTAGATTTACAAACAACAATCAGGCAGGTAAATATTCTGCAGTTTAGTTGCAGTCAAGGGAATATAGAAAGAGTGTATTTAAGGAAGAATAAGCCAGAATCCCCAGTGCTTATAATTCACCTAGCAATTTCAAATTCTTCTGGTGCGTCACCTAGTTACCTCAGTACTATTAATACCATAACCTGAACCCACTTAGCCCTCTTTAGAATTGGCATACAAAACAGCTTGCTCTGGGATGACAAGGTGAGTGCCTGCTGAGAGATGCTTGGCGTTAGGGTGCTGGCAGCATCAGGTCCCACCACCAAGTCCAAGCTGCAAGAGAATGTAAAAAATAAACAACCACAGGCTGCTCTCAGCTATTTTTTCTTTGCTGGTTGATTTTAGAAGAACACTAGTGTTACTCAGAGAAAAACTTAGAACATATTTTTATACTGATCATACCTACATAAGAGATGGGCATGGAATTATATCCTGCAGTGCAGATTCCTGAGTATACTCAGAGAGGGAAATTACTTTGGTACCAGCATGGATGGACCCACATGGTCAAGTCCCGTCCTCAAGGCCCAGAATTGTGCCCAGGATCCTTCCTCCCTGCTAAGCTCTTGAAAAGACAGAAATCAACAAGGAATGAACATGCATCCCCTGTAACTCAAAATATCTGCTTTGCTCTGCCAACAGGCCTCCATTGCCTACTCTTGTGGTAGTACGCACATCCCTCTCTCAGCTCCTCACTCTTCCAGTAGTGAGCAAAGTTCTGACTTAGAAAGGAAACAAACATTTATTTCTAAGGACCATGACACATCACTTATCTTACATAGCTTAGTAAACTGGCCAACGGAAGAGCATGAAGATCAGTGACCAAAAAGCTACATTTGTACAGAAAGTAAGGAAATTTTGGCTCTCAACTGAAGACTGTTAGAATACTGAAACCATTTACTGCCTCTCAGACTGAAGCCTCAAGGTGCGCTTGCACTGCTGTGCAGTACTCTGCAGCCAGCCACTGAGCTGGAGAAGGCCCTCAACAACTTACTGACACATCCAAGCCATCCTCTTATTCTTAGTTACACTCCTTGAAACCGCTATAAAATTTACCCAGAGCACAAAGAGGAGTTGTTTTTTGCTGAAAGTAGCAACTCCATTGTTACAGCAGCCAAGGACACTACATCTAACTTCCATATGAAGCTGAAGAGCCAGTATAGACTTTGTTTTGTTGTTGTTTTTTCCTCCTGGTGACAACACAAGCCTTTGGAACAAAGCTCAAAGGAAAAAAAAAAAAAAAAGTCCTGTCTCTACAATTAATGGATTTTATGCCGGGTTTTTCTCCTAAAGAAGTCATGGTTAACAAGAACAGAAACGTGCCAAAACCTGATATTTTAATTAAACAGTATGTTTCTTACTGCTTTTTCTTACTGGTTTTGTTTGCTTTTCTGCGTATGTATTCCTGTAAGGTAGCAAAGCTAGCAAACCTGCATACTTTTTAAGACACCCCTCTGCAATATGTAATTGAAACTCCTTGAAATATTTAGACAGTTCTAGGAGGGAATGTTCTGCAACAATAAATTACTGTAGTGCCATGGTAGCAACATTGGTGGCATGGCAGAGAGGGCAAACTAGTTTTTAAATTCTTATTCCTAGCTACTTATAATTTAGTGTATATACTGAAATTTTTTTTTAGCATTAATGCCTAATTGTACCTTCGGGATGCTTTTTTTTCTTCCTTCCAGTTCCTAATTGAATTCACTATTATAACTGAAAAGCAGTTTTTTATAAAACTCTTATTTGTCATGCCTGGAACTGAAGAGGTTTTTTTTGTTTGTTTTGCTGTTTTAAAAGAAGTTTGAAAAAACTCAATTGGGTGAGAGTATATGTGTACAGCTCAGGTGCTTGTGCCCCAACCCGCAAACTTTTCCAGGCTGAACCTAGTACACATCCCCATCTAGGCAAGGACACGCACACCCAGCCAAGTGTAGAGACGCTCCTACAGAGCTCTGCTTCTGCTCTGAACCAAATGCTTCACAGCAGGCAGCTGCCATTTACAAGGTATTTAATTCAGAAGGCAAGACCTCTAGCATTCCTTTTCACTCTGTTTCTGAGAACAGGCCAGTACATAGCTGTACAGAGCTTACATTTTCACTATTATTTCTTACGTTTAAGATTGATGAGACAAATCTTAAATACACAGAGTGGAAAGTAACTGCTCATCTCATATTTCTGTATCCTGGAAGATCAAATCACTTTTTTTTCCAGATAGCTTAAAATCCAAGTCATTTGGGCCCAGATATTAAGGTATTTAGGTGCTCAACTCCCATGCAGACACTTAATGAGGTATTCAAATACAAGAGGCCTTCACTGCATTTAAAAATCTATTCTGTGCTTTCACCACTTGAATTGTTTTTTCAACATTTACCTTTCATTTAGCTCATTCCAGACTTTTATTCCTTTTGTTTATAGGTCTTCCCAGGGCTTCCTAAGATGTCCCAGGGTTACTTCCTCTCTTTTCTGCAGTCTGCTTCTATGCATATTACAGAATTACTGGGCAGAACACTGCCCTTTATGGGGGATAATGCCAGCAGCATTGACACATTGCAATACGTTGTAGAAGCAAAGCTACGCTGTATTATGTGAAAGATTCTTTGAACGTATATCCACAGCAGTGAAAGCTGTTAAACCATTACTTTCCAGCGAGGAGGAGTAAAACAAGGGATAAAGGTATCAAAATAGAAAACTGTGTCAAATTAATGAAACAGCTCGGTTTGATTAAAGGATATAAGAAACACCTGGAAAACTAAGTGGCTGAACAGATACCAAGTGACTTTTTTACCAAAGCTTTTTAATACATCTTTAGAAACAAAGATGTTATAAAGTAATATCAGATATACATATGCAAATATATATCTACACATACATACACACACGTCTAACAGTGCTTGCAGAGTGAGAAGCCTTACTTTAGTACAGGCAATAGTGGTTGAAGCTATGAAGGGAATATGGCAAAGACGAACCCATCCTTCTCGAAGAAGAAAAAAAGGAAAAAAAAGACAGAAAGATGTCCTCTCTAATCTGTTAGAATCCTTTGTGGCTGTCAGCGAGAGCAAGGAGAGAAAAACCAAATGACACAGATTATTTGGACTTCCAAAGGGTGTTTGACAAATTCCCCTCCAGAATGTTGTTACCAAAAACGAAGAGGCACAGTGTGGGAGGCGCGGCAAATCTCAGATCTGAAGGTGATAAAGCAGAAAGGCACCCTGCACACAAAGGCATTAGCTCTAGCTCTGCTGCTGAGCACCTCATGCTACCAGGTAAGTTACCTATCTGGCCCAGACCCCCATCCATCTGCTCACCCACCCACCAGGTCCTTGTGGGGTGCCTGGAGCCATGCTGAGGAGGGTGACCTCCAAAGGAGAACGCCCGCAGAGGAATCTGCGATGAAGACAGTGAAATTCAAAGCCTGAATTTCCAATTGACACAGTGGGTTTCATGCTATTTGGAAATACTTTCTAAAAAAAGAGTACTTTTTAAAAAGAGTAAAAAAAATTGAAAAAAGCTCTGAATTCCAGTTGTGACACATTATCTGGATAAAAGTGCATACCTGTGTTTCATATACTCCCCCAGTCTACCCCCTGCCCCCCACTGCCCCAGGTTAAAGTAACGTCAGAAGACTATATATTAGTATGCCTTCTGTCTCAGTCAACTCATGGCACTTTTCAGTGCACTTAACAGTATCCATAACAACAACAATACAGGATATTTTAATTACAACATTCTCTAGAACTGCTGATTGTTTATTGTGACCAGATGAAGAACACGGGCAAAGATTCATTGAGAAATGTGCTCCAATCTATGTTGAGGAAAAGGCTGATTTACATCAGTATTTCTGATGCCACAAAATCCCCATTAGACAGAAAAAGGAAAAAAATATCCTAAAAAGTATGGTATCTGTGCCTACTATTACCCTTTGAGAGGCCCTCATGTTGAGCAAACGACAAGGGACACGTAGAATTTGGAAGATGTGCTCATTCTGATTAAAAAGAGTCGAAGGGGCCAAAAAGCAGTCCTGTTTTCTTATGATATTGACTGAGATTCTTGCACCCTTAACCACTCCTGGCATTAATTCAAGGGTACATATACTGGAAAAATGTATTCTTATTGTGAATAAAAGATAGAACTAAACCACAACTGCAGATGCATGAATAGCAGCACAGACTAGAATGTATACTTAAGGGTGGGAAAAAAGTGACAAGGAGAGAATGAGAAACTGATGAAGACAACATCAAAGGGTAAGTTACATCAATTACAAAAAGAAATGATCTGCTCATTTAAAAGGACAGGCAGGTGGGTCTTTTTCCAGACCCCTGTTACTGGCATCTGCTCTAGACATTAAATCCAGCACTTTGCTCTGGCAATGCAAGGTCTTCATAGAATCATAGAATATCTCAAGTTGGAACAGACCCCTAAGGATCACCGAGTCCAACTTCCAAAGCAACAGGTTATAGGACACCCTGGAATGGGAAAGGACAACAAACCATTGTACTGTGATGCAGAAGACCATGCTGTGCCTTGCAGTGAGTTCACAAGATCACAACTTAAAGCTGGCAACCTTTCTTTTCCCTGAATAAGGGCTGTAGGTAGAGATTCACATCCACTTTAGCATGCTACTTCACTCATAACACTGCAAACCTACCAGAGAAACAACAGTCCAGAGCCTTAGCAAGGTACTCAAAGTGATCCATGGGAATGATGAACACCCCTGAATTTTTCTTTTGGGAATTATCTGCATTTTGAAGAACTTCAGATTTTAGATGACAGGCCCGATTTATACCAATCTTGGGGTCACTGACAGCCAGGACATGCAGCCATGTTTCTGTAGCTCCAATATCATGTCCTCTAGCCACTGAGCTGTTAAGTGCAATCCAAAATTTTCAGGCAGTGATTGCCCTAGCAAGATTTGACAATCATCATGGCAGAATGTACGCAGACAGGGCTCAAGCATTTAGAAAACAAGAACAAACAAAACAAGTCTGAAATTTCCTCATGTCTTGCTTCACAAGCGTTAAAATCTCTTTAGGAGTATATTATAAGATAGGATGCTTCAGAATTAAGAAAGATACAAGATGGGACTTTGAAGTCCAGAGTATCACCTTCTTATACATTAATCCATAGCGAGAAATCTCCAAGAAGGAGAAAGAGGCACACTCCAGAAATCTCAGTAAAAGGCCTTTCAAAGCCACCTGAAACCAGAGCTTCCCACTCTCCTCCAAGTTAATTACTTACCCTCCTAGAAAAAAAGCAGCAGAAAAAAATTGCTTACACATGACCTACAAAGAGCAAGCAACATAGCTCTGATTTCCTTTTTCATTCCTAAGAGAGCACTTTTGCTGAGAGGCTGCGCAATGGTGGTGGGGAGAGACAGAGCTAGTGTTTTTACTGTTGTAGGCACAGAGGGATCCTGATTTTCCAGCCGGACCTCAGGACATCAATACAAGAAAGATAAGGAATAGACAGATACAAGTTTCCATTTCAAAAACAGTTCAGTCACCTTAATCTGATTGGACCATGTTAGGGAAAGCACGCATCATCTAACTCTCCTCTGCATGCTCCTTTGCATTCAGTTTATTCCCTCCTTCACTTTTCAAGTTTTCTATTGCTTATTCAATTACTGAATCTTACCCTCCCAACTACAAGCAAACGCAGCTTTACGTTTAAATTTCTATTCTCAATTGGTTTTGTATTTCAGCAAGGTACACGTCAGCCTGGAAACAAGACAAGTGGCCATCGCCATGGAACACATCCCACACACCGAGTAATTTAAAGGAATTTGAAGAGAGAAAGCTATTTATGAGGACAGAGCAGAGGAAGGGAAATAAATAAGGAAAGGAGGTGAGAAGACTCCTTTCTGTTTCCCTTTGCTGTCAAAACTGAAAAACAAGTGCCAAAACCCTTGCCCCATGATTGCATCAGCAGTAATTGCATCCACACACACCTCTGCAGTGGGCAGACTCTGTTGTCCCCACCAGGAACGCCACTGAGGGCAAGCGCGCCTTTTCTGTGCTGTCTGGCAGGGCTCCATCTCACTTAGTACAGGCTGGGGTTTCCTTACTTGGTCCTATATTGTGCCCTGCCTTTGCAGCCTCCCTGGTTCTGATTCCCTTCCTCATTTTCAGTCATCTCCCATTTTCAGTTTGTCCCACTGAGACAGTGGAAATAGAGAAACATCACCCAATGGGAAACAGAGCCAGGTTCTCCTCCACATAAGCACGAGCAGCAGTTTCCAGCCCTTTGATAGTTGTCAATTTTGAGTAATCCTGGTGGGTCCATTTAAATCCTTGTTAAGGGCTCCCTAATTCATTAAATATAAATCCAGCAGTTATTTGACTGCGTAATTATTAGGGATAATTTGCAATTAAGCGATTGGCCTGTGATGAAGGGACAGATAATTCATCGGCCTGCTTTGGCATTTTCGCATGGGGTGGGGGTTAATTAAGCAAATCCAGTCAGCTAAATGTCTCTCTTCCCACTATATTTTCTCCCACCTTTAAATGCAAACCAGACCTCATGCAGCTGTGCAGGCCATGGGAGTCTAAGCCTATTAAAGAAATCTTTTAATGGCTGTAAAACTACCACTAATTGAAATAAAGATATTTTCACACTATTTTCGCATTGTGAAAATCGCTCTAAAATAATTCTTAGCACAATACATGATGCACAAACCGCTCTGCCTGACAAGTGCAGCATTTAATTTGCACTAATTAGTCCAAGGTGGGGGCAGCGTGAAATTCATTAATTCCGTGGCTTCTGCATTATGAATTGCGTGTTTACATTTCCAAACTCTCAGGTTCTCTGCAACTCAACACCCCACACTAAGGGGAAGAACATTTGAGGCTGACAGGAATTCCACACCTCTTCGGGTGCACTCAGACTTTGATTTTTGAGTCTGCAATTTGTTTTCTGCTTGCCTCAAAGCCCGTAGCTGGATTTTATGCTGTGTGGTCCCTTCCTTTCTCCTAATCTTGGTCTCAGCTCCTGTCTGACAAAAATATTCGTCTGGGTGGCTCGGGTCACTGTGGGACGAGCATGAACAGAGCAGCAGGTGAAGTCATTCAAGAAGCAATTTTCAAACTACTTTATGTTCTATAAAAAAAATGTAATAAATCCTCCATATCGACTAAATCTGAAGTTTTCATGATGCTGTTCCAATATTTGCTCCTATAATGACATCAGGAGATGTTCATTAAAGATCTAATCCAGAGCCCCATGAAAGTCAACAGACAGACTTTCACCGACTTCAGAAGGCGTGAATACGCTAGCTTCTATGTATGCTATAGAACACAACACTCCAAGAACCATAGTATTGGCAAAATTGTCCTACAAAATAAATCATCTTAAGTGAACAGTGCAGAAAAGCATTATAAAACACATCAGATGAAGCAAAACATAAGATTCCTGCAAATTAAGGTGTAACAATTATATTATATATAGTTACTAGACACACTGCCAGTGTTGAAGCTGATCCATTGTTTCCAAAGCTACAGGATACACTTATAAGCCCAGAGCAATAATACAATGAGAATAAGGGGAAGCACAGCTCACAAAGTTACCATGAACTCCATTTATTCATTAGCAGTAGTAACAGCTACTGAGGTAACACCCCTGCAAGAGACCACGCCATCTGCCTCTTGCACACAGGTGCCTAACCAAACACCTCGTTAGTCTCAGAATGAAAGCAAAAAGACACACCAAAGTTTTCCTACCTCCTGCAAACCAAAAGAAAAGAGAAAGAAATTGAGACTAACTGCTTTCTATAGCTGAGCAACAATAGACAAGTTACCCCAAAGCATGAAGAGCAGCTCCTGGAACTGGCAGGAGAAGGACAGGCCAGAGCAGAAAGGTGCCCAAGTCCTTATGCTAACATTTACTGCTGGATATCCAGTGGGAGCCAGGAAGGTAGCAGAGCCAGACGGGGAGCCAGAAGTACATTAACAAAGGGGAGTGGTGCAGGCACTAGAAGCCTGCTCAGGTGGTAATTCCGGGACTAATGAGAGAGAAGCCATTATCCAGAACCTTCCAGAAAGTGGAAGTCTGCAGGAGAAGTTTCCTCCGGGAGACTTTTAAGAGACAACGGAAGAGAACAGGGGTATTTTAATGGTATAAATATGGTGAAAAATGATGTCCTCCACCATACCTGAAGGAGTAGGTGGAACCAGCCTATTTGCTCCCTTCAGGGAGACGACCTAACCACAGGCTGACTACAGTCCAGAACACAGCCACAGCAATAACTCAGTTGTGAACAACAAGGACAAACCAAATGTGCATCCACAGCCTCATTGTTAGCAAGTGTTTTGTTAAAATAAAGCCATCAGTTAAGCACAGAAAAATGCACACGTGAGTCTTCCATTTAGCAAGGTTTCCCAATTGGCTGTGCATCCCTGGATGACTTATTTGTGTCAGTATGTTTCAGGGCACAGCTAGGGCACACAATGTCATCAAGAAGTACTATTTGATTATGGTGCAGTACTTTGGGTGGCTTTTAGAAAGCAACAGATTACAGCATTTCCATGTACTGTGCATAACATTTCCATACCACTTAGTAAGTACAAGGCTGAAACCAAGGCTCTAACCTTGAAAGCACATGGTTAAAGTGCTGCCTAGCAGACTGATACACAAAACCACAAACTAAACCATCTCCCAAACTCCAGTAACACAACAGAAAGCACAACAACAGCAAAGCAGCAAGACCCCAAGCTGCAGCAATAAGGATTTGCTCAAACACAACAGCAGCAGGCACAGAAATAAAGGAAAGAATATTCTTACCTTTAGAAGGCTTCAGGTATACAGGGAGCTCCAGAGAAATACCCTCACCTCCACTGCCAACCTTAAATGAAGTCTGGGAAGAGGTGAATCCTGGCTCCAAGCCTTCTGGTCACTCAAGTTCATTGCATGCACCTGAGCTCCCCTGGGTTGGCCCCGCCTTCCCCCCAGGTGCTCAATCACTGGTTCAGGCTGTGACTCAGCATTTCCACTACAAACATCTTCAATAATACTTTGGCTACATGGAGTAGAAAAGGCACTTTAAAAAGTGTGGCCTTTAGCAAGCAGCAGATTTCTTTCAGTGCACTCTTAAGCCTATTCTTAAAGTTGTAGTCAGGCAAATATCCTTATGAGCTAAGCACTGTGCTACTGAGATATCCTGAATCAAAGCTAAGATAACATAGAAACAAACAGCGTGGGTCTAGAAGTCATGATGCTTCATCGCTACAATCAATTTAATTACTATGTTAATTTCTGCTCTGTTTGGAAGAGGAAGCTAAGCTAGCAGTCTCATTATTTAAACTGGAATTTCTATGTACCTTGAAAGAAATATCTTCAGATTTTCCTAGAATTGTTAGGAGGCACGGCTGCCAGTATCAAGTAAGCATAAGGAGGTATAACCTCTAGGCATGGTCTTGTTTAAGAAAGCTAAAACTTGAGCAGTTTAGCCCAGAAAATGAGGGTAGTATTTGTTCTTTTCTTTCTTCTTTTACCAGTAAATGATAGAACACAAAGTTTGCTCATATAATATTCTGCATTCTAAAATCACTTTGTGAGTGACACAACAGCCGTTGACTTCAATGTGCTGTTTCTGTGAGCACCACAAACACAAATGGCCCATAACAAAACAGTTTTGATAACTTTTAAATGAGCAACATTAAGTGATATCTGGCTGGTTTCCATACATGTAAACCCAAGCCACCTTTGTAGCACTATTCTGATCCTATTTAAGCCTGAAAAGAACTTAAATATCTCCTTGGCTTTTGAATGCATAAACTCTTGGTGCTTTCAGTACCCTTTCACCTTTCCAAGCGCATTTCTTTATCTGAAGAAGTGTCTGCTTAAAGGCGGACCCTCTTTATCTCCATATGCAAGCACCCATGTTCCGGGCAGTAGGCTCTTGGTGTTATATCTGTGCATTTACCTATGCATGTGCCTGTCTGATTGTTAGCAAAATAGTGCTGGTCTTGTATAAGGACCTACCTGAGACTCAGATGAGAAGAAAGAGGTATCCTCAAATCGGGTATTAGTGGGAGTTGTTTGTAATTTCACACTATTTCTTTCTAATGGGAAGCTTCTAAAATCACACTTGCTCTCCTGGAAAGGATTTGCACAGCTCTAACAGAAAAGCTAGACTAAGATGGACGGATCTAGGAATGTCACATGGCCTTCCTGAGCATAAGTTATGTTACTAAATCAGCACATTGATCTGGGAACATGGTGTCCTGGAATCCTGAAAATGTCAGGCACAGTCTCAGTGCTTCATTTCTTTAAAATTAAATTAATTTAGCCAGCTTACTATGGTGAGAAAAACTACGATGTCACATATATGCAGGCAGCAGGGCATCAGGCATTCCAAGTCCCACTGCCTTTAACTGTTTCAAATGGAGTCACCCACAGGGAAGCATCTGGGTTGCCACCTCAATCTTCCTTGCTGGAGACAACAACCAAGGCAGGCAATCTGTATCTTTGCTTATGCAAAATCAGGTGTTCCAGAGCTTCTCAGCTCTCCATAGATCTCTGGGGATTCCAACCCTGAAGCTCTGTCAATGGGGCTGAGAGGTAAGATTAGATGATTACACGTGACAATACTAATCCATCTACCTTACCCACGGGGCACATCTGAGATTAAAGGCTCATATAGTACATGCCCTTCTACTACGATCTCCGGTTCTGTGTATATGTTTAATCAAATATGCTAATCCACAGATATATGCCCATGGTTGCAGAAGGTGGTGCAAGCAGGACGCTTTTAGCAGGCGGGACTCATCAGCAGGTATTAGCCATGCAGATTTTGTCTGTGGAGCAGTTAGATATTGGCACAAATTGCTTCAGCGGAAAATGGGACAGTTGGAGAAAATGCACCAAGAAGTGGACATTTTCTTCTTTCCTAACTTGACAAAACACACAAGGCAAGCATACTTTGCACATAAGGAAAAGGAATAATTGGAAAGTTTCAAAGCCTTTACATTAGAATGGAACTGGTCTGCACTCTTGAGGAAGTAGCAGCACATCCTCACCTCGCCCCTCCCAACATCACAGCTAGCTTTGGTTCCTGCACCACAAGGACTGCACAACATGCACGGGGCCCACAGACACAGCCCCCACCCCCCCCGCCCTGTGGCACAGAAGGAGCAGGACTGGCCGCGGCTCTATGGGCACACAGCTCCACGGAGCACAGGGCAGCTCCATGGCAAGGAGGGGGGCACTGGAGCAGAGGCCAGGGCAGAGCAGCCTCCCCAGCCTCCTGCCTCCTCCTGACCTGCAGGCTCACCTGGTCGGACAACCACCTGCTTCCAGGCTTCGCTGCCCTCAAGCTGGGCACCCCTCTTCTGCACTAAAAACTTCACCACAGCCAGCAGGTAAGCCTCCAGCTGGTTACGACGTGCTGCTACAGGAACATTTTAACTAGCCATTTTTTATTAGCAATCCTAGAGGTGATGCAAGAATCGATACCGTGATCTGAGGGTCACCAGTGTAGAGACAGATACATCAGGAAGCTGCAGCCAGAGAAAGAGACAACAGGACCTTGTCTGACCTGTACCCTTTGGGGAGGAGGTGGGCAGACTGTTATCTACTGTGAGAGAAAAATGCACAGCCACAACTCGCTGATAGCACAAGCTAGCAAAAGGTGAAAAAGAGCTGAATATGTTATCAAGGCGACTACACTTTCTACACTAGATTTCAGCAGAGCAAAGCTGTACAGAGACAGCTTGGCAGCTTCCCTGTCCTGCTTCTCCAGGCAGTGATGAAATAACCACCCAAATTTCCTCGCTAGCATAAACTGGAGGATTCATATTGTTCGTATTTGAAATAGGATTATGCAAAGGAGAGCTGGATTGTAGGTTGTTTGATGGGGAAAGAGGAAAAGCAGTTCTCGGTCCCAGTAGGACCTAAACTCCTTTAGAATAATATAGCTAATACAGCAAAAGGTGATGTTTTCTCTGGAAAACATTATACATGGCAAAATTCTACTTAGCATTTACAGAAACTGAGCAAAAGGGAATAGAGATCCTGGGAACCTATGCAGTTCAGTAAAGAAAATGAGTAGCAGGCAATAAAGCACAGCATCACGTGGAGCACAAATACCTGTGCCTGCTGCAGCTAATACAAACAGCTCCGTCATATACCAGACATCCCTTTCCATTTGTCCCACTTGCCCTGCAGAAACTCCTTGTGGCTTGGCTAAATATAGACAGCTCTGACTGCACCAACACCCAGCCTCAGTTCCAGCTCTCTGCTTCATATTTCTTACTGAAGCAACAGCAGCACGGGGCATCATCAGGACCCTGATATTCATCTCCTCTCCTTCGCCAGTACAAGGAAATGACCTGCATACCCCTCTGCCTCTGCTCCATGTGACATTTCCTCACATCCCCCCAGCTAGCGGCAGGCGATTCCCTCTGAGACACTTCAGCTCTGCCATTGGGAACGTTCTCAGTTCTGGGCTGCTCAGGCATACACAGACATTCAAGAATATCATTAAATCAAAGCTAATCAGATGGCTCCCTGATCATCTCAAGATACTGTTCAGGCTTCTTCATTTAAAACCCTGCATAGATTTGGCTTAATCTCTTTCACAATTCTTCCCTTTCTGATTCCTCTCTACTTATCTAACATCGCTTTTTCTTTGTCATTTCTCATGCCCTTCCGACACAGCCTTCCTACAAGTTTTCACCTCATCTCACCATTGATTTTCAAGCCTTGTCTGAGGATTTTCTCCTCTGTGTCTTAATTTCTCTCCTTGAAAAGCAAGATCTATTTCAGCTCTGCTTCCTCTGTTGAGACAGGGAACAAGGCAAGCATGCTACAGTCACACTTGCGTCCTAGCCATGGAGGGCATTGCTTACAGGATAAATTGAGATGCTGCAATACCATCGCTCTCTTCTGAAGCTTTATATGCTCCTCAGGTGGTCTTGTTCTGGACCTTTTGCAAAAGCCAGGATTTTACAAATTGCAAGAAGGTTGCTGTTGATGCTGCACTGCTTAGGTCTCACACTGAATACAACAAATCATCACCATTCCTTATTCCCAACTATTTTCCCTCCTATAATGCATAAATAAGCTGGTATTAGCATAAAAGCACAAAACCTGCAGACCTGTGCTTGGTATTTCTTATTTTTCACACCCTTTCCCCCGCACACTCATTCGCACGCTGAACCTCCTTTGTAGGCAGCCATGGATTTCTATCATCTGAGGATCAGAGTGCTATGCATCCATCAAGAAGCATAAAACATTCACAGGAAGAGAATACAAGATGAGGAGGAGGTCCAGAATGCATGTGTCAGAGACACAGATGTACACAGAAAAGAAAGTTCTGCAGACCACAATAAAAATCTTTTCCATGGCAAGAACCGTGCATTTTTCCATGGCTGTCACAGATTTCATGGAACTCAAGAAATCCACCCAAATTTAGAAATCCAAGAAATTCATCTTTTCACTTGAATCCACATAAAATCAGAATTTTTCCATAAGAGCTCCCATAAAATCAGGCTATTTCCCTAGCAGATCCTGTGAAATAATGTAGAATACTGCCATTTCTTTTAGCCCAGTATCTCACTGCATCTCAAAACAATGAGACAACTTTGGCTACTGCACCTTCGCAGTTTTCCCTTTCAGAAAGAAAAAGATTATGGAAAAACATAACAGGAGTGAGAATACTCTTCTATAGGAGAGAAATTAAAAGCCCCCAAATCTATTAAACTTATAGAAACTTCTGATTTACATACAGTTAGTTGCTACTAGTTCAGTAGTAACGACAATGGAACGTTCCTCATTTGACTATGGAGAAACTGATATTATGAGAATAATAGTAGAATGACAACGTAATGAAGTTTGTAATGAGGTTCTCTACTTGACAAAGGGACAAAGTTATCACTCCAGTACCTGAACAACAATACAACTGCAAAAGAGAGTGCACCCAGAAACAACTTGAGGGGGTAAATGGCAATGTGATAAATTCATTCTCTAGACAGACTATTCGTTAAAATTAATTCTCAATCCTAACAAAGAGGAGGGTATTCTTAGTCCTCTCCCACTGGCTGTTGAGTCCTTTGTTCTAGCTAGTTGACAAAAAATAAAAATAAAAATCAATATATCAACTCTGACCCAGCCTCTGATGACAGTAGACATCCCAAATCACAACACACCATATGTCCCATTACTGCAGCTCTTAGTTTTAAGCAGGGCACTCATACATTAGCAAGAGTGCTGCCTGAGTAAGAAGCAGAAATTAAGGCTGTTTCCCTAGCCTCCAGTTACGCCTCAGTTCAGAAGCAACACAACCATAGCTGACAGCAGGATTAAACCCAGGCAGTTGGCCTGAACTCAGACCTCACAGAAGGCAAAAATAAATAATTAAGGAGAGTTGGGAGTGCCTCTGAGAAACTTCTAAAGGACACAGACGCCAGCGCAGACAAGGAACAGAATATGTAGCAGTAGGAAGATAATGGCCTAAAAAGAGCAGATTAAAATGCCCTTAAATAAATTAAATGTCTTCAAATTGACTGGGCACAATGAATTTCAACCCCTGATTCTTAAATAGCCACTCGTGCGATCTCTAAATCACTGGACAGTCACTTCTGTGAGTGCCGGTGGTGGAGATGAGGTGCCCAAGGGCTGGAGGGGAGCAAACAAGACCTTGCTTGGCAAGTGGGGGAAAGCAGAGCTGAAGACTTAGCAGCCAGTCAATTTGTTTTCAATCCTCAGAAAAACACCAGAACGAGTAATCAAACTATTTGTAAGCGCCTAGAAGATAACACTGAAATGAATAGCTGCTAGTATGGATTTGTAGAGAATAAATCCTGTCAAATCAATTTAATTTCCTTCTGCCATAGGGCAGCGGGCCTCGTAGACAGAAGCAAAGCAAGAGATGTCACATTTCCTGATTTAGTCAAGCTTTTGGGGCTGTCTCTCTCATATGCACAGCAAAGAAACACAGCCACAATGAAAAAGTTACAAGACAGATACAAAGTGGCTGAACACGCAGAGAAAGTTACCCTTTGCCCACAGCCAAAACAAGCCACCTGGGGGAAGATACAAAATTGCTGTGGATATGATTCCGTTTGGTATTTTCATGAATCATCTAGACCTGAAACAGCACACTTACTGTGCTCAGGGACTACACAAACGGGGCGCTCAGGGCAGCTGCAAGAAAGGAGGCTCCCAGTTTGCAAAGACGTTGACAAATCACAGCGGAGCCAAGAAATGGCTGAAATTCAATGGGGGAAAAAAAGGGGAAGAGTGCAAGGTAGAGACGCACTCATTGGAGAGCCCTGGAAGAAAACCAGTGGAGTACAAAAAAGATTCAGAAATGTTGGGGTCTTTAGACAAGAGTTCTTGAGAAGGCAACATTAAAACTCTTAAGTGTGTGGAAGATTGTCATGCCCAACGTTCCTGTAAGCTAGAAAGCCCAAACATCAACGGGTTTAACTTGCAGCAAGACAGATGCAAGTCAGACTTGAGGGAAAAACATTTGTAATAGTAACAATAGTGAAGCACAGGAATAGAACCTGGGAAAGCTATGGAGTCTCTATCACCAGATGTTTTTAACAACAGCCGAGGAAAAAAAAAATCTGCCAGGAATGCCATAAGTATCACCAATCCCAGAGAAGGGAGATAATTTCTTCATGCTCCTTCTAGTCCTGCTTGTCTATATGCCAAATGTCCTCCTATGTTTCAAGGCCTCAAACCACCGAAGCGTATAAACACACAAGTAATCCCGTTGACTTCAAAGCAAATACACACGGGTTTAAGCATACATTTAAGCAATTTGCCAGATTAGCTCCTACATGCCTAGGATTTCCAGCTTAGTCAAAGGAAGTATCTTGCAAGAGTGGCTGCTTTTGTTTAAACTCCCCTAGATAGAGATCAGCATCATATTTAAAATGTGGTTTCCTGGATTTAAGCGACAGTATATAGGAGAACATTACTTACATTACAGATTTGTGGTACAGCCTTCTAAACAATTGTTCACTAGCATGGCCCCTATAATGCAGTGTCTGTTCACTGAAGCTGGCTTGGGGGTGGGAAGTCCAAACAAGGAAATAACACGTAAAAAATGGCAGTGTTTCCACTCACAGGAGTGCTTTTTATTTTTTGGAAGCCAGGCTCCATACAGACAGTTTCAATATGTAGTCTCTATTATGTTGAGGACACCAGATTATAAACATGTACAGAAAAGTGAAAGGCTTCCTCTAACTGTCTCCCACACCTCCTTCCGTATGTTATCACCAAATGTTTTGTCGTATGCTGATTTTCAGCAGATATCATTGGAATCAACATTTATTTAGCCCACAGCTTAGCAGGGTTTGCTACAGGTTATTAACCATCTTCTCACTCTGTCTCTACTGTATTTCTACCATATTTCTATGGGGGGAAAAATAGTCTCGGGTCCAAACATCATCAGCTACCATGTCACCATGAAGGATCAGGGTGGTTTTATGCTCCATTTCTTTGACCACTGTGCTGGATTTGAGTCTGAAGCACGTGTGGCAGAAGACTGTAGGATACTTTGGTGTGCCAGTAGCCTTACTAAGTAAGTGGCTGAGCAGGAAAAGCACATTAGATGCAGCCTTTCCTTGCCTTAGCTGCGTAGGAGCTGCTGTCATTTATTTTGTCATTGATTTACACAATAAATCCTTCTATAAAGATTAGGTGCACATATTATAAGTACCTGAAATTATATATACCTCCATCTATCTCCGAGCCTGAGAGAACTTACATCCCCTAGCAACAACACATCCCCTCCTAAGCAAACACCTGATTAAAGACGAGGCATTTTTCAGAGCTCTGGAGCCCTGTGCAAACCAGCTCTGGTGCACTATCAGGTGTGGACTTCACAGAACGGGATCCTAGAAATACACAGAGCACACAAGGATTAACTCCAACACCGCTGGCATGATGAGCACCAACCAAGGTGTGGTGCTGATCTGTAAGTCTCACATAGCCAGAAACACATCTAAAGGAGAAACTCTAAGGAGAAAACATACAATCTGGAGACACCTCTGAAAACAGAAAGGCAGCCACCAAGGTTAACGAGCCGCCACTCTTAGGCATAGAGAAAACGCCATTACATACAAAAAAAAAATCAATGCGTTTCTGAAGTTTTCTTCAGGCACAGGTCAGCACAAGTTTCCCAGGAAACCAGGAATTCCCACAAAGGTGGGAAGAAGCTCACGTGCAGTGAACAGCAGCTGATCCAGGCACAAATAGAGGGCAAAAAAACAGGAAGCAGAGAGAACCCCCTTCCTGTGCCCAGCTCTGTTGGCCTGCTTCCCACCCTGCCCTCTGCCTGGGCTGCCTGCAGTTTCTACTTGACTGCTCACTCCCCAGCAAGGAGAAAAGCCCCTTCAACTCCTCTTTGTCTTCAGGACCATCTGAAAACACAGCCTGTGAGACTGGCAGCCCCAACACTATGCCTGCTGCCACTCACCTCTTGCTTTACGAGAGCCAATGAACGCTTCAAGTCAATAGCCTGCTTTGTGCTCATGACCCGACATGACAATTCTTTGTTTACTTCTACAAATGATTAATTTCAAGGCATCTAAGGGTGTGCTATCCCTTCTGGAGAGAGGCCTTTTTAACACATTTTATTATTACGCCTTATAGTCAAGATACAGAACCAGAACAGCCCACAGTTACCATTTAAATCCAGTGATACTTCACGTTGCACTCAGCTCATAGAATCTTTTGACCTATCAATCCAAATAACGTTTAAAAGCTTGGATGGCAAGAGGCTGTCTGCTTGAGGCTGCCGACACACACAATCCCTGTATAAATCATAATATCACTGAAGTCACGAAAACTGCGAATTTTGGTGTCAGCTGTGAAAATATTCCATCTGGCTTCTGTCTTGTAGAAAAAATGTTTAAAATCTGTCTAAGTACAGGAAGTTTATTTTTGCTTCATCAGCGCAGCAGAAGTAAGCAGGGTAAGACCAGTGAATAGTGCCTCAGAGCCCTGCCATTGCTCCAGGTGCCTGCAGTGTTTCCAAAAGAGCATTTCAGGTTTCATTCAGACGTCCAACCGCACCGCTATTTAATTTCATGCCCTTATTGCAGGCTGAGCAATCCACCAAATGAATTTGTAGCAGTTTCTCTCGAGGATATAACAAAAGCAACCATCGGCCCTGTATCAGTTACCTCAAGCTGATTTTGACAACATACTGGGTGGGAGGATGACACATCTGCATCTACATAAAGGTGCATTTATTTCCCTCTCCCACAAGACCACGGGTGACCAACCCGTTTCACATAGCCAGAAACACGTCACCTAAAACTCTAAGGAGAAAACATACAATCTGGAGACACCAGATTGCGGCTTCCCCGGGCCACAATGAGTGAAGAGGAATTGTCCAGGGCCAAATCTACAAAGGTTGCTCTGAAAGTAATGCCTCCTAATTGTTTCCATGGAAACTACAACCAATACAAAGAGCACAATAACTGCTTGACAGAGCAAATTCTGGACTACAAAACACTCTTTTTAAACACAGTCACCACCATTAGCTCTGCATTTTCATCAGTGATGAACAGAAACCTACATGCTGCGCTCATCGCGATCTACACCAGCGGAGATGACACACTATCTCAACTCTTTCTGTGTAGTCAGACAGGGACTGATCTTATGCTTTCACTTTATTTCTCTTCCTCATTTAGGTCATTTATCTATTTAATGGAAACTGTATAGAAAAAATTATGATAAAAAATTACATGAAAGATATATTACTTTTTAAATCACTATCATTACCCCATCCCAGATAACGTGACATTCAGGAAAGAGCCCAACATTCATTTTATTTATGCTTTTGTCACCTTCCTGAAATTCCCAACAGTTGGAATCTCTACACTCTACCAGTCAGACCTAGTATAAAAAGAGACCATGAGGCCAACTTGAGAGGGAGAAAACTGTGCTGCAAGAGAAATTCACGATTTCTGAGGACAGAACAATTCAGAACAACTTTCAAAGGAGTTTAAAAAAGACCAGTGCCCAGAGAACTGGGCATGCTTACCTCCTCCCTGGATCTTCTCTCCGCTAAAGTCTGCCTTCCTCCAGCCCCAGGATGAACCAGAGGGGCCTTTCAGAGCACCTGGAGGCCTCGCAGCACCTTCTGAACCAAACACCTGCAAGAAGACTGATTGTGAGCGAAAGGGCCGTCAGAATGACTTCATAATTTAACAAAGAACGGCATGGCGTGGGTAAGCCTTGCCAGTCCCAGGTTCCTGTATCAGAGCAAGCCCTTTAAAATGAAGCAGAAACTCCGTTTCAGTCGGAGAGGCTTCCCACAGAAAAAGCTCATTTTCACAGGTTTTAATCCACTGGTAGAGGTGCTGCTACTGCAGCTTGTTACAGCAGCCAACTCTCCTGTTTCCAGTCCCCCTCTATCTGACTGGCATTCCCACACCACCACCCAGCCCAGCAGGCGCTCTGTTCTTCAGCGGAGGTGAACAGGGGCTGGATCAGGCAACAGACACCCTCCTCACTTGCTTTCCTCTCCCTGGTGGCTCCCAGGTTTTTTTTCACCCTCCCTACTGCTTTTTGCATGCAGGTGGAACAAAGGGAAAAAGGTCTTTAAAAAATAGTGGGGAACTGCCACAGTGATTTCAAGATGGAGCACGCCATAGCTATTTCTGATTGTGTTAACCCAGCCGTAATTATGTAATTATCCACAAAAATTTAGTCAGAGTTTTGCATATCTAAATCATTAACTTTAACAATTGACAGGCTGCTTTGATTAGTATTTTCACAGACTAGCATAGCATACATTTGTCAGCTTTCCTATGATTACTTGTAATTTGGAATTTGTTTATGCAAAATGTTTTTATTGCTTGTTTGGGGGGGAGGGAAGGAAAGGAGGGCAGAGCAGACATGTTTATCCTGTCAGGAGCATCCTACAGAACTTACCAGGGTTGTTGCAAACGTATTTTTGCTGCGTTTTAGTGTCATTAATTTGGTGAATTGATACAGTAAACATTGGCTTGTATTTGTTAATGGGGAGAAGAACCATGGATGAGCTCCACCTGCCATGTGAAATCTTTGATTTTTAGATGAAAATTTAAGTAAATGAATTCAGAAGCACCTAGCACTTTATGTATCACCATATTTTCAGTCTACTGCTTTCCAAAAACAATACTGATGCACCATGCAATCAGTGTAAACATTTTTAAATGCTTCTTGTGTCAAATACAATAATGCCAGCTCAGCCTTTTCATTCTGTGCTGCAATCGATATCATAATTTAAGATGCAGTTTATTAAGCTGAGCAATAATAAATGATCCTACCCTGCACCTGCTAGCAGGTCAGTTCCTACGCTAAGCTCTCTGACAGAAAAACCTGAGAGCTACACAACTTGTTCTTTACAAGGCAAATCCTAATGGAACAGAACTGTGGTGACACGAGGTACCACACTGACTCCGTTCTGCAGTGTGGAGATTCCTGAGTTACCAGCTGGAGGTGAAGTGCCTGAAGGGTGTTCATTTTCCTTCTGCTTCCCTATTAAAGACTGCATGGACAAAATGCATCTTAAAATAATGCATGCACTACTTCCAGACATTTGTAGTACTGCGTTAGTACACCCATTTTTCTGTGGCTGGTGGAATGCTGAGTTCATTAACATTCACCTGACCTCTGAGAAGAGCAAGAAAAGCATGCTTTGACTTCAAAACCAATGACAGATTGTGATTTGTGATTTCGTCTGCCCCAAGGCAGCTGCAGTTTGGTAACTGCAGTTAAAACTTGCCTGTTTCCTTCATGATTCTCAGGGCTCTCTGTAATGGGCACAGCATAAATGCAGAGGCTATGCATATCCCACATATGCCTAATAGCCTCACCTAGTTAGGCCTCAGTTTTCTCCATCAGAAGGGAAGTTTTACTTCAGAGATTCATTAACAATTAATGGGAAAGGCACACTTAGATGGGTAAGATTATTTTTTTTTAAATCCTAAATCCTTTCATGTATGTACAAGTAAATACCATACTCTCATTCGAAGATTATCTGAGCCCCATCGTTCAGCACTCAGGTGTCTGAGGCTTGGTTTTACAATCTTGCTTCCTAGGTACAGCTGACTGCTGGCATATTCACTGCATCAGCTCTCCAAAGGTTGGCTTGCTGCTTGGAATTCATGGGGAGCAGCCCTGTCTGTCTTTGTAGGAATTTTGGCTGCATGACTGAGTACATGAAAATCAGGGAAGCCAGAAGAAAAGAATGATCTGTTACCTGAGTTTCTTTTGCCATTTGAAATCCACTGAAAGAGAGGCATCTTTGTAGCACAAGCTGTTGGCAACTCCTCTCTCCAGAGCACATCATCAGTCCCAAGCTTGCAGTCTTTTATTCTTTTAATTTTAATTGGTAGCTCCTGCCTAGAAACCAGTTGGGAATTGAATTGCTTCTGCATTCCCCATGCTCCGGAGCAATTGCCTATATATTCCGCATGCCTCCAAGCAGTTGCCAGCCTGCTCCTCGTGCTTCCTAGTAAATGCCAGTAATCTCTGCACTGGTATGTAAAACTTACAATACCTGATTACGTCAGGAGAGAGAACAGCACAAAATACAGTGTGTTCTGCTATTTTCACCTTACTATATGTGCTGTTTTCCAGCCTTCAGCCACAGCACTGTGAGCAGCTCAGCTGGAGAAGGGATAAAGAACCCTTAGCCCTGGATTTGCACAAGTTTATGGGTGGCCCAAGGGATGTCCTGAAATTCTTCTCTCTCCCATCTTATATCTTGCCTGCCCATCCTACTAGTGTTGACATAAAAGTAGCTTCGCACTGGCCCCAGAACTAGTGTCTCCCAGACATTTATTTGCTGCATATCCACTGTTTCCTTGTAAAGCTGAATAGTCTCAGGTTCTGCTCACCCCATAAGCTCTTCTCCTTCAGCCAGTTAAAGGCAGAAGTAGACTAGGTTGGCTGGCAGGAGCTAACAGAAGCCATTAATTAAAAAACTCATCTCTCCCTTCTAGAGCCACTTGTCCACGGTTTCCCTTTCCAGTCTTTTTTTTTTTCCTCTGCATAAGTGGGATGTGCTAGCTCAAGAGAGAAACATGCAAGGAAGGGAAGGATAGGAAACCAGAGTCTTTATAATAATGTTTCCCCCATCAGCACAGCTCTCCAGGCAAACGAGAGAAAGATAGCAGTGACTTACTTCCTCTAACAGACCGACAGAGGGAAGGAAGTGCTACTTTCCAAATCATCAAATCCTAAGCAGAACCCCTGCCAAAGCAAAGCCCTCATCACACTAGGCTAAGCCTAAAGGCCAGCCAAGCCATACAGAACCAAACAGGTATTTCTAACATTTGTTCATCAGGAGCCGCAGTTGTTCACAGAAACCAAAGTAAACTAGATTGGATAAGTTCAGAGACTGACTATCAGACATGAATCTCTGTGAGTCAAGGGCCTTTCCATCCCTCATCAGAGAGTCATCCACAGCTGTCCAGTGCTTTCTCCAGGTCATGGAGATACATTTGTACTCTTCTTACTCCTCTGTATCCTTTTTGGTAACATCACTCCTCTCCTTCCCTACCTGTTACGTTTTAAGGAGACAACAGCTCACTCCTTCACTTTCTGTACCTCCACCTCAGCTGCCTCCAGACCTATCACCACACAACCACAACAGCTCCCATGCCATTAGTGCTCTTGTAATGCAGCTATGCTTTGATCTGTGGTAAGCTCCACACTGCCTAACTTCACACAGGCCACGAGATGGCTGTTTTGAACTCTCTTCCATTCCCTTGATGCCCACAGCAGTTCTGTGGTTTAATCTGGCATCAGCCCAGCACCACGCAGCTGCTCGCTCACTCCCTCACAAGTGGGATGAAGGAGAGAACTGGAAACCAGACAGAACTTATGAGTTAAAAACTATTTACTAAGACAGAAGAAGAAAATGGAAACATACACGCAATGATAGCAATACACATAACTGCAATTCACTGACCAATGCCCCACCAGCAACACAAGGACTCACTGCTGCTGAGTGACGCCCACCAACCCCCCAGCAGTAGTCAGGCCCTGCTCCACAGCTTGTGCCTTTATGGCCCTCCACGTGGCATCATGGGGTACAGAACAATCCCAGGTCTAATTCAGGCACCTGTGCTGGTTCTGCCCCCTGCCTCACACCATCATGGCCGCAGCTCTTCCATGCTGTGGGCCAGCAGCTCCCATGGCTCTCTGTTTAAACAAAGGTACTGTCATAAAAAGATCAGAGAGGTAAGCTCAGCTCTGAGTACAATTTGAGCCTTCTGGAGCCATTCTTTAATGGTTAATTCCAGCAAAAGTCCAAATGCTCTCCCTTTAAATGGCCACAGTAGGCTTGGTTTAGTGTCAGTACTGTACAAAGGACATCCTGAGTCACACTCTAATCCTTCACTCTGCATTGGACAACAGTACAGTCCCCTGAAGGGGCTGACATGAGTCGTGTGAATTACTGGTGTTTCACACCCAGATTCCTCCCTTTTGCAGTGGGGAGCTGTTTCCCCTGCTTTACTGAGCTTGCTACTCCCGCGCACTCACCAGGATGAAGCTCCTCCAATTTTCCCCTGCCTGATTGTCCCCTGCTCACAGAAGGTGAGCATCTGATATTTCTCTAAGTGTGCAGCCACAATGTTCCTGCTTCTCCCCCCCCCCCCCCAGGACAGAAATACAAGGCTTGCTGAGGAAAGGGGCTGGTACAGAGATAGACTCACTCTTCTTCACCCACTTGCTTAGCCAAGCTGAGAACAAGGCTGGTTGTCCTGTTAAGCTTAATTCTGTCGTGACTGGGACAATCTCATTATAAATTACAAGCTTCCTCTTCTTTTTTTGCATGGTAATGGCAACTAAAATATTTTAAATTAAATATCCATTTTAGCCATCTTTTTAAAATGAGAACACTTATCAGATTTCTTATTCCCATTCTTCCATCAGTGGTAATGCTGGGATTCATCTGAAGGAATATTTGACCTCTAAATCAGGGCATATGTCCACTTCTGTGTGAAACATACCCTGTATCCTATGAGCAAAGTAAGTACATTAAACTCAGAAGCAGAGGCACATCCTAGCTGGAGCTCCCGAACAGGCTGGGGGTTAGCTGGGCCTCACTGCCTCCAAGTGAAGCAGGGCTGGGCTCTGAACCCTTCCTCCTAAGAACCACAGCTGAAAATCTCCCTGTTTCTAACACACTGACAGATCCCTCTCCCCCTTCTCTTCCAGACATTTAAAATGAACGGTACTTTCACTCCCATGAAATACAGAAAAGCAGGAACCGTCTTTTCTTGCCAGCAGAAAAAGCGAGGGCTGTCAAGACACCTAAATCTTATCGTCTTACCTGTACTATGGGGTAGGGCTTTCTTGGGTGGCTACAGCTGTGCTGCATAAAAAACACATGAAAAGGAGACACTAAGCCTAGGCAAATCACGTTGTCTGACATAAAAGCACATACATCACTCCTGAATAACATGGCAGCCCAAAAAGTGGAACACCAGATCCTTCCATCGTGACCCAAACAGATACTAACTTACCCTCTCGGCACCTGCTGGGAGTTACATGCCCCTCGGCTTAGCAGAGGTCACAGAACATGATTCGTCAGCATTAGCTGAAACCAGCACAGGACCACAGCAGCAGCATTTGAAATGTTGTTCAAATCTTTCCCAGCTGACAGCGCCCTTCATTTACAGTTAACGATAATGTGACAGCCTGTTCTCCCGGTGTACTGTCTAACCACACACAAAATCCTACATGTGCCTCGGTCCGGAATCCTGTTTTTATCGGAATAGACGTGTGTGCTGAGGCTTTAACCAGCAGCTGAGACGGGGTTTTAGAGTGAGATTTCCAAACCTGTCTCAGGTATTCAGAAGCACAAATTGCAGTGAAAGACTAATTGAACTGTGCTTCTAAATCCCTCAGGTGCTACTGGAAATCTCTTCCCTAATAACTTGGAATCTCCTAAAGAAGAAACCTCACCAAACTCAGATGGGTATGCAGATCCAAGGGTTAAGATTTTGAAAACCGCTCCGTACTGGCTTAACTCCCATTGACTTCAGTAGGAGCAGAGTTAAGTTGACACTGAGCCCTTCTGAAAATTCCCCTCCAGGTGTGTTTTCTCCATCTGGATTTGAATAATCTGTTAACTGCTGAGACTGCTTTTCAATTTATCAGTACGAAGAATTTAGGGAGTTTTTCCCTTAACTTTTGATGAACTGAGACTCAAAAAACAGCAGCAAATCACCACAATAACTCTATCTGCTAAATCGACAGAAGAAACTAAGTTTCTTCACTGTATGTTTACCGTTATTGTTATTATTTGTATTTGGCAGAAGACAGGAACAGAAAGCACAGACATTATTGTGGGAGGTGCTGTGCAGTCTGTTAAAATATTTGCACAACGCGCAGGCAAGCTGTCTAACTTAATACTAATAGTCAGGCTCTGGAGTAACCCAAGAATCATAATGAATATCCCCAGTAGGTGTAATTATACAGCAGCTTTTCACTTACTACTTCACCTCCTTGCAGACATTGTCAGGAGACAGGGATTTCCTTCAACTCCCTTGAATGCTTTAGTTTACCTTTTAAATTAGTCCTACTTAGAAGAGTGAGGAAAGCTATTTTTAATTGTTGCCACGTCCTGCAGTTTTGCAGGCTGCATTTTACTGTCTGTGGTGGAAGAAACACAAGCTTTTAGAGGTACAAACGGAATTCACTTTCAATTCACAAAACACATTGGGACCCAAACTTTCTTTCTGGGATGTGGGAAATAATAATACGAATAAAAAGAAATGCACAGCAAGAAGCCATCTATTTAGCAACAGCATCACTGAGGACAGGCTGTCCGTGCCCCAGATTCCTTGTGAGAAAAATAGCAGCACTAATACCACCCGCAAACAACACGATAACCACAGCTTTGTTCCCACCAGAGATACAACAGCAGAATCCTGTAAGAGAAGTCATCTGATATGTCAGCTCATTAAATTAGTCAGAACGGGTGAATGGGGAAGAGGAATATACCATTGTAACGTACGTTAATTAACAAATGCTATAAGAAAGGCATTTAAATGTATGAAAATGAATATTAATGAGATTAAAACACCTAATTATTGTGCATCTAATGGTATTATCCAGAGCATCCAACAGAAAATGCCTAATTGTCATGCATCTAAGGCAACAGTGCAAATCTTCAGACACAAAGATTCAGTGTATATATAGATTGCATTATGACTTCAATTAAAGGCATTGCAAAATATCTGCAATGAAACTTGAATCTGTAAGGTTTGCTTGGTTTTGATGGTTGTTTTTAAGTTCACTTTATGAAAAATGTTAGATATTGCAAATTCCTGGTATCATCGTCGCACTTCAAAATTGCATATTTCCTTCTCTCCGTGCTTCTGAAACATCTCACTGAAGCATTCCCCATTTCTGCATGCATACCTTAATTCTGTAAAAGTACCATGAGAAACAGTGGGCTGCAAACAAGCATGGAATGAAGCTCGGAGGAATTTTTCATGAAATTGCATGAAGCAAAACTCAATCTGCATGAAATTCCTTCCTGCATGGAGGGCTACCGAAGGAGAATCCTGAGCTAAAAATAGTATGGATTCCTGGAATTGAAGACCGCCTCGTAATACATATGCATTAGGAAGCTGAAATAAAATTATACAGGCCACTTGAATTCTATTATTTCCTAATTACTCAGCGGTCCGCTTTACAACCTTAATGTTCCTTTAATGTACATTTTTCAAGATTTTTTTAAAATGCAACTGTAGATAGAGAGCACATGTCTTGACTGTAGCTGGTAGGACAGTGGGAGTTCTGGCTTACAGAGGAATTCCAGAGCGGCTGAGCTGTGTGCACATTCCCTCTTTGAGGCTTGACGGTGTATGCCAGGGACGTGTCTAGGAAAGGTTATAATTTAATGACTGCTCTCTGCGTGGTATTTGCAGTCCCAACATGACTAACATCATTCACACATACAATCAATGAAGTCATAATCCTACCATCAAAGCAATTAACGAAAATAGAGCACATTAGCTTAGTATTGGAGCCAGAATTGATTCCTGAAAGACAGCTCTCTTCTCCCTCAAATCTGAGTTATTAATATGTATATAAGCACCAATGTGACAAGCACTTTAGATATACCTTGACATACATATTTACTGTCGCTCAAAATGACTTACAATCCATCTTATTTTATAAAAATTATATCTTATCCAGGCTCCTAAATTTCTTATAAGAATGTGGTATGGAACTGTGAGAACGTTCCCAAAACTGAGGGGATTTACCTTATCCACTAAGCTTTTTATCCTATCAGAGAAAGAAATTCTGTTCATTTGTATAATTTACTTTTAATAAATCCTTGCTGCCATCTATTTACCATCCATATTGCTGTAGCTGCATCCTAACTTTACTAATAACTCCAACAACATATTTGGGATTGAATTCCAGTTTAACACAATGCTTTGCAACGTCCAGATTTTGTGATGTTCCCATTCACAGGTAGGTGCTGCTCACCTCAACACACTTAACAACTGAAGGAACAGCAGGGGAGTACTTTACATCACTGCACATGCAAAGGTTCTCTGGGGGTTTCCCAACCCTATACGTACAAACCAACAAAGCACTTCTAATACCACAGTTAGCAGAGGGCAGAACCAATGTGGCAGCAGTATTTTGCACTGGTTGGGATACAGGTGGAATCTCCAACTGGAAAAAAAGAGTCTCCCAGCAGTTGCGTGCCCTTGAGTTAACTGCCTTTGAGTTAGGAGCACTAGAGGGAGGACAGTCGTGCTGCAGTGTCACGGTTAAGCCATAGAGGGGAGTCCTATTAGCAGTTGCTGTGTAGTAGTAACTCACATTTTTGCCTATACTCTCCAAGCACAAAGACAACTTCAGAAAAAGGCACCAATGCGCTTCACTTAAGCCAACTCAAGTTACAAATTTGAATTATAGCGTATTTGCCCACAAATAGCTCCACTTCTCATTATTTTTCTCTCTTCTGTCTGTTTCAATCTATAGCAATAAATTGTACTAATATGGGTTGTGGAGTCTCCCAGCGCACTCTACATTGAAGGCACATCCTTTGAAAACAAGAGCAAATCCTCGCACTTAATGGATTGTAGTATCTGTATATTGCAGGGGAAAGAAATAGCTGCCCTCAAAAGGACGAGCAACAACATCAATATTGCCCGAACTAAAATTCTGGGATCCAGGGAAAACTGTTTCAAAAATGAGAAAAAGTCCAGCATGGTGGTTAGCATCTCAACCTGAATGAAAGCCAGTCACGAGTTGAGGTAGCCCAGATATTACAAAAGATGTTTGGACCCCAAAAGAAAGCAAAGAACCACAAGAGCATACATTATAAATTTTTTCCCCTATAGAAGATAAATACAATCTGGCAAAAATATAAATACATATTTTAAACGTCTGATTCTCAAAAAGAAAGTTAGCCCCCAACCCACTTCTCAAAAGGTTTACACAGTCAATATTAAACTACTGTGCAGAAGAGCTGAAGATATTGATAGCTGGTAATGCAAACGAGATTGCAGTTAATTGTTAACATCTCCTGGGCTACACTTCTTACGTCCCCACGCAGATGATGAATAAAATTATTTACCTATTCAAGTAATGAGAGCTATGCATTTTGATATCCACATACACTGTAACTCAGACCTCCTCTGAGATCCCTACCTGTAATTAGGAACAGATGTAGGATCTTGTTCTTGAATTGCTAAAAACAAATTTCAGCCCTCCTATGATATATGACTTAGTGGCACAGCTCATGGTAAGAATGCTTCTGCCAAAGGACCCTCCTTGGGGCACTGGACCTCATCAGCCACCCTTGGCACAACAACCCAACTGGGGCCTCCCCACGTATTTCACACTGCCTTTCCATTGCTGACGTGGGACACTTGCTAAAACAACCCCAGGTGACAGGGCTAGTGTAGAGCAGGAAAGTGACAAGCAACATTCATCTGGCCTCATCTCTGATGAAGAAAACCATAGGTTTGCTCATTTGAAACCTCGGTAATTCTGTAACATACAGACTTCTCTACGGTGTAGTCATTTAAAATTAAGCATACACAACATTATGTGCTTTCAGCAACAACTCTCACAGCTCAGCACATGCAGCTGGGGAATACTCTTCAAATTATATCACGGGGGAAACTCATGATGACGTTCATTTTATTCTCCAAATGTCATGCTACCACAGGAAAACATGTCTACTGCGAGCAGCCAAGTTTCTTTTCATCAGCTATTTTATCAGCTGGCTGAAATAACCCGGGAGGAATAGGACGGCTCATTTTCTTGCTCTGGCATGTGGGTACCAATTCCAAAGCCTGACAGAGAAGATTGAAAGCTCTGGAGAATTCACTGTCTAAAGATGTAGCAGGGTGACCCCACCCTAGTCAGATGCTTTGCTTGTGCTACCCTACACATCCCAGACCCATGGCAAATTCTGCTAGCAACAGTAAGGCACCGAGGACGCGTAGCAGGCCCAACACATTTACAGCAGCAGGCCTGAAGAGGTTAAAAGGAGAGGAGGGGGACAAGTGAAGCTGCCTTCTTTCACGTTCCTTCTTGACTACTAAATGTCCCTCCCTTGATTGACGCTGATCGGGCAGAGTTTATAACCTCCCCTGGCTCCTGGCTTAGGTGATTAAAATGATGCCTTGTGAAAACAAAGTTGCAGAATAGCTGCAACCCCTCAGGCCTATAGAAGACAGACAGAAATTTGTATTTACTGAGGTCATCTCAGTACAAGAAAGTTTCACCGGTTTCGTTTGCATCTGACTGAAACAATTCAAGTTAAACTGATGCGAATGCCTTCATACATCTTTATTTGAAGATGTTAAATGGGGGTTTACTTGATTTCAAAGCTAATCTACATCTAAAAGAAGCAGCCAGATGAAATAAGACTGCCCACAACACATTTTGCATTGGTTTAACTAAGCAGGTTTATCAGTCATCTCAGTGCAACTCCCTCATGTATACAAGGTCTGGAAATACATTCACTCTCCAGCATTACTCTGCTTCATGCTGGGAGAATTTGCAGCTGGAAGGGGCTCAGGGGAACCACAATGACTAGAAATAAAAGGATTGTGGGGGGAATCATAGCTGGTGTGCTCATGGGCCCTCCATGGACATTGCCTAAATTAGAGTAATTAATATAGGGGAATGTGTCTGTGTTCCTCGGTAGTTTATAAATGTTACAAAAAGAGAAACGTTTTATATGTCCCCTGATGGATTTTAAATGTTAATAAATGATGTGCAGAGAGGTATTTTACATCTCTCCATTTAACAGTGAGCTGACAGCTGCAATTATGGGCCAGTTTCTGGCCCAGCAATTCTTACAGGAACCCGAGGCACAAATGGAGTAGCTTTCTTCCAGAATAACAAAGTGCATCAGGATGCTGGCTCAGCATTTCAACACCCAAACAAAAGCCAAGGTGAGACATTTTTGACACCCTGGAAACTCCCTTTCTCTGTGACATGCACTTGCCAGCCATTGCTTCCCCTGCCAGCGGAGACCCACAGCTTTGCTTCCTGTGGCAGCTCTTCACACCACACGAATGGGAGAATTCATGGAGCAATCAGTTACTCACTATGGTGCTCCTCTGCTGTGAGGCAGAAAAAGATCTGGACTGTACCTGGCACATTCAGGGCAGCACAGGAAGAAAGCAGTATCGCATGTCTCACTGTGTGCACTTTCAACCTGTTTTTGGTCAGAAACCTTCAAACTCTGAATCACTGCAGCATTCTTTCTGGTCCCAGGTTTCTTCACAGCACTAGGAGGTCTATGTCTGCACACCTATCTTCACCAGCACAGACAGCCTATCCCTTCAAAAAGCAGCAAATGGACTGCTCAGTAATGTCTGCCCCAGCAAAAAGCCCCTCTAGGTTTCAGAATGCCCTAGCCACTGCCCTTCCCATGTCCTCTGCCCAATTCTCACCAGTAGAACTGAGCCTCTTTGAAGTTTAAGAAAGCTTGAAGCAGTATTTCAGTTGTGTATGTTTCAGGTTGCAACCTGTGTCATGAAGTAACAACAGAGAAATCAGCACTCACAACACTGTATTCCTGCTGTCCCCTTTTTTCTTACCTCCAGAACAGCCTTGGTACTGATCCTTAAACTGGCCACAGTTCACTTTTGTTAGTGTGCACATCCATTAGCCCTATTTTCACTCCATGAGAATTGCACCCCATTGACAAGAAAAGCCAATTCAGAACTGAATGAAACCAAGCAGAACTGTGAGTAACACCTTGCATTTTCCCAAAGGCAAAAGAATGTGGTTTACAATTCTATTAAAATCCCACAAGATAGTTTTCATTTTGTTTTTGTTTTTGTCACTGACAAACTCTTACTTTCTTTTATTTTAGAATGGCATAAGACTACAGCTTAATATACCAGATTTGTTTTTTTAAAAACTCTACATTTCCCACCACATCTTTTTTTTACATGAAGGGTTGTAAAGTAACTAGTTTCTTTCATCCCCCCCTTTCTGTCGTTGACAACACTGGTAAAAAAAGGGCAAGTTCAACTATTAGAATGATAGTTTTTCTTTCAATTACTGGTTCCAAAACTGCACCTCAGCAAAGCTGAGAAATTGTAGGTTGTAAAAGCAAGATTTGGTTTCAGATTTGGAAAAGAATTAGGTTCACGCTTTCACTGTAGTCATGCTGTATACAATTATAGCCAAACATCATTACACATCTACCACTTACACATTCCCTCTGTTCTACACAAAGATTTCTCAGTTGTGCCTTAGGAATGGGTCTTGTTTACTCCTTTTAAGGTCTAGGTCTTTAGTACAGAATTTCTGGTACTGCTTTTCTTCAACAGCTATCTGTGGCTGGTTATGCATTTCCTCCATTTTTGCATTACTTTGCATATAAATGTTTGTGATTGTCCTTTCATTCTTCAGAACTCTGCTGTTTATGATTGTGAATGGATTTCCAGAGCTTATGAACATCAGAGACCACGTGTTAATAACCAGTTTATGTTACGTATCACATTCAGTTCATTCTTAACGGCACGTGTCAACCACCTTCATTTAAGTAAAACAGTATCACTGCGGTTACTATGGCCATTATTTATGATAAAGCATGGCAGTAGCTTACTGTATTGGTCTATCAGATTATTATAAATGCCTGCTAATTAATCCAAGCTAATAAATGAGGGTAGAAGCATCATTCCCATATGGAACAATACCTATAGGTGCCGAAACACAGCTTGGCAGCTGAAAGCCACAAGATTATGGTAAAGCATTTCCAATTAAATACCCAGCCTAGAGGAGAGTGAGGTAGGAGAGGCTGCAGCACTAGGAGGTACACCTGCCTGCCCTGGCTCCTTTCAAAGCCAAATCCCTCAGGTGCTGGATGTTACCCTTCACAGAACTCACCCGCGCAGTCAGCCAAGCCTCTCAGAAGAAACACCCACAGCCTCTGTTGCTTTCCTCTCCCTAATGCAAAGGGGAAAAACAGTACTGTGCATACCTCCTTGAAAGATTGTCAGTCCCTGCAGCTAGGAGATGAGGTAATATGATAAGGAAGGCCAACAGCAGTTCAACTGAGAGCGCTAGATCTTCTTAGCCCTCATTATTGTGTGGACCCATCTAACCAGCTGCTGTTCTACTGCCAGCTACAGCCAAAATTCAAGCCCAACAAACAGATTACAAATCCCCTCTCAGCTGCAATCTATTCTTTATGTTATACCACCTTAGTGACAATCACAGAATACATCCTAAAAGAGTCTCACTCCGAGGCAATCAAATTAAAGTCATTCTGCAATGGCTTATTTGCAGAAACATATCAACATTGTACCCACCTTGTATCAGAAAGAGTGATATTTTTCTACAGGGAAAAAGTTCTTTGCCACTGACTTGACTGATTTGGCAATTTCTCTGCTTATCAATATCTCACAATTCTTTCACATTTACAAAATGTAGTAATAATACTTACCACCTTATGGGCTGCTGTGAGGAATAATTCTTTAGTTCTTCAGAAATGCTCAGAGATCCTCCAAAGCATCAATCTGGAAATAAAATTAGCATGATCATTAGCACATGTTGGGGATTTATTCTATTCGTCGCCATTTTTCAATACACACAACTGCTTTTGGGGTCAGGTGTTTGCTCCTCTGTGCTTGCACAACAGCATAAAACTCACCACATTTTAGTACACCTCAGTGGTATCAGGAATCACGTTACTATTATTGGTGTTTACATTTTTTTTCCTCTAAAACAATACCTAAGAATTTAATCTAAACATGGAAACCTCCTTAGACAAAGAAAGTTCATGGGTTTGTCAAAAACACAGAAATGGTACGAACCCACAATATGGAAGATGGAACAAGTGAATTTATACATTCACAAAGCAGCAGTGCTAAATGCCTGATGAAGGTGACCTGTGCTGTTGCTTGGACACAACTATTTCTTTCCAGTGACTACAAAGAGAATCCACAGCAACAATGACCACTAGGCATGTCGTTTAGATGCTTGAGACTAGAAAGTTAGCATAGACCCAAAAATAACAGAAATTACTAACTCAATCCCACTTCAAACTGGACAGAGTGTCCCCACAGAGCTAAATGTCTCCACATAGATGTATTCCCAAACTTTGCTCACCCTTGGAAGCGAGCACATTTCAATTAAGGAGCACGAAGTGTCAATTTCCATGCCTGCCACAAGATTCAGTATGACCCTGAGGAAATAGAAGATGAGGGATTTTCTGGCACCTGAACTGCAGGTAGGGAGCCTGCATCCTCCTATCTGCAGCTTTAAACAAATTCCTTTCAATCCCTCTCTGTCCCTGCAAAATGGGGGTAGCGTTTTCTCTCTCTCCCCATCTACTGCCTGCTTAGTCTGGGAATTCTTGGGGACTGTGTCCATCTCTCCTAGGGTGTATAAATGGGGTTCTTAATGCAGAACTGAGCTGCTCTAGGCTCTAACAGAAAGCAAAACAAACACAGCAATGACACCTCAACTGTGGCAATTGTGAATCTACATGCTGCTCACACAGACAGAGAAAAGCAGTCCACTTTCATCCCCCAAGTACACAATTTGGAGTGCAGGTCTTTGTTGAGCAGGCCTCTGAGTTTAAAAGACGCCCTTCTGGGCCTCCATGTTTCTTGTCCCTCAGTAAGTTCAATACGTACATTCACCGCAAGAAGATCAAGAGTAGAGAGGGGGCTAATTAAGCCCTCCTGCTCCACAGTTTTTGCCAGAAACTTGACTCAAAACAGATCTGTAGTCCAAGAATCGAGTTCTATTTTTTTAATACATGCTTTATGCATTTCTAGGCTGCACCTAGATTAGAATTGGATGAGCCAAAGCAAATACACATGTGCACACGCAGACAGTGCTAGCTGCATTTTTCTGAGAGACAGGCAGAGAGCGAGTGAGTTTGCTTTCCCAGTATTTCTGCATCTAAAAGCAGGAAGGCTTGAAAACCTCGCAAAGAAAGTCTGTTCCCTTGAGAATTCTTGCCTCGCTCTCTGCAGCTTCAAGAAGCAATCTCTGGCTACCGTGCATGGGAATCCCAGGATTTTGGCACAGTTTTAACATCGCCATCATTAGGAACATTGATTTACTTTAATTACCACCTCGTACCCTGCACTGCCACATGCAGTCAGAATGTCAATTCTTTATCAATGTGTGCTGTTGACATGGAAACAGATCAGTTGAAATGGAAGCAAAAAGAAAAAAATGTGTTACTGCTCTAAGTTATACTTAGAAGCGGTAAATCTGTGTGTGCTACAACAGACTTAAATACTCAATAAACTACACAGAAGAAATAAACAACTGTTTGGGGTGACAGTCGTTTCAGTTGTTTACATCATAGACTGCATTTAGAAAAGCTCCAGTGTTACTATGGTAACCACTTTTGCTTAAATGTAGTTGTGGACGCACTTTAGGTAGGCTCTAAATTAACTGCAGATGGAGGAGCAGCGCTGGGGGGAACAGCCAAAAGAGCAGGCTGCCCCCCATCAGCCCTCCTCTCTGCCCTCTGCCCTGCTGGGGGCACAGGCACAGCATTGTGCAGAGCAGGCACCCCAGCTCACCCTGTCTGCACTCTCAGCAAGGACCTGCAGCAGCTGACGGGCCGCACCAAATCAGTTTTAGAGATAAAATGACACGGAGCTGCTTCTCATCCCCACGCAGCTCATAACACAGCCCAGAGCTGCTCACTCGCTCCCTGCGGTCACTGGCCGGGTGGCACTGAGAAGAGGAGCCTGCACGGAGGCCTGCTGCACGTCTTCAGTCCTCCTCTTTGGGACCTCTCCCTGCAAGAGAGCAGAGCTGCAGGAAGCTGGGTGCGCTGTGCACACCTTCTGCCAAAATCTGCGAGTTGGAGCAGACGCTGCCTCACTATTAACTTCACGGAGCTAAGAAACCATCCTAAAAGATGCAACACAGACCTTTGACCAGCACTACATTTCCACTAGAAAGATTAAATCGCTGTGCAACTAAAGCTAGTTTCATAGTCATAGGGAACAAGGCCAGAGGGGCCACTGTGATCTGCTGTTCTTAATAGGGATTAAAGGAGCCTATGGTCTCCGGCACACCTGCCTTCCAACCTGAAAGCAAACGGCAGTGAGATGGAGATCACTGAGCAGAAAATGGAGGGAGAGGCTCCTCTGCCCTCTTGCCATGCGCCAGGGCAAGGGGCGGCAGGAGGAGCAGACACACTAAGGATGACTTCTCTAAAGAGGATCTTGGAGGCGCTGGGATCCAAAGGCTGTTCAAAGCCCATGGAGCATGCAGCAGTGGGAAAGACATGCAAGTCCTGAACCGTAGGCAACGCCCCCCGTGCTTCAACTGTGAGAAAACATCAAGGAACGGGGATTTTTTGCTGTTGTTTCTTCCTTTTTCCACTTTTCACATTTCTGCATGATTACATTTGATAATGATGCCCACCTCCCAAAAGGTCATGCATCAATTAGCAAGGGAAGGAAGGACACACATCATTAATTATACACCGGCCTGCGAAATACAAACATGGAATACGGCATAACGTTCTAAAAATAGCAGGAGGCCTGCCTTGTTTAGGTCAAGTTTTATTTTAATTCCCTTAATAAAACATCTGATATTAAACAATGGAGCGGAAGACATGCCGCTGTTTAGCCTCAATGGGTGCTTCAGACAGATCTGCTGTGATTTAATCTGCACAGCAGAATGCAAAGCTGTAGTAAGTTTATGTGAGCGTGAGACATAATAGTTCTTTAAACTTATGCAGCTCTTACCAATCTAAATGATCCCAAGCTATTCTACAAACCATATACCCATGGGAATGCTTCTACCTGTACTGCTACCTTACGTATGGGATTTATATTTTGGTGAGATCCAGGATGTGATAGATTAAACCAAAATGCTGGCACAGGTACATGCAGTCAGAGAGAAGGAGAAAAGCTACACGCTGCCATGGGTATTCACAGACAGAGTTATAGTGAGCAAATTCTGCTCGAGTAGGGCTGAAGGAACAGAAAGGGATGAGAAAAGGACATGCAGTGCGTGACTCTGTAGGTACAACCAGTCCACACCAGAAGTGGCCGGCAAGTGTTACAGCACAGAATTCTGAGGACATTAATGTATGCACACTGGAAGTGTACATGCTTCTGGAATGAGAGACAGCCTCTGTCTGAAACTGCTTGTAGGCTAAGCAGAATAGACTGACGAAGCAGGCAGAAAAGCATCTTGCTTATAACCAATTTTCAATTAGGGAATAGTAACGTAAAGATCACACAGGAATGTTGCAGAAAAGAAGAAAACAACGCCAGCTGCCCTAAGCATAAATCAAATGCCTTACACACACACACGCAAAACCAAACCACCTTGTTCCTCCTCTGGAGCAGATTGTGGTTGCTGGGAAAATGTATTGCAGAGGGACAAAGGAAAAAATATAGTGGAATTATTAGTGCAAGCTCTTACTCTTTTGAAGCATGCCCTATGGGCAACTCAGTTTCCAGTCAGAATGTACCAGATAATCGTTTTCAAAGCCTCATCTGAAAACACAAGTGATGATCTTACCCTACACCAATGGCAATAAAGCAGCAATCTTCTACCTATGCTAAACCAAAGGTACTGTTTTCTTATGCCCCTAATACATCTGAGAAACAGATGCTCCTAAAAGCCACAGTCTTTTGATCCTATAAATTGAATGCTTTTCAGAATGTCACCCAGAATTCTCCCATCAATCCTAAGAAAACATAATCTAAAACAGAAGATGATTTTGATTTTCCTCGTGACTTGGCAGATGAAGAGATAATTAGGTACGGAAAAATGAGTGGTTTTGAGGATGAATGTACCTGCTGTAATCCTACCGCCAAGTGAATTAAGGTTTGCCTTAATTCGGCAGTAAGGAGTATTCTAACTCAGCATCTGGAGGAAAGCTAATACCTGCCAGATTTCAGAAGTCATCGGTGGTCCTTCCTGTGAAACCAATGAACAGAAGGAAAAGGAAGATAGGGAAAAGTAGTAAAAGTCTTTCCTGTCTCCATCCGTGATTATAAGCAACAGCAATAAAAGAATCCAGCAACACCACACCAAAAAAAAAAAAACCTAAGCCGGGTGATTGCCTATTCTTTTCTCCCCATTAAACCTAAATGATTCCTCTTATGGACCGGTCACATGAAGCAGCTTATTTTGTCAAGTGCTCTTCAGCCTAACCATGGCTCCCACCTCTGGAAGTGGAAGAATCCCATATGTCAAGTAAGCGAACACAGGTTATCCTTCTGCAAGGATAGCTCAATGCTGATTGAAAGTCTCATTTGTCAAGGGAAAGAATTGTTGTTTTTCTTTTTAAATTAACCTAGATGAAGAAAAAGATATTTGTCCAGACCTAAGAGCTTTTTCATTCCTCAAGCAGCTGCTAGTTTGAGAGAATTTTAAATGGTTGGCCTTTATGAAATGAATTGGTAATCACAGCCCTGTGCCTCACACTCTAGACTGAACGATTCAGGGGACTGGTAATAGGATAAAGCCTTTCACCTTGTCAGCTGTGGTTCAAATTCAGAATAATTCTTAACTTACTAAACACTGTCACTACACGATGGGCATTTGATTGTTATCGTACAATGAATCACGTGTTTTCCATCGTGGAAAAGTACTCATAGCACAGATAATACACTAATTATTGTTAGTAATTAGCAGCACTCTCAGTAGTGACAGTAGGGGACCTGCAGAAAATTACCCATATGTTCACCCCTTGGAGGTTGTCATTTCAAGGCAGGGGTTAAGCCCTCCAGACAGTCACTGCGGCAATTCATGTAGCTCTTTCCCACCTTGGGTATGTTTTGCAGATGAACTGAGTTCAGCCTCCAGAGCTGTCAATCTACCACTTTTATTATGGCTAAATTACTTTTGTTTCAAGTGCTGGAGGCGACTTTGAATGCCGGGTCTAATTAGAATGTAATTGTCGGAAGATCTGAGCAACTGTGGCAGGTTTGGGTGGAGAATTTGGTGGCTTAGAGTGTTTGTGCAAACAAATTTCACAAGCACAAAACCTGCAGCTGCTTCTAACAGTGGGCATTTGCTTAGGCAGTGCATACAACTAACTGTCCAAGGCAGAGAAAAAAAACTTTGAATTTCCACATGCAAACTGATAGACATGAGAAAGCCATCTGCCCAAATAGGCCATTTCCTGGGTCAGGCACTTTTTGTGATATCAGGATGGTTTGGTGCCAACAGCGGAAAAAGAGTTTAATCAGGAACAAATATATCTGTACAAATGGAACGAGGTACATTGAACTATGCGAGAACCAACAGCAACAAAGAAGTATACATGTATATAAATAACCCTGTTTTCAGAATAATAATTAAAAAAAAACAAAACACAAAATAAAATAAAGCTCAAATATACATATATAAGTAAATATATACATAAGAATAAATCCTGCCATTTAACACTAGAAGCCTTATCTTTCCCTAGAGGAAAAATACTCATGAACAGTCCAGGAACTCCACGCCCTGTTGCTGAATAGCATTTTTCCTCTACTTCCTCTGGGAATGCGCAGACCCTCACCACTTCAACCCCTCTAATACAGCACAACCCAGAGACTTGCAGGGAAATCCTGAAGATCTGAGGGTGAACATTTAAAGGCCAGGGAGCTTCTGCTAGGAGACCCTGTGCTTCCACGCTATCTCCTGAGGTCTACCTATCATAATGACAGCGTTACCTCTTTGTGCAGCTCCAGGGAGAGCTGTGCAAATATTGGATTATCTGGTTCAACGGCCAAACAAAAAACAATCATGGGTAGAAAAAAATTCAGTTGAATCTACTTGGAATAAAAGCTAGGGCGGTGGGGAGTATGGCTAAGGAAAAAGAAAAAAAAAAAAAAACAAAAACAAGGAGGAACAAAGGAAGAAATGTTTGCTTTTAATGTATTAAATCCTTTCCTCTATATTTTTACATGCAAGCGAAAAAAAAGGCCACACAAATTTAAATCATTGTTTAAACCCTTCCTTTTTCTTAGTGTGATTTTTATTTGTTTGTTTGTTTTCCTTGCAATAAGTCTGCACTAAATTTCATGTCACACCAAAACAGATCCAGTCTCTCTGAAAAATTTGTTTCCTTCAGCAAATCTGCTGCTTTGTGTCACTTTGCCTTCATCCAGCTCTAGGAAGAATTGTACAGGCCGAAGTACAGAGCTCCAGTAACCAGACTTTTGCCTATAAGGAAAGAGACAAGTTTTCAAGCCAGAAAACTCATCTACTCAGTCATTATGTATCAAAAAATGTGATAGCTGATTTTTTTCCCCCACAAAGGGAGAAGAGAAACAAATGCCATTCTCTGAAGGACAGACTAGTAGCCTCACTTACTTTCTGTACCGTACTTGCTATGTTTTGTTCTCCTGTAAACAAAACCACAGCTACAGTTCCTTACTCAGCTGATTTTTGTTTTGCTCCCACAGCCATGCCTGTATGAGATGAAAGGCAGACAGATTTACACCAAGGGCAGTAAAGTCCATGAGATGCCATCAGCACATTCCCACAAGCCTATGTAATGTGCTCCTTAGCTTGGCTGGCAGTGGGCGCACCTGGAAACCCGAGTGGTTATTGGTTTCATATAGCTCCATCAAGACTGCCTGGGTTGGTAGTTGGCTCCTTTGCTTGCACAGAAGCAGATAAATTGGATTCAGGAGCTTCTGCTGGAGAACTGGCTTTGGTGAATATGAACAGATACTCTCTACTACATAAATATATATAACAAAAATCAGGTTGAAATTTGCTCAAAATGACAAAAAAAGAAAAATACAAAGGTCTGCAGAACTGCCACTGGGAAATACGAACATTACCATTTTCTAGAGAAAATAGATACTTATGTATATATACCAGAATTGGAGCCAAATTTGCTCAGAATGACAAACGTTGTAAGAATTCATAAATCTTCATGAAAACCCAAATCATAAATCCATAAGTCAAAGCAATAGTAGACAGGCAAAAGTCTGTTTAAACTTCTTTCCTCCACACCTTTTCTACATGCAGAATAAGGCACTGGCCAATATTTATGCTATATTCTACAAACTACTGTGCACAAAAGAGTTTGCTTCCATGGATCACAAGCCTGCTAAACACCCCAGAAGCACAACTAGAAGAGATAGAAAGCCCACTCAAAGTTTACCAGCAGCTTTGTCTGGGTAATGTTTGCATGGGAGGAGAATGGCTAAAAAGTAAAGCTGTGAAGAGGAACCTGACAGCCAACATGAAGAAGTTGGAAGACACATTGACAAAGCAGAACCAGGACTTCAAACAGCCATAGAATAATATATATATATTCAAAAAGAACTCCAGAAGGTAAAGGCAGAGGCTTGCTGGGGGAAGCAGAAACTTGATGGATTTTGAAAAGAGAATATCTAAAAAGGAATCAAAATGTGCAGGGGCTGGGAGTGCAAGTGAAGATCCAAAAGTAAACACACAAAAAAGGAAAATATAATTCTTGCTGGGGAATGGTGGATATTCTTTGACAGTGTAACAGCAACAAAAGATAAATTGATACATCCTTGCCTTCCATTCTAGGTGACTGTAAAATACCAGAGAAGAAAGCACACAAGCGTTGCATGTGGAAAAAAGTCAATGTGAAGAAACAGGAAAAGCTATTTAAATAATGAAAACGCAGAATCCTGTAAAGCAAATCTCTCTAATGCGTAAGATGAATGGTCTTCTCCAGGTGGCCACAGGATGAAGAAAAGCAGAAGTATTTGAAAATGGCACATCCTAGAGCCCAGGTTTACCTGAAGTCCAAGCAGAAACTGGACAAAGGGAGTGCTTCTCCTCATACTTGCTCTGGGCTCATGTAAAGGTCAGAGAAGTATTGTTCCAGTCCAGTACACAGCCATCTTCTGGGATCAGGGAGCATGTATAAGCAAAAGGGCAGGAGAAACCTAGTCTTTGTTATCCTGCAAATACACAGCCATGCTGTGGGCAATAGAGCTACCCAGTCCCATCAAAAAAGGGTCTAATATCAGTTGTAAAGGACTGAAAGAGCCCCTTACATGTTGCACTCCTTCACTAGACATCATCCAGGGATGTGATGTACAGCACCCGTGATTATGGGATGGGGATATAAATCTGCCCCAAGAGTACAAAGCTGCAGAAGAATACATCCACTAATCTTGATTTAATAGCTCACGGCAAACACAAGGAGACACGTAATGGCAGATCCCTGTAAAGCCAATCTATGTCTGCAGCACATCTGACAGGGTACGTAACAGTTTTTAAATTCTGCACGTAGGGATCAGATTGCATGGACTCTGCCTCTAAGACATCATTACAACCTGCACATTCACACTTCACACGGGTTTCAGGAGACCTCGCTGCCTTCTCAGCCACGCTCAGCCAGAGTAGGACGTGCAAGACAGAGAACATCTGCTTCTCAGATACTCTGCTTATTCCGGCTGACAAACACGCTACACTGGCCCAGGTGTCCCACACAGCCCAGGAGCAACACCGTGACATCTCCTTCCCTCCGAACACGCACAGAGCAGGAAACTCTACCTTACAGACAGGCCCTGGCAGGGTGTGATGGGCGGGGAGGGCTTGGCAGCTTCTCCTGCTGACACGCGGCCCTGCTGCATGCAGCACTCCTCGTCTGCGTCAAAGGAAGGGCACAGACGCAACCTGAAAAGTCACAGAATACAGAACATCCCGAGTTGGAAGGGATCCATAAGGATCATCAAGTCTTAGAATCGTTAAGGTTGGAAAGACCAGTAAGATCATCCAGTCCAACCAACGCGAGCTGAAGGCCTCACCCCATTGCTTGGAGCTTCCCCCTAAAAGAGTGGGACTGCTTTGGGCTCCTGCCTCATAGCCGGCCTACACACCCCCCCTGAGGGACCTGGGCCCTGCTTGGCGCGTGGGTCACCCCGGACACCACTGTCCCCATTTGAGGACCGGCAGGGTGCCGTGGTGAGGCGCTCCCCCTCACTCAGAAGGGCACAGGCCTTCCCTCAGGGCTGCCTTTTATCCCCTGGGCTGCCGCCTCCCTCACCTTTCATATTTATGAGAACAGTGCCAATGTTTGCACGCACAACACCTAGGATTGAAATTTAAAAAAAAAAAAAAAAAAAAGGCTTTGGTGAGGACATTCAAGCTTAATAATTAACCCGCGGGAGCGTTTTCCCCGCACCTTTCTGCTTCGTCACGCCTTTACCGCGCCGGGGGACAACATGGCCGCCCGGGGGGGAGAGGGAGGGGG
>JAOWBP010002392.1:25098963-25184602 GCA_028571105.1 Tragopan temminckii | reverse complement strand
ATAAATCAAAGGTTATTCGCTTGTGCTTGATTTATTCCTGGGAAACGCTACCCAGGGAAATCTCGACTTCCGTCCCCCAAATCAAACGGGGCGCCGCCAGCGCCCTCTGCTGGCAGCACTCGGGAACTGCCGCCCCACAGCGCCTTCCCCAGGTGTTACTTCTGTGCAGAACGTAAGCGTTCGTTTTTTCTCATTATCCCGTCTACCAACGTCGCAGTCTGTGATATTTGAAGTAATATAATTCATTGTCTTTTCTTGCGTTTCATCCTCGGTTTCAGAAGTAGACCGAATAATATTTAATCCTGTGAAATCTCCCTTCAAAACCAGAGGCCTTAATCTTGCTGGTAATCTTTTTCCAGGAATACAGCAGAAAACTGCACAATGTCTGCACAGTTTATTACTGAGCACAGAGAAAAGGATTTGTATTTTCTGAGTTGGATGAGAGATGCAACCTCGTGGGTATATGCGAGCAGGATCTAGACTACATGAGAACAGAAGTATCACTGAGACTGCATTTAAATTCTTGGCTTAGTTGATGGTTTATCCTAAGCAGCTTCCTATAGTTGTCTGCATTTAATAGCTGCAGAGAGAAGAGCTGAACAGGAGATGAGGGGGAGACAATGCCTGGACTTCTGCTAGCTAGCACTCTCTGTGCCCCAGCCCTGTGCCCACCTTGCTTCCTGACGCTGGGGACAGCATACCGTGCTATCTGTCACACATGACTGCATGGCAGCATCGACTCTGACCTCTGTTACATACCGGTAAAGCCTCAATTTTTCAGCTGCTCGTACTACCCCACACCCAGCTCCTGCATCATCCGGCTCTTAAGGTGCATCTTCTTCCACTCTCCCTCGCAGCTAAAATCCTTGCCTAAGTTCTCATTATTTAACAGCTCAGTTGCTGCAACATCCTTTTCTCTGGCCCCGACACAAGCCCTAATCATACTGAATGCTGCTGCTGCTGCTTCAAAGATCATTTTCCTAGCCTGTCACTTTGAACGTGTCACCCCTCTCCTGGCATCCCTGTACCGCCTCCCCCTCCCCTATCTCGCATCAACATAAGCTGCCTATCTTCATTCTCAAGGCCCCCTGGAACCCCACCTATCATCTCTCATTGTCAGGAGGCACAAACAAGGAACAGAGCAGCTCCAGTGACTGCCCTGCCTGATGAGCAGACTTTCAGCTCTGCTGTGCTCTGTCCTTATGTATCTTTTTAGAGTGGGATATGGGTCAGCAGGACTGGTCAGGAGCAAACTAAGGGACCACTGTTCAACACAGCCAGGAATGATGGCAGCTGTAACATTTAAACACTGATGGAACCTTGAAACGTACCCTCTCCTTTTGTCCATCCTCCTACATTCTCATCCTCATTTTCTCCTCTGTGGCCTCTCTTATACTTGGAGGTTACGCTGTGCACACGCTCTCAGATTTATTTTGGTAGCTCTCCAGAATGTCCTTAAAGCCCTCCTTTGCCGTGACGTCTACAAAAGCTTTGACAACCTTTATGCTGCTGGTGAGGTACTGCTGCTGTCAGCCGCGCTGAGCGTTCTCATTTCCTTTATTCTCCATCTGTCTTTTTGTGTTCGTCTGTGGTCTTCCGTCCTCTGTTTAGTTTGTAATCACTTTGGGACAGGGCCATCATTCTGTTCAGTGTTTACATAGTGCTTCAGACAATATTTGTGGTTAGGGTTCCTGCGTGGTCTTATAACACCGACAATAAATAAAAACAGTAACGGGCTGTGGCAGGTGCTCTCTTTTTGCATAGATCTCATTGATCTCAGGCTGTGGGCAGAGCACACCGCATGGATGTGGACTGTGTCTTGTGGGTATCTGAGCAAAGGGCAAAACAGAAGAGCAGCGCCGCGTGTTCCGTTCTAAACGCCGGCCAGAATGCCGTTAATCAAAATCCCGTTCTGTGCTTTGGATTTTTGTTTTGTCAGGCAGCGTACAGCAGATCCAAGGGCAACCTTTTAGCTTCATATCGTTTTCTTCGAGAAAAGGGCAGGGCAGGGGGAAGAAGGCTGAAGTTTATGGGCTTGTGTTTCTTCGAGAAAAATACAACAGGAGAGCTATAAACAGCAGGAGGAATTTAAGGAAGCACAGACATTGGAAGATCTTTAGACCTCTCCTTTTGCTCTTTGTACACGGTAGAAAACTACTTTAAAAACCTAATCTTCAGCTATTTTGGTAGCCAGTAGTAAACTGAGACATTGTCTTAGTTTCCTAACCTAAAAATGGAGCACCTCTGGCTTTAACTGACACAGGTGCTTTAAACCTTTTCCTTTTTTTAAAGTCCTTTAAAGACAGACAGAAATGTGTCATGAATTGTTTTTGTTATGGCTTGAATTCAGTTTTATCAGCAAAACGGGTTTAAATCTTCTTCCATTCTGCAATCTGCTCTGACCAACATCTAGCCGTGCTCAGTGCCTGCTGGGGGGAGGAGAGGGTACGGCTTGGCTGCGTCGCAGAACGCTCAGAAGGGACTCTGTGGCTCTGAATTGCAGAGTTGTCCACAGAGAGCTCTCTTTAGACTGATACAGCTCATAAAGTGAGCAATCTTTGGGATCAGCTCAGAGTCCAAATTACAGAAAAGTGACTTAAAGTGCCTTAGTGATACCAGTGCAACACAGCACCTCTGTGGTGCCAAGAGTGGACAGAAAAAGATCACTGGGAGTAATGAGGCAGAGTGCAGTGTTACAAATTCTGCATCGAAGTACTGGATGAACAGGACAAGTATCAAATGGGATATATAGTAGGATGCTCCAAAAGTAATGCCTCCTATTTATTTCCATGTAAACTGGAACAGATATAAAGAGCACAATAACACAGTTTGATAGAGCAAATTCTCAGCTACAAAGCACTAGTTTTCAATACAGTCACAACCATTAGCTGTGTATTTTTGCCAGTGATGTACAAGAGCCTGCATACCATGCTTGTACAAATCTGCACCAGTGGAGGTGACCCACTGCTGCTGTCACCACAGCTGAAATGCACCACCCACCACCTCACTGTGCTCACACCCACTGTTTGGTCTCCAGAAATGTTCAGCAAGCGTCGATGAATGTCAGTGGGTGCCATTTCTTTCTGCATGGAAATCAGTGACACACCTTTCCTTCATACACACTTCCATGTCAGGCACCATTGTGTCAGAGTGCCTCTCTGCTGCCATCTGTCACACAGCAACAAAATGTAACAGAATATTGGCAGGAAGGCTCAACCTGTCATAAAACAGGAGGCATTACTTTTGGAGCAGCCCTCATAGCAACAGTATAAAAACCACAGAAAGTTTTAGTGGCAATAGCACCCTGCGTTTTATTTAGTGCCTTGTAATCGGAGAGCTCCTGAAACACTTTCAGAGTAGTGATTAAGGAAATGGAGACATTCCACTGGGTTACAGAGGTAATTAATGATTAGGGATTATTAATGAGACAAAAAGAGCCCTGAAGGAAGACCACATCAGTGAGCATAAGGGAAACCCAGATGAGGAATGGAATGGACAGGATGATGTAGTAGATATCTGTAAGACAAGATACAGGAATGTAGTCAGAACATTTAGCCCCAATTTATATGTGAGAAACACTCAGCTTCCTCAGAAGGAATTTAAATACTTTTTCCTGTCTATCAGCCTTTCCTCATCTTCAAGCTAACCCCCTATCAGTAGCTTGGCTTCTTTTCTCTCCTGTCACTAATAGTCAGACCTGGGCAGGACCTGACAGCTAAATAGCAAGTCGGCATTCCTGTTGATGTCACAGGGACTGTCCCACAGTAACATTCAGTTCAGGAAATATGGAGCGATATTTGTTATGTGCTTTGGAAAGTTGGTTGGTTGTCTTTTTGGCAGCACTTAGTACATCATTCCTAGAAGCAGAAGAAAACAAAAAGTGTGGCAGTTAAGAATAAGACTGAACAAGCATAAGGACCTTGTAGCCAGATGGTAGACCATGAGCCAAAGTGAAGGCATTTATTTATTGTCTCAATCAAATGGCAGCCTTAGCTTTTTCTTTTTCCTGTTATGTTATTAATCTTCTGACATAGAAAACATTTGCATTCCCTGTGGAACTCCTCCAAGTCAATCCACCCCTGTAAGGAAACCCAACCTTTAGTACTTTGTAATAAATAAAACATCGGGAATAAAGATATACAGCAACACATTATAATGAATATTACCAAAAAGAATGCACAGATCTGTTCAATAATGTCTCTTTGGAAAATTCCTCTACTGATGTATCTAAGCACTTAAGAATTAATATTTGAGTGTCTCAAAATTACTAATGGATGTTAGGCTCACATCACTCAAAGGGCAGAAAAGTATATTGCCCTTTTACAGATTTGGAACCGAATGGTCAGTAGCTTGCCCAGGGCCACACACATCTTTTGGTGGGAGTAGGAATTGGAGTCAGGGTTTCTGTATCCCATCCCAGTACCTGAAGCCACCTTTTTACTCGTTAAAAGATGTACATGGCATCATTTAGGAAAGGATGGTGATTTCCATAATGTTCTCTGGCATTTTTAATATCCCAGGTCTTTGTAGGCTTGACTGGGAAATAAGGGAGAGCTGGCAATTAGCTTAGCCTTTAAAAGGAGCTGCTCTCCAGTCTGCTACGTGTTTGCCATAATTTTAGGAGCTGTACACAGCCCTGTAACAACCTGTGTATCTGCAGCCTACCCCACAACTAAAAGGTTCAGGAAAGGTTCAGAAACATGCTTTGCAGTGCATTTAAAGGCAGCTTGCTGCATACAGCTTGGTTGGGAAAATCCTCAACAAGCAAAGTGATAAAAAAAAAACCAACAATCAAATGCAGAAAGCCTCCCTCCGGCCAAGCTCTACAATAGCAGACAGCTCACGGTCAGGTCCGCGCCCATGTCTAAGTTCTCCAACCTATACGTAAGGGAGCTCTTAAGCACTCTAGCCTTAAATGCATAAGCAATCCCATTGCCTGGGGGTGGGGAGCCGGGTGGAATATTCAAGTGCTTTGCTGGGTGCCTAACTGTAGGCAGTTGTATTTCTGAAATCCTGGCCTGCCCGTGTTCTGTACAGCATCCCAGATATTTGGGTCAGAACGCTCCCATGAGGGATGCTTTCTCTAAACTACCGGCAAACCAAGCGAAACAAACCAAAGGGAACGGCCGCACGGCACCCTGCCCCCCACCAGCCTTCCTTACCCCCAAGGTTAGTTTGGAACCCACTCCATTCTGAATGGCTGTTGATACAAAGTCATGCTCTTTTCCTTTTCATGTCACTTGTTTAAAGAGGAATTTTGAAGCGGTTGCTTACCGCAGCAATGCTTGGGAAGAAAAAGAATAGCGAGTGTATTTTCAGAATGCCCTTAGCAGCTTTCTTTTTGTTTTGTTCCTCTCCAAGCCCCTGCTATTCAAGTTCTCCTCAGAGCACTAACAGCTAAATTGTTCTATGCACACAGCTCCCATTAGCAAGAGGAGTCATGCACATCATTCCCATGAACTACTTTAAGAGCATTGCTCTATATGACAAGATGTGCCTCAACCAGAGAGGATGCTAGATAAATATTAACCACACAATGGTCTCATTTTAGCCCACGTTTAAAATAGCATTGGGATTTTTAAAATGTACCCTCCCACTATTTGGCATCAGTCATCTTTGTCTTTCTGGTTTAAGAAATTAGATATGCCAGAGCGTAACAAATCTGCATTAGAAGCACGGGCTTTGCTGCTTTACAGTGGAGAAAAATGGGGGGATGGCTGACGTTTGGATTTACCATGCCATAATAATCCACAAACCCTAATTTATCAGCAACAAGTTCACGTCCTTTATATTAATTGCATTGAAATTTCCATCAATTATTCAATCTCTCAGTACTCATAGCTCATTTCACATCTCTTGCTCTATACAATCTGAGGTCCGACTGTGCTTAGACTCATATATGGAAAGACAGCACGATTTCTTTGGCAGAGAATCCCTTGAAATCTCCCTCGCCGCTGTAAAGGTTTAGTTTAATAAGAATTAAAGTATGTCTCTGACTAACTCTCACACAGGAAGCATATCAATTTCATGGGTTGCATGAAGATCAATCCAAGTGTAATAATAAATATATATGCTCTCATCACATACATTGACACCTACTACACTGTATAAAGGAAACAGAAATACGTTGGGTAGGGTGGGAGGAGGTAAAAACAAGTTCTTCCCTAATGTCAGACAATTAGTTTCTGATTTATTTCTCAAAGCACATCAGTTGGTAAACCTAGCGATTTCATCTTAGCTAGACTAGCGGAGGATGGCATTACAGAGAGCTCATAAAAATTTAAAACCATTTCCTAAGTCTAGTAGACTTTTTTCTTCTCTGTTATCAATGACAATGAATGCTGGCGTCTGGATGTGGATGCTTTAGTAAAAATAGACTCTCTTTTAGAAGAGATATATATTTTGATATATATTTGATATATATATTTTAATTAACATTATTAAATTATTGGCCTGCTTGCTCTCCATGGCTAGAAACAGTGGTTGGCAATCACATGGGTGTTCCGTAACCATCAATACCAGTAACTAGAAAAACAAGCCAACAACCCCAGTTTCATAGCAAAAAGGTACAAACAGCGTATCTTAGCTAATTCACTCCACACTCAAAATGGCCACGCAGCCGTGCTCCAGTGCAGGGATATCACTTTAAGAGCACAACAGCGTTCAAGGTGGAGTGCCCTCCGACAGCTGAAATTCTCCAGGCAGTCCTTACCGTATTCTCAGAATTTTGGGCAAGGCAAAAACACAGAAGTGCCCCAAATTGTTGCATATTACCACCATTCATCATAACAGAGTCTTTGGGGTCAATGTCTTTTCTTCCCCACTTGATGTTATTTTCATATCCCTTTATCACCACCTGGGAGCCTGTGAGAATCTGCACAGCAACAAACCAGTGAGTTTATGCAGCAGAGGGCTGCGTATGGACAGAAGAGAGATTCCGGGAGGCTTATTAAACCATCACAAAATGATTAAAAATTGCTTGACCATCTTTTTTTAATTGGCTCCTGATAGAAGGATTAATAGGAATCCTAATACCTGTGTAAAAAAAAAAAAAAAGACATAAAGAAAACAGCATAACATGAAATAATTCATATTGTCTCTGTGTAAATGAGGCAATAAATGCCTGAAACACGAAGCTCTGTCTGACTTCACAGCAGGGCCTGGTGCTTAATTGAAAGTCCTAACTAGACCCATTTATCAAAGAAATCACTCAGAGGGAAATTTAATTATCACAATTAATCTATATTTTTTTAGAAAGCCTCAGTAAAGCACGTTGAAAATTTCTTTGGGAAGAACACTGTCTCTATTTCCACGCCTCCAGCGTGAGCCTGGAGTGCTGCGGATGAGTGCTGCAATCTCACTTGGAGGAGCAGATAGCAAAAAGAGCAAGTCTGTGTGGGCAGCGTGGCAGTGGCCCTGCCTGCGTGAGGGTGAAAGGCCTGAAAAAGCTTGCGCGTCTATGCCACGGTAAAAACTCCTTCAAGTTTTTAGGACTCCTAGACTTTAGCATGCAGCTTGTGAAGTCAGGACCTTGTTCCTCACCTTACAGAGTGTGAAGCCCCAGCACTCACCTTGGATGCAAGGTGCAAGGAACAGGCATTCCTGCAGTAGCTACAGTGGAGGGCAAAAGTGGGACACAGAAAGCGGGTCCATGGATTTTCTTTCACCTAGTGTGAATTGCACAGCCCCACTCCTGATCCTGCCCCCCAGGCTTAAGGGGAGTCTGTTATGCATGCCCAGGTAGCACCATCTTGGAATCACAGAATCACCAAGATTGGAAAAGACCTCCAAGATCGTCCAGTCCAGCCATCCACCTATCACCAATACTTGTCCACTACACCATGTCCCTCAGTACAACATCTACGTGTTTCTTGGACACGTCTAGGAACAGTGACTCCCTGGGCAGCCTGTTCTCCTGACCACTCTTTCAAAGGAAGAAATTTTTTCCTGATATCCAATCTGAAATCCTTCCCTCCTCTTCTTAGGAGTCAGGGAGCATCAGAAATGATGACCCATGTTAACACTTTTATGCATGCTCTTTTCCCCTCTTCTTCAGTAGGAGAAGTTGTAGCTTGCTCTCCCAGCATCACTGAAGTTGTTTTCTGCCTTTTCTTCTGTGCTTCCTACATTATTCAGGTTATACCAGTTACCAGATGGGAAGGAAACAACTCCAGAGCAGACTGAATTACTGTTTAATTGGGCATCCTGTGAAATAAACATTGTGATTTGGGTAAGATTAAAATGTGAGTCACAAGTCGGGTGAATTTTCAAGTGTTGGAGAATGCACTGAGGGAACCAGGCAGGGACAGCAAGGAGAGAGCAGCCAGGAGCAGTGCTGGACACGGCAGCTTGCTTTCCCGAGGCTTAGATGAAAGCTCCAGGGGGCAGAATTGGGCAAAACAAACAATAGTTCCTTTGTTAAGTAGAGTCGCATCGTCCACCAGATTTTCCTTAGCATTCATTTGCCTGTGCTGGGCCCATCTGTGAACACTCTTTGGCATTGCCCTGGTGTCCAGTCCAGCTCGGTTCTTGGATGTTGGCACTTGGGAGCGCTGTGAAGGACCATGCTGGTAGAACCAACATCTCTGCACTCTGCATTTACATTTGACACTTCGCAGCAGTTTTACTGGAAGAAACAAGTGACAGACATAGACGTGAGAACTACATTGTAGAACTTCATTAAAATAGAAATGCTAAAAGTATAACTCTGACCATTCCCACCAGCCTCACTTGATTTATCTGCATAAATCTGGTGCCGCGTTTAGGGAGAGAGGTCCTCGCTCAGCCACTAAAGCCTCTCCCCCTCACAAGCTTACCTAGGTTCAGAGGTCCTTGGATTGCTTTTTGCTTTGCCTCCCTCCCTGGCGCAGCAGGAGCTGGCTGGGCTGGAAGGCTGCGACGGAGGGAGGGCCCCCCTATTCTGCACTGCACCTGAGCTGGTGGAGGTCACGGCTGGCGGCCATCTCCCAGCGGTGGCTGCACACCAGCCTATGACGGTTCCCTGTGCTCTCTGCTCCTCAGGGTATTTATTGTGCCTCAGAAATTGCAGAGGTTGTTGGCTTGCCGTTTACCACCAGGTGGCCTAACTATTCCACCGTTCATGAGGAACCAAGCCTCCATTAGAGAACGGCAGCTGGAACTTTTTAAGCTTTGCATATTTTTCTTACCAAGCCTCCACCTTCTCTCCTTCCTCCACATTCAGATGATTAAAAGCGAGCAGGGCTGCTCTTGTTTCTCAACCCAAACCTTTTCTCAAAGGAATTGAGAAGAATGGTGCCTCCAGCAGTCCAGCCCTAGCCTTAGAACCTGAGCTTAACCACCTCAACCTACCGCTTAGTCTGAAAGTGCTCTTGCCATAACAACACAAATAACTGGCACTTTTCCTTTTCCCTCAGTAGCCGGACATGAATTCATTTCTTTGTTGCCTCAGACACGTCTCTGGTAGCTGGTTTGGTGACCCAACCATGTATGCAGGGTTTAGAGCTGTCCATGAAGCAGCACAGAATGGATTCTGTGGGCCAGAGCATTAAACTTGGTAAGAGGGAGTTGATTTTTAAAACTATAGACAGCTGGGAATATGAGCAGTGCCCCCACTCTGTGGATCCAGGGCAGCCATTTGGGACCTGGCTGAGCTAACAGCTCCTCAGGCGTGAAGAGGGGTCGGCATTACAGCTCACTCAGCTCTCTCCGTATAGTCACGGACTGACCTCCCATCTTTGGCTGATAGGAGCTGAATTTAATGATCTAAAAGGGGGAGGAAAGATACGTTCAGATGTTTGTCTCGGATTTCTTGGTGAGAAGGGTGGGGAAAGCTCTAGCTGGTGTCTCAGCATTGTGAAGTGAGAGTTAACTACGTAGACGCCAGTGGTGTTACACACAAATGCTGGTGGTCAGAGGTCGTCAGATGTCTTCTTACGAAAAGAATGGTTTCGGGGGAAGATGAGTTATTTCAAGTTCTATAACACTAATTGCTTAGTTTTGTATTTTCTACCATCTCTATAATGTCTGAAAGGTTCGGAAGATACCTTCAGAACAAATCTCAGCAACTAAAATGACGAACTGAGCTGGTTTATATGGATAAAACATCCATGATTCATTTGTTTACTCATCTCCGTAATGATGCATTTGTGTTTTGATGTGAGTGGGGACAGCATACAATAATGGCAGGCACAAACACCATGTCAGAGCCCAGCAGTAGAAGCAACTTTCTCAAACGAGGTCAAATGAGGTCTTAAAACTGATGCCTGACAATCCCAAATCAATGGCCGTAGTCTCTGAATGCATCATAATACAGTCGCAGCACAAGAAATAACTCCATCGGGGAGATTTTCCTAAAGGATGTGGTGATTGAACTTTCAAAAATACCAGTCATTTGGAGAAAATTTCAAGAGTCTTTAAATTACTTTGGTAAATGGATTTGTTATAAATAACGAATACGTGAAAATCGGTAGAGGCTTCCAGTTGCATCACAAAAATGTTTTGAAGTAACACTGGCTATTTCAGCTGCTTTAACCTAGCCTTGGGCACTGAAGAGCCCAATTCTGATCATCTGCAGGATAAGCAATCAAATTCAGGGTAACGAGACCTCAGCCAAGGCGTTACTCTGGATTTACACCTCTACAGATAGAATCAGATGCTATCTGCTAGTCTATGCATCCTCTGAGAATAAAATTAATTTTGAATTCTCGTATCATCTGCTTGCTTGTGCACTTATTTGCTAACTGTCTGACGGAGTGAGCTATTCTGGGTCAGTGTGATTTAGGCATCCTTTATTACACAGTTTCCAATTCAGTACATTTTTTAATCAAGTCTAAATTGAAGTCAGGTTCCAGGTACATATAAATATAATATATATTTAGTGCATACATTGAAAATCCCTGAGTCTAATTTTGAATGTAACTATAGTAGCATGAAAAAAAATAGGAAGGTTCTTTATTTTACAGAGAGGCATTCAAATATTGCCACTTCTTAAAGGCAAGCTAAGACCTATTTTCATATTTTCAAAATCACATTAGCTAAAAGCTTGTTAAGGAATAAATAGTCCAGAGGATAATTGAGACTTAGCTGGCTTAAGCATTAATGAATCAAAATCAGATGCCAGATCATTAATTAATTCTACAAATTATAATGTTGCCATTACTGGCAAATACTGTAAGAACTAATACCAAGGAGCAAATTAAACTGCATAGTTTTCCTTCCCGCTGCGTATCTTTTGCCAAAAATATAAACATTGTGGTTATTTTTGGTCCATTACGCACAGTGTCTTTATTTTTAAAACTTGTGGAAGATTCTTAATTTCTAAAAACATCTCCATTTATTTAACATGCTATTTCTAGAATGCGCCTATCACAGACTATAAGGACATTTCCATCAGTGCTGTAACCCACAGAAAGGGAAATGTAGCAAAAGTGACAGAAAAGTCAATTCAACACTTCCTAAGCCTTACAAAAATTCACACCCCTTCAAATCAGTCTCTTTGGCAAAAGGCAGAATAATAGATGGGTCTTGCAATGTGGCCTGAAGTGCAACCATCTCAGACTCTGTCAGACCAGTGTGGAAAATGGATTAGAGGGGAAGCAGGAGAGGCAAAAGGGAAGGTCCGTTGAGCATTTCTAGCCACCTTTTCTGATCCTACAACAAGGAGACTTTAACATAGTTAGAAAGTGACAAACTTTAGAAACTCTTTTACAGAATGAGGGATCCGTGTGGGCAGCTGGCTTTAATGTGTTACCACTGAGGCCAGAGCCTTATAAGTAGTAAAAGGCTTGACAGTTGCAAAGAGGTATAGCTTGAGATAAAATAACGAGGTGATCTAACAGTATTCTAGTCAGGATAAAACCTTAGGGGCATAATGACAGGTTTTGGACCCTTCCCTGAAAGCTCCCAGTATGTGAACTCTGTCTCATATGCTGGAACTTCTCTCGTTTTCCCATCGTGAACCAGACTCCAGAGTTTTCAGATCTAGAACAAGCAGGTTCTTCTCAAGCATATCCCAGAAGGTTTAAACGCACCTGAACACCAATCATAAGCCAGTGCATTGCGGTATTAATGTAATAGTTTACTCACCTAAGCATCACCAACTAAGTTGCTTGGTGCAATCTCTCCTAGCTGAGACTGAGTTGTCCTGAAGGATCCAACGAAGCTTGTCACATATGGCAGCCATGAGAGCATTGTGTCTGGAAAAGTGAGCTGTGAAAGCCCATTTATCCTTACTCCAAACATTCCATTTTTTCCATATTTATTGCACATTCATTCCATTTTCTTCCTGGTTTTAATTGGGAAAAAAAAAAAAAAAAAAAGTCCAAGTGGACCTGTTTTTGTAGGAATAATAGTAAGACATTCTGAAATAAAAATGTTCTTGCAATTTCCCAAAACCAAACGCAGCTCAGTTTCCAGTCGGAATCAGAGACTTGTGAATCTTGTTAACGTGAGCTACATTTTAGCTGAAGAACAAGTAAGGTGCCACCGTACTTTCATTTTGTCTGTATTAAATTTCATCCCTCACTATCTGCCCACTGTCAATGGCAGACAAATCTTCGTTGCCAAAAGAAGCATATAATGTAGATCAGAGACTGCTAGCACCATGCTGATATTCTTTTATGATGGCTTCATATATATGCTGAATAGAGGAATTCTTGGTAATTTGTTATCCTTTGGGATCTCTGAGCTACCGAAAGGTGCTGACCTTTGCCATGCAATAAAAATGAAACTGGCAATAGGCAACCCTGTAGATAATAATGCATTCTAATATATCTACATTATCTACCCCCATGCTGAATTCATGGCTCTTTTCCATGTCTGGAGATGACAGATAATACCAAAGCTGTTTTATTACAACTTTTGGCTTCCTGCCAAAATTAGAGCATCTAAAAATAGATCTGTAATTATGATCTGCCTCTGAAGTCACTGTCTGGAACATGAGTCCAGAAGCTGCTGACAGCAGCCAACAGTGGGTACCCAGACAGAGCAACAGAACAAGTGTGTAGGGATGGTCCCCCATGGACTTTCCCAACCTGCAATAATTTGGAGCTCACCAACTTCTTGAGAGCTAAAACAGCCCTTAAAGAAACTTTCTTTTATGAATTTGTCCATTCTTTTTGTTAAGTCTATATCAAGCCAGAAATACCACCAATATGGGTCACTTCCATTTTTCATCTTTGATCAAGCTCTTTCCTACTGGATTGGTGAGAAGGTGGTATATTTATTTTTTATGACTCAGAGGTGGAAAGGACTCTCTTTACAGGGCTGGATGGTCATGTTTGTGGTGAAATAGCTGCTATAATTCTGCTTGGGTTTCCTATTATCACTAATGATTTGCTAGGGCACTTGAAGCCTGCAATGCAATCCCTTAAAAAGATTTTAAATATAAACACGTTGAAAAAACTGTCCATTCGCTCAGCATGGCTTAAATTCCTATTTTCTGACACTACAGCCCTAATTCTTTTGACATTCTGAAATCCGTCCCTGTGGGCAATTAATAATGCCACCATCATCAAGAAGAACGACAGGCCCCAAACGGGAACTTGCACAGCACTGCCGTGAAAGTGGGGAGTGTTCAGCTGCTATAGAAACCTCATCTGCGTGAGACTGTCTTGCTCTTTTGCTTTTGTTTCTATCTTTTGCCATCCATGGAAGTTAATTAATCATATCAATTAATAGAAACTTTGTGCCAAACGACCTCTGCTGGGTAAGGAAGGACAGCTGTAAGCAACTTTTTTGTTTTCAATGGGAGTCCAGTGATGGCTGTGGCAGTTGGGGGATAAGGAGGGAAAACTACCTTTCCTCCTTTCAAGTCAGATTTCTGTTGGCAAATAATTTACACTGACCGGCAAATGGTACCAAAATGGATGCATATTTTTGTCTATTTGTTGCTGTCTTACTAGCTTTCAGATGCTTTATTGAAATCATGTGTATTGAGGTGATTTCTGTCTGTGATTTTATAGAATAGGTAAACGCACATTGATGCTTATCCATGATGGTCTTATCACATAGTGCTGCATAATCAAGAGACACCTAAAGATCGGATGCTCTGGAAAAAACATAATAGATGAGGCATGATTTTAAACAAGGATAATTATGCCAATATAATGCCTCATACAGAGTCGCTTATTTCCATGTAAATGTGTTGTTTTTGTCTTGAGTTGTGTAACCTTGGATGGTATTATCCTGGAATGAAAGCAACTGAATGTCGATTAAATTAAGTTCCTATAACAAAGTTATCTGTAGCAGTACGAAAGGCAAAACTTTCACAGTAGTCAAGCTGGCACTTGGCTCTGAGGCTGTATCGCCCATCTTTCATGGAGATGCTGCAGTCCACCATGCCAATGAATTTGCCACAGCCCTGACACTCCATATGCTTCTTGTTTTATACCCGAATGCCCCTAATCTGTTCCCACCAGACCATGTTTATATTACAAGTTCACTGGCACACACCTTCAATGAGCTGGGGAGCACTCCTCACACTCCACTGTCATTTATCCTGAGGAATGACAGAAAAAGAAAGTGGAAGGCAGTACAAAGCTTTTTTAGATGAAAAATTTGTGGAATATTATAAATCACAGCAGAAGTGTGATGCTTTGCTCACCTGATTTTATGAAGACTTCCTAGAAAGCGTGACATGATGGGGAGATCTCGCCATCCAGAAGTTAATGGGAAGCATTTCGGTGTTGCAACAAGGGCAAGATTTTTGTCTGTCGGTCATCCTTCCTCCTCTCCTGCGCTCAAACAGGAGACAAAGAACTGTACCGCTGTTATTTCAGCTGTCGTTTCAAAGATAGACTTAATTCCCTATCACCAGGTCAGTTAATTGGTTGGTGGTCATAAAGGATAACAATTTCTATTGTTCAATTTAGACATAGGCTAGAATAAAATAGTTTGAATTTTCTCAGAACATGATCTGTCTCTTGGACGAAGAAGCATAAGGGCTTCTTTTAATGGGAAGTCATGGCTTGAGTCACAACTAGAGAAATCCTAGCAGCTAAAGTCACTGAAATAGAACTTCTCTGTGTAGCCAAATGCAAAACCTGTTCTATCTTTTGTAAGAATTGTGAGCAATGTTAAGTGCATTTTACCCACGTCAGTTTTTGGAACAGAGGTTAAGCTCCTAGTTAGAGGTTGTTAAAACAGGGCCTGGGAAAACTGAGAAATAGATAGTGCTAATTGGTTGTGGCTAAGAGCAAAAGCTGTCTTTAGGATCTACCATTTCGTCAGGATGCCGCAGAACTTTATAGCTTCAGCAGACACTGTAACCACCATATACCAAAAATACATGTTTTGGCATCTTTATTAAACATATCCAACCTGGTTACAGAAATTAAGTAGGTGGAGAGTTTGCCTATGCTGGCACAGAATACCTGCCTCAACAGCAGTTGGCTGTTTTGTCTTATGACTACACCCAAACCTCCTAAATTTCATCACCTGGCACTCTGGAAGGCAAAGCAGTTTTGTAGCACCAATCTGACTGTGGGGGTATGCGTGTGCTGACTAATGGACCCAAAAGAGGCAAAGTGGTGGAACAGAAAGCTGTGGAAGGGAATGCTTTTTTGCTTTCAGAAGTTTTCAAAAACCGTAATTACTGGCAGAGGCTCAGAAAATGCATGACCAGCCAAGAGATGCAATGATTCTGCAGATTCGACACTTTTTCAAAGTATCTTTTTGTCAAAAGTTTTTCTGCAGCAACTTCAACCGATACATTTTTTTACAGTTGGTGGAGCTGATGGGATGAAGCCTATCTAGCTTTTCCCTTGTTGAGGGCCAGCATTTTTCACAGTGAAGACATTAAAGCGGTATCAGCATAATGTTTTTTTGTGTTTGGTTGGTTGGTCTTTATAACCTATCTAACCTTTTCAGGTTAGGAAAAATTTATTCTCCAAAAGAGTGGTCAGGTGCTGGAACAGGTTGCCCAAGGAGGTGGTGAAGTTACAGTCCCTGGAGGTGTTCAGGAAGCATGTGCATGTGGTATTTAGGGACATGGTTGACATGGTTTAATGGGGGAATAGTGGTGGCAGGTGGACAGTTGGACTGGATGATCTTGGAGGTCTCTTCCAACTTTAATGATTCTATGACTCTATTGAATCAGCAAAACTAACCTCATCCAGCTCCAGTATAAGACACACTTATTCCAGTATACAACATCTTCTGAAGATTAACGTGTTATCTGGAAATAGGTTTAGTTTTATGGATAAGAGCCATTGGAAATGGGGCATGAACTTCTCTCCAGGTGCTGTACCTGCATTAGATACCGCAGCCATCTACAGACCACTGTCTGGCATGGATTAGATTCTAGACTGAAGAAGCCTGGCTCCATCTTTCTGTCCCTTCCCCATCCAAGCTGTTGCCATACACGCGGCAGCCTGAGCTTGTCCATCTTGTTACTTGATGAAGCCCTTGGGAAAGTGGTGCATTTGAACATGCACTGTTAGACCTGGCTTACTCAGCTCCCTCTGTAAGTTGCTGGTGTGTGTCTGCACCTTATGTGAGTCGAAGCAACTCAAACAGCTCTGCTCCTGTTCAGCCCGGCTGAACTGATCCACCTTTTCTCATCTGGTCCTTTAACCAGCCCCTCTTTCTTCTTCCAACTTCTTTTCTCATCCACATTTACCAGTCTAGTATTTTGAATTTTTATCCAGTCTGCTTTCATTTACTGTTAAAAATGCATCTCTGGTATCAGGCACATCATTTTTAAGCCTCCATCGTGCCAAGAGAGTTAGCAAAACATCAGTATTTCACTTCAGATCCCAACCCATATGTTTTCAAGTAGCACCAGGGAAACATTTTTTAAAGGACAGACTCCAGAGATGTCTTCTAATATCATCAGCAATGATAATCAAAAGCTGCTTCTGTAGAAGCCTGCGGGATTATCAGTCTCTCAAAAGGAAATTCAGCAGCTTTTCTTGCAGTAACATTTATTCTCCACTCTTCCACCTCTAGCTATCATTCACCTCGAGGTGGTGACACTCGGGACAACTCCATTTCCATATGTGCTACCTATTTACATGTCAGGAGGGACCCCTAATCTGGGGCCGCAGCCCCTCCTGACTTTTCGAGGGAAATGTAACTCAAATGCTAATAGCAGCTCATCATAGTTGATAGATTATTCAAGTTATGCCTCATTTGCAGTTGCAAGACACACCTCAGAGGAAGTTTTTTTTTTTTCTTCTCAAATTTAGACATAATTTTAGCTATTCGTGACATCCGTGCTAGGTCTGAGACTCCTCCAGAAAGAAACACGTTCCGTTTTTCAAGCTATTTTGACTAACTCTGCTCAGGCCCAGAACTAATGCAGCATGTTCCTGCCCTGTGCCTGGCGGTGTGCTGGGTGTTTAGGAATATCCACCTAACAATCCTCCTTCCTGCACATCTTCCTGCTGGTGACCTCTTTGTTACAGAGGGTAACATCAGCGGAGCACAGAGAGGCAGGCGTGACAGGGAAGTGAGTCTCCTGAAAAAAATTCATACAAACATTTTCCAGGATTGCTTTATCACCAGCAATCTCATTGTTTGCCATTCTTCCATTCCTCAGACATCTTCAGACTTTCCAGCCCCGCTGGGAGCAGCTAAATATCCCCTTGGCTGGGGGACAAATGGAGCTGCAGGGCCCAGCAGTGCCCCACTGGTGCCTGCCACAGGATGCCAGGTCCTTGCCTTGTGCCTACCTCTTCTGGGGTGACTCCTGAGCAAAACTTATTGGCCATGGGAAATCCTGTAAGGATGAAAATATGACAAAGAGAGCAATAAACGACCCCTGTCAGGCCTGCTGGCTGCCCTTCCTTTCCTCAAGTGGCTGGAAGACCAGTCTGCAGTTGCCTTTAGCCCCCTGAAGAGAGCATGGGTAATGCCTGGGGCTGGTGCTGGTTAAGGCAGGAGAACAGGATCTGATCGCAGCCCTGGACTGGGCACACATGTGGAACTGGAACAGGAGAAATTGAAATGGAAATGAAGTGCCCTGGCAATAAATTTCCCAGCAGCCTAATTTTCCCAGCGTTGACACCCTGGGCAGAGCCTGTGTGGCCCAGAAAGGAGCGGGTTTTAAATTTTCTAAAATTCCCTAATCCGCTTTATCAGCCGCCTCTCCCAAAACTGCCGCTGCTCCCTGAGAGATTTAAAGCCGCTGTGGCTCCTCCAAGGCCTTTTCCTGATTATGATGTTTATTCTCATCCAGTCAAGACAGAGCAACATTAGCATGTGATTTACCGTGCATGGCCAATCGCAGATACCAGCACTCAACATCTGAAATTCAAGCAGCAGCTTCTCGCAGTAAACTGGTCAGGATCAATCCAGAGATAAGAAGGACGGCCCTACCTCTTTAGAAGGCAGTGGGGGTTCATATTCGAGGTCTGTCAGTCTTATCCTGCTGAGCACAATGCTCTGCATCGCTCCTAGGAATCAGTGCGGGCAATGACAGCCGCATGGTATTAATACGTGCCCCGGTGCTGGCTTTAATTCCATTCTTTTGTTTAGATTTTTTTTTTTTTTTTTGCTTGCAACCATCCGCTTCTCCTCTCAGGTTTCAAGTCTTTGTATATATCTGTCAAGCAGGCGGTGCATTCAGGACAGGTTTTCATGCCAAGGCATTCTTTTACCTAATGAAAACAAGTGAATAAAACATAAGAGAAGTTCCTTTAAATTAAAAATAGAGAAACAAAACTGAAGAAAGCCAATACCTGAAGGAGAACATGTATTTTCCCAGAAAAAATGCCTGCTGAATGAATGAATCTTTATATATTTCTTCTAATTTAGGAATATGCTTATGATTATACCCTAATTAAATAAGGAGAAAGGACCGTGCGTGGCAGCAGAGAAATACATGCATGCATGAAGAGTCAAGAAAACCCAGGTAAACTTCTGATAGCAAGACACATCCATGCAGTGTAGTGACTTTCCAAAACTGAAATTTTCTCCCAGGGGCCCCCAGTTTGTATTATTAATGCCATTTTTCTTAGCCTGCATTTTCATTTCCATTTGAGTGGGGAAGAAAACAATGGCAAAAACTCCAGGAAGTTGGAAAGGACTGCGCCATCTCTAAGCCATGAGCATCAGATGCTTTCAAGCAGCCTCCAAAGGTCAGCACGAGCAGCGCTCCTGGTGCAGCCCTGTGCCACAGGGCTCAGAGCTGAGATGCAGCTAAGCTGGGGCCTCTGGTCCCATTTTGCAGCAGCTGGGGGGATTTAAGCCCTGGTGAGGCTGCCTGCTAGGAGCTGATGTACGCCAAAGACTTGTGGGGAGTGGGGCTGTGATGGTCACTCCAGTTGGTCCTTCTGCAGGTTGTGCAGATCTCTGATGCCGTATCCTAAATGTTTGTCACTGACTGGCTGTCCCTCTTCTCTGTTTAACACGAATATCCTGTAATTGGAGTGTTGAGATGCTCGCTGCCATCCCCAAGGAGGAGGATACACAGGAGGATCCAGAAGAAATCCATCTTTGCTGTAATGAATGTGTGCAGCTCAGGCCAGATAGAGCTGTTCAGATGTTTTATTCCTCCTTTTCATCTCCTTTGTGGAGGCTCAAGTGATACCAGAACACAGAGACTTCCTTTTAGGGCTTCAAAGATGTGCCAGGTGCACTATGTGGGCAGGCTTTTTTTGATGCTTCACCGAAATTTCCTCCATATCATATTGTATGGAAGCCTGGGGGCTGCTTTGGTTGGCTCCGAGAGGGACACAAAGAACCCATAAGCAGGCAGTTGCTGTGATGCTACTAACTCCTTCTTCAAGCAGTTTTCATGGCACCGGACAGTAATTGCCACTGACTGTAAGCCGTACGGCCTCTGGCATTTCCCTGCTGTTTGAAGATCTATAGATGAGATCTGTGGTACCCAAAGGCCCTGGGCTTTTTTGCCCCCAAGCTGCTGCTAGTGATGGTTGGGATCCCTAAAGGTGCAATAGAGAACAGAAAAAGCTATCTATGCTAGCTATCAGAAGAGAGAGGGCCAGGTCTGCCCATCACAGCTTCATCACCTCGGGTATCATCTTGATATTGATGTTCCCCAGCACTCCTCAATTTCTGGGTGCATGCCTGCCTGCCCTGTTTATTTGCCTTGCCGGTTGTCCCAGTGAATGGAATGCAGAGCTTTGTCACCTTCCTGCCTTCCCCATAATCTAAAAAAGTACCTGTAGGTACAGCTGTCCGGAAGGCAGGCTTCCTGCTCCTCCCGTGGAGAATGCCATCTACTCACTGACGAGCGACGGGAGATTTTAATGTTGTTTTGTTCCCTTCCCTAGAAAGATCTGAAAGTGAATACATCACACATCTGTCCCACTGCTAAAGCTATCGATCAAACGTGTAAAGATTGGATGCTTGCAGAGATCTGGAGAGCTCTGCATCTGTTTTCTAGGATCACACTTCCTTTCTTCTCAAATGCGAGATTTGCAATTCTTATCTGGGAACGCATTTTAGTATCTAGTATTACTGGAGTCAAGATTAACACTTGGAATAACTTGATGAGTATTGACCTCTTCCCTGTAGTTGTTCTGATCAGGCCTTTAAAAATTGGTTAACATCCTCTCATCACTGGCTATATGGGATTTCCTGCATCTATTTATATAAATCTGACTTTTATGTACAAAGAGAAAGCTCCAGAATAGATCATAGTTGGAGTGATATTCCGGACCTACCTGAAAAGAATACAAGAGTCATTTGTAGTCAGAAATGCAAGTTAAGATCAGAATATACATATTTTTTTAATACTAAAAAATAACTGAATAAGATTTCCTGCAGACTTGAATAAACCATTCCTAAATGTGCATTTCAGTAGAGAAAAGGCAGACTGGATGGCCTAACTCTTAGGCAGTCGGGAGTATTTTACATCTTCTGTTCATCTACTCACTTTTTCACAACATTGCCCAGAAAATCCTAGAATTCATGCGCTGGAGTCCAATAAAAGCTTAGAAAGGAATACTAGATAAAAAAAATACTTCCCTGGAAAGCAAGATTTAAAAAATAGGTCCCATAAAAGTGATTCTCTGTAGATGTTCCAGAACATATTAAGCTAATGGTGTCTAGGTTAAAAATATACCATTGATAGAAACCTTTCTTTGCAACTTCGACCAGGACTAGTTGTCCTTTTGCATTTACCTGATGCTGGTAGCCAGTGTGGAGCATGACCCCAGCCTGCCTGAAATTCTAATAGCCTGGAAGATCAGCTGACAAAATAACAAAAGACTGTAGAACAGCGTGAGGCCTTCTCATATTTCCCTTGCACCTTGCTATAAGTCCCCACTCTTCCCGCTTTGCATCCAAGCTGCCTGCAGGAATGGGTCATAGGTAAGCAGTGCTGGGACAGACCATCTTATGTGCCATTACACCTCAGTGCCAGCGGGCAGGACCTGCTGGGTGAATGCTGAGCCTCCAGCAAACACGCTGCTAATTACAAAGTATTTCTCCGTTTTTGGGAGCCAAGCAATACTGATTTCTGATTGTGCTTACCTCTTAGAGAGGATCATGCAATTCTCGGTGGCAGCTTTCCATTTCAATGGCCACTGAAAGAAATCTGTTTGGGGAATTGCCTTTCCTTATTTGTGCAAGAATCCTTTTATGCCATTAAGACGCTTTGCAAAAGGAAACAAGATCCAAGGGCTTGTTGAGGCACGGTCTGCACTACCCAGTAGAGTTAGTCTCATTAAAATGGACCTCGTCTGCTCACTGCTCCTGCACATCCTGTCACTTTATCACAGATCATCTGACATCTCTAAAATGGAAAGCATGATGTAAAGCAGGAAAAGGAGCTTGAGATTAAAAAAAAACAAAAACAAAAAACAAAACTACAAAGACTTTAGAGAAATGGCTTTCAGGGAAGTATGCCTGTATACAAACTTGTCAAGGCTGTGCCATGCCTTTGTCCCCACAGTGGGGAACAAGGGGCACTTAGTGCCACGTGCAGCTTTTTGCCCTCACCCAGGCTTTTCTGAGCACGGGGGACGGCTCGAGCAGTGCCTGCATGTGTAGCCCCCATAAGAAAGTTCTTCTTGTAAAAGCCTGCGAAGGCCCCACCTCCCTTCTCCCATGCAACCCAAAAAGTGCCAAAACAGCCCAAAGGGGTTCATAGAATCATAGAATCAAAGAATATCCTGAGTTGAAAGAGACCCTAAAGGACCTAGATCAGCTCCCGGCCCAACACAGGACCACCTAAAACCTCAAGCCCTGTGTCTGTTCCTTGAACTCCAGCAGCTCAAGCCCATGCCCCCTGCCCTGGGGAGTCTGTTCCATGCCCACCACCCTCTGGTGAAGAATCTTATCTTAATATTATGGTTCGTGGGGACACTGAACCCTCTTGCAAGACTCTGTGCTGATGGTAGTGCTAATGGGGCTTTCCCTGCTGACCCACATGGGTGAATACCCTCTTGGCATACCTTGTCTGCACACCCCAGGGAGTATTCAACAGGGACATTTGAGGCTTCCAGTGCCAACAGCAGCAGGTCTAAATGTTAGCTTGCCCTTGAATTTAGTGCAACAGACTTGGAAGTGACATCAGTATCTGGATGAAATAAGATCAGAAGTCCCACAGAGACTCCAGTGAATGCATGCCAGTGCAGAGACTGCTTGCGCACAGGAGGTTTTGAGGTGGCAAGCCCAGAGCCAGGTGCCCCGGGATGTCAATGGGATCCTGTAAGGTGAGTGAGGACTGTGACAGAAGGCAACGAGCGGGAAATTACCGTGGGGTGGAGAGGAGGTGGAGAAGGCCCTTGAGGAGGGATGTGGAGGTTGTCAGTACATGGGACGGTCGCGTGGCCCCACTGAGGACCACGACAGAGATGCCCCCAGGAAGCTTTCAGTAGGAGATGTAAATTCTCCTGTTGGTTCCTGCGGGATGGCAGGGAACTCTTTTATTGCTTCTTAAGCTGCATTTTTCACGGTTGGTTTTCCTAGGAGACTGCTTCTGTATGCACTTCCCTGTTGCCTGGACAAGAAAACCAAGACAAATCTGTAGCCAGACTGTTAACAATAGCTCTGCACATCATGCCCCGTTCGGGAGTGGCAGGGGAAAAACGGCCCAAGGATGGATAGGAAGAGAGACTGGCATGGTGGAGGAGAGCATACCGTGCTGGTGGGGAGGTCAGCAGGTTGTTGACATAGACTGGCAGGGAGGGCAGATGGGGCAGTGGAGGTGGTGGCTTGTCAAGAGGCTTTTTTTTTACAAGTCCCTTTGTAAATGTTTATATATGCATATATTGTATGTTCAGCAGCCTTTTGCACCAGTAATGCAGTTCTCGGGCAGGAAATCTCTCCCATTAGCAGCTCAATGTGCTGCTGCATCCACCAGTGAAGTATCAAACCGGGGAACCGAGATGGATCTGAGACAGATAAAATAGCTGTGGTCAGAGGGTGAGCGCTGAACTAAAAGAACCCGCAGCCAAAACCTCGCGGGGAAGTGCTGGATTTGAGTACAGGTGACATCAGTTAACGAGTGAAAATGCTTAATGCGTCGTTAGAGGAAAAACAGATTGCAGGGAGGGATGCCGGCCCTGAGATGCCAGTGCTTTCAGTTCCCAGCTGCAAACACCAGGTTTGTGAATGAGTCTGCTGTTGCCAGGGCCTCTGGAGGAAGAGCCCAGCTAATAACTGGAGAAACAGCGTGGCACAAATCTCTCTGGGGAAATGGCACGGCACAAAGCTCCCCGAGCACTTGGGCCGGGGGCCATGTGTCCATTAGAGGAAATCAGAAAGTCAAAGCGGATGCTGTATAATTTCCTTGTACTTGCATTAACCGTATTCCCAACACTCCCAGCATGGCTCACTTTAGTATAATAAAGCACTTTATTTCACCCCATCACAGCTAAGTGTTCTCATCAGATGGAGTATCGCAGTGGCTGGAATTCACTTTTCCAACAAGGAGGTGATGCGTCTTGCTGAGGCTTTGGTCTGTAGCTCCCGGAACATTTTGATTATTTTTAAGAGGCCGCAACTTCCTGATGAACACTCCACTCCCAGTCACAGAGGAACTTCTAATTAGTAAAAAAAACAAACAAACAAAAAAAAAACCAACAAACTTTTCATTTCTACTTTTTTGGCACTTGCAGGGAAAAATATTTTGTCTAAACTGTAATCCACTTGTTTTGCTATATGGTGAATTGTCTCTTTCCAAGCACCAGAACTGTTTTCTTCACGATACTGTATTGCATGAACTCTTTGGAGTTCCCACATTCAAGAGAGCTGGCAAAATGTGGGCTCTGCTTTCTGAACCTGGAGCAGCTCTCTGCAGGGTGAGCCAGCAGGGCTGAACCAGCCTCTTCCCAGAGATGCTGCTGCGTGGGTCAAGAGGCACTGGGTAGGGCAAGAGGCGCTGGCATTGACTGGTGTGATCCCGAGGTCCCTCCCAACCCAGATTGCTCTGTGAGTCTACGGTCAGCACAGGGAACAGTGGGAGTGGAATGGCAGCACGGGCAATTTGGCAAGCTCTCCACATTCACTTTGTGCCAGAACCAGCTGAGACCAAGTGAGATCCTCAGACCATGGACAACCTCTGCTCACCCACCAGGTAAGTGTGTCCTTTCTCTGCATTTTGAGACTTGGGACAGGATGAGATGTCTTTCCCTGCCTCTGATCTCCACCATTCAGTACATGTGGGTACTCTGGCATGCCCTATGGAGCCACGTTTGACAGCTGTCAGCGTTTGCTGGCCAGAACGCCCTGAGGTGAGCCAAAGAGTGCTTGTGGGTCTGCTGAGGTCTGCCTGGATGGGAAGGGCTGAGGACACAATTATTGCAGCAGTTCATTTTGCTATCAGAAATTTCTACTCATCTTTTACTCTTTGAAGTCCTATTCGCATATTGGGCTTTTATTTTGTGCCTGTAAAAGCATCAAAACTCTATACGGATGCCGGCTGGTGTCATAACACAATTCCACTGATAAGCAAGGCCACCTTAAGCCCTGCTGAAACTTAAATGCCAGGCTGTTACTGTGGCGTGTTTACTCTCACTTTTAGCTGCATTGTGCTGTTTGGCTTCCTAAATCTCAGCAGGGAAAGGACAGCTTAGCTTCCTTGAAGGCTGAGCGGCACTGAAATGATGGCTGTTGCTGTGGGGGAAGGGGTTGCGCTCAGTGCAACATGATTTGTAGGACCCTCTATAAATCATTTACCAGCATGCCTTCACGGCAAGCCACAGGCTTGCAATTTGCGGTGCTTTAAGGAATGGAAGCAATAACAACACGGAAAGGACAGGATAAAAAAAAACAAAAACAACCAACGAATGAAGAGACAGACACCTCGAAAACCCTCGCCTACCAAAGCGACAGCCTTGATTTAAGTCAGAAAGACGATCCCTGACAGCATTTTAATGGGCAAGTGCCTCCTGCGCGGCCACACAGATCGCTGCGTGGGGAGGGGACTTGGCCAGCTGCAGGGAGCGCCGCAACTGCCATCCCAGCATCTCCCACTTGAAGCCCATTATAAATCACCCTGCGCGTTCATGAAGCAAGGGTTTGAGCCTGCAGACCTGATTGGAAGGACAAGGGGTTGGGAAGGGGAGGGCAACACCGTGCGCTGCTGCCACCAATGTGCGGTCACGGACAACACCGCAGCAGCCGCTGGGGACCTGGGCGTTAATTCCTACTGCTGGAGCTGCCTCCTGGCACCATTCCTGTGCCAAATGGAAGTGCTGACAGGGGTTTCTAAGTGATAATTAATGTCAGTCAGCATTATTGTGAATAGAAGCCCTGTCTCAAAAAATACTTCTCTGTCTGAGGATGGATCTGGTGCGATGGCTCACCTCCTCCCACTGCCAGGTGCAGCGCTTGGTGCCCTGCAGCACGGTGATTAAGAAATAAGCACTCTGCAATATCAGTAAATATTGCATTAGATGGATGAAGAACTGATTTCATGAGGTATTTCTGAGTGGGACTCAAACAGAGATGTTTCTAGGACTGACGGGGACAGTGAAGGCATTTTCTATCTGGGACTACCTTGAAATAACGTCTCTAATGCGCTGATGGGGCAAGTCAAAAAGGAGCTGTCACAGGGACAGGGCTGGGAGTATTAACCGTGCTGATGGAGTCAAGGGCTTCCTTTTCTCCAGTTTCATTGCCTGATGGAATAGTCATGGATGGGGAAAATAAGCTCGCCCCAAAAAATCGCACCTAAATACCAACAGGTGTAAAGGCTGAGGGCAGCAGGACACCCCTGCAGTAACTGCACCAGGACAAGCATCTGAACTTAGGTTGCCAGGGGGAAGCCATGCTAAAGAGGTGAAATAATTCCTGTATACAAGGAGGGGAATGCAGGTAGATTCAAGCACAGGCTTTTTAGGCTGCCTGCAGTCTAGATGAGGCCAGTTCCTGACAATGCGCTCAGCTCCAGGTTCATCTTTTTTAATAAGGGTGTAACAAAATTCGTGACTGCACAGAAAAAAGCTGCAGCAAGTGCCACGAAAATGATTTAAGAGCTGAAGAAAGTGCTTTAGAGTGAGAAACATAAAGAGCACAATCTGTTTAGCTTATCAAAAAGACGACCGAGAGGTGGCTTGATTACAATGTACCATTACCTTCACAGAAAGGAAACAGAGGGAACTGTGAAGCTCTTTAATGTGGTAGATAACAAGAACCATTAGCTGGGAGCTCGAGACAGACAAATCCGAGGTGGTAGGAATACATTTTTAAGAAGATGGGGGAAAAGCTGCAAAAAAATTATAGATGGAGGTAATGAATTCTCCGCCTCTGGACCACAGAAGTCACATTTTGTCAAACACGTCATTGCCATAGCCTTCGTTTTCATGAAAGCCATCCTTTAGCATTCCTAATAGCTGAGAAGACACGTGGCAGTGAAGGGAAGGGAAAAACAGATGGGCCCAGAAGTTCTTACCCAGAATATTTTGAAATACTCAGTCATTACAGCAGATTTTCAATAATTTAAGAGAGTAGTTTGCACAAAACCTCTGATCCATGCTCTTGAAAGTAAACTTCTACTAGACACGAACGTCTTCCTTTCTGCTCCTTGGAGAAAAGCTGGCAGAAACACAGTGGTGTTTATCAGACTTTGCCAGAGCTGCAGCTGTTGATGGCAGGCACCGAGAGGTGCAGATGCCCGAGGAAGGCACTCATGGGCAGCAGGCAATAACAGCAGGCGTCCAGCCAAGAGCAGCTGAGCTACAAGCACGGTGACAGCTACTTTAATCACCACCTGCACGGGAGAGGCTCCAGGGAAAGTTTTCTTTTGTATTCATAACCAACACTGATACTAGAAGTTTGGCTTCCACGTTCAGTTCCATGATGTCCAGGAACAGAAAATGATCCTGCCTGTGGGTACGGGTTTCTCTTCTCAAGAGTGGATGCCGATGGTTCAGTTGGAAGTCAACTACGTAAGCACTGAAATAATACCTGGAGATTGTTCGTAGGAATCAAAACTCAGTGGATTAAATAAGAGCTGGCTTACACTGACTTCCATTAGAATGCTTACCTGCACTAATGATGCTAGAGGCTGAAGATATTGCCTAACTCGCCATAGCTGTTCTTGATCTCTGTTTCCCAGAGGAGTAAAGAAAGCAATAAAAGCTGATACTGGTGTGGAACTGCAGTGTGCCTGTGGTGGCAGTGTGCAGGAAACAAGTGAAATGGAATTGAGAGCTGCTTGCCACTCCACCACAGCAACTTCTGTAGGCAAGCTCAGGTTTTGCACCATTTTCAGAGCGATTACGGAATTTATTCCAAAGGTATAGCAGGAGTGGGAAAAACAGGGGAGAGTCAAACTGTAACATAAAGAGCCAGGGGAGAGACTGAGAGTGATGCTGGAGCAACAGATGTGCACAGGGATGCCCTGCGTGGGGTCTGTGGCAAGGATGAGCATTTGAGACCGAGGTGCTTAGACTTGCTGCTCAGATTCCTGCAACCAGCCTGAGCTGCTGACATCACTACGGATTGGCTGTGCCCATGCTAATTTAAATTGATTTCTCACTGCAGCATGAAGCCCTCCTTCCCCGGCAAGAGGAGGCACCATAGCAGGAGTCACCTTTATAAGCAGGGAAAGTGCCTCAAATCTGCAAGCAACATCATTTGCTCAGCTATCAGCATTCCCCATCAATAATGAAACTAAAAACGCAGCTTAATAGGCAGCAAAGCTACAGCAGCTGGTGGAGCTGCACAAATCCGGCGTTCTTGCTGCTGAGTTTATTGGACATTTTATAGTCCTGGGAACTAAAGATAATGGATCCCATTCCCATATGCTGCATCAACACGAGCTGGGACTCCGTCATGCCATTGATCTATGAGGCAGCAGTGAATAAGACCCAGACACAAATACTAAAATGAATCAATCCTAAGCTGTTAAAGAGACACCACGAAGCACTTTCCAGTTTTCTGTTCTTGCTTTCTAATCTCCATCTTGTGAAATACTCTCCCAAGGGCTCTAAAATACAACAGTTTGCAGCAGACTTTGGGATCGGGTTAAGAAGAATTGCCCCTGTGGACTGGAGAACAGAGCTGAAATTTAGAGCCCATCACCCCTAGCAGCACTTGTGAGCTCCACCTACCTCTTGTGCAGCCAAAGGCTTTTTGGGGTTCCTCCTGTTTTAACAAGTGCTGTGTGATTATGCTTATAGAGGTTCCCAATGCAATATCCTCTCCAGGGTTCACGAAGTTATTCTCCTTGACTGAGTGGAAAACAAACCTTGATTTATTTCCGAGTGCAGAAAACTGTAAATAGATACAGGCCAGAGAATAACTTCTACAGGCTGTAGTCTAAACCTGACCAATAGTGAGTATTTCTCAGGTGCTCACACTCACTACTTTAGAAACTATGACCTCTTCTGGTTTGAGTAGATGAAGGTACTGTGGTTGCTGCAGTCTCAAATCAATCTACATTGAATCTACACCTGGTGTGCTCTACTTCAGCCACTTAAAATACATCATAGTCTATATTAACAAATCATCTTAAATCAAGCATGCAAGGAAAAAAAAATCCTTAAAAATAGCAGCCATTATGCTGGCAACTATAAACATAAAGCAAAGACAAGAGAAAAATGCATGAAATAAAATCAAAGCAAGCAGAGGCTGCCTAGCTGCATCCACAAAATGGAAGTTTCACCAGGACATTATGGAATGAAATAGTTCGGAGTCACTCCTCAAATTATGGAAAACAAAGACAATCATCTCACTTATCCTGATTATGGATTCCAGGTGGATCTGATGACAGCCTCAGGCACTTTCATGGCTCCGCATACCCAAAATGTCTGCAAAATCTCATCCAGTGCTATTCAGTATTTAACCTTGCTGTGTCCTTACGGCAAGAAATACATTGCTTGTTTACAAGGGCCCCACAGTAAAGTGAGTGCTTTTTGGTAGTATCACATATATAACTCAAAAAGCTGGAGGGAGAACTAAAAAAGAGACAAATTCATTCATTACTGATGAAAAATGACCACTGCTGAATTGCTTTCTCCTATATGTATCTAGGTGGAGGGGCAGACACTGAGTATAGTACTGCTCTGCACCTTGGCTTATTCTAGTCCATGGGAAAGTAGGACACAACAGCTGCTCAAGAGCACGCCAAAGTTTTCAACCTGAGGTAGAAGCAATGTCATCATTCCGAGAAGTGTTAAGGGTGTTCATGGTGCTACATGAATTTGTGAGATGAGTTGATTTAGTGGCTGTATGGAAGCCAGACCTAGCCTGCAGAAGCAAAGCAGAGAAAGTCCACCCACCCGCAGAGATTTTCTGGGCACAGGGAAGACCTCAAGCTGCTCGTGATCCATTACTCACATGGCTAATATTTTATCAGTGCTTGTAAAAAATAATGCAGTCCAGTTTTCAATGCTAAGGAAAGACAAAGAGGAAAGAAGTCTTTCAGGATGCTCCTTGGTGGAGGTACTTATGTGCTTGAACTGTCAACAAAGAAGAATACAAACAAAAACAAATGTAGGTGCAAGGGGAATCAACCAAAAGTTATTTGTGGTAAAGCTCCATTGCTCCTCTAAATAAGGCATCTGAAGACTCCAGTATAAGATGGTGATTGAGTGACGGCATTCAAGAGAAGTTAGCAGACTTCTAATTGGAGTTTCTAATAGGGTCCAGACTGAGATGGACATACTCAGCATGTCAGAAAACAAAAAGCTTCAGCCCAGATGTGAGGTCTACTCTGGATCCTACAACCAAACATATGTCAGAGATTCAAGAGGGCTGCAGGGAGCTCTTCTCCTGCAGGGCTTTCCCTTGCCCCACAAAAGCCCAACCAGGCCCTCCACGTGGGCAAGTGCACACCAGAACACGCACACTGAGCTGTGCGAGCCATTAATTCTACCCAGGGCATAATTGAACCGCGTCTCCTTTAACAGCCACCAGCAGGAAAATAAATAAGACATCCCAATGGAGGAGGAGAGAGTAATTTCACGTTTACGCTTCCAAGGGAAAAGGGAATTTGAAGCAAACAAAACATTTCTTTTTCCCCGCAGAAACTCTGCTGCCCGTCAAAGCGGGATCGGAATGACACCGAGAGCTCTGTGCAAAATTCTTCTGTTTGCTTCTGCATTTGATTAGCTGCTTGTGTCGGGTGTTTTAATTTCCTGCGGTTGGAGCGCGTTGCTGTCATGGTGATAGATGCTTGAGAAAGGAGAAAAATAAATAAATAAAAGTTCAGAGCACTTTTGACCAAGTCGGCACTAATTAGCGTGTAAGGCAAACAGACAAACGTTTTCTGGGATTTGTGTCAGCCGTATCCAGATTCCTCCTCTGCCTCTCAGCTACAGCAAAACCCTTTCTAGAAACTGAAATAAAGGAAGGTGGCAGATGGTGCTGGAAATACTCTGAGAGCGATGCCTCCGTTCGGAGCCAGGTATCAGCAACAAACCACCCAGCCTGCACGCACTGCGAAGTGGCAGATATTTAGCAGGTTGCAGGGAAGGAGTGAAGAAGGTGATACTGCTGGTGGTGGGCTCAGTGGGAACCACTGAGAGTGTGCTTGGTGAGAGGCTCCACGTGCAAAGGGGAAAGCTGATCTAGCAGGACTGAATGGGATGGAGGGGAGGAGAAGGGACTTGTCTGCTGCATGGGATGAGGCAGAGCCTGGGAGGATGGAGACAGGTCTTGTTTCCGTGGCCGAGAGCAGCAGGACAAAGGGTGCAGTAGCACTCACCTCTGTTGGACTGCTCTAAGAAATCAAAATAGAAACAATGGAAATTAGCACAGGATTCCAACCAAAGCATCCCAACGGTAAAACGAAGACTGACTCTACTTCAAAAATGAAGAAAGGACTTCTCTGATTGACAGCAGGAAGGAAATATATAAAAATAACTCTTTTCCAAACCCAGAGAGTTATTATTTATTGCAGAGCTTCTACCAGGAGCCATCATCTTCCCCTCCTGGCTGACTTTCCTGCAGAGTCAAAGACACAACACATATCCTCCAGCCATGTAATATTGCTGCTCTTGTGCTGTCTGTGCACTTCTGATCAAACTTTCTTTGATCAAAAAATTAATCTTAACTGGAAATAGGAAACTAAAGGGATATTTACTGGATACAAACAATAGAAAATTATCAGATGATTAGTAATCTTTTTCCAGGGCACTATAGTTTCTCAAACACAAATCTGACTAAGGCTGTAAGTGTAAATTCTAATCTCAGTAATGACATCTCCTGTTATATTGCACTCTCACCTGCACATGCACTGCAATGCAAATTGCTCCAAATACAGCCTTCCCTTCAACTTACACAACTGTAGAGGGTTGCCAGTAGCGTAGCACAGATTTGTGGACTTGCATGATTTGACCTGTTGACTTACCAGTAGAACTGTCCACCACAGTAACTGAACCTGACTTGCTGAGAGAGCGAATCACAACAAACTGAGGAATTCTGATCAGCTGTTGCTTTTGTTACAGTGTGCATGGAGTTGCTGAGCAGTCAGTGTTGGCTGGGTGTTTTCCTCTGATTGCTGCCATCTGTACCTGTGGATGTGTGCTTCAGGACCAAGGTGAGCAGGTTGCGGACTGGAGAGGGCCAGCACACCAGTACGTAGCTGTGTGGTCAGGAAAGAAGGGTGAAGTTAGATCCTGGGGTTTGTCTGAACAATAGCAAGAGGGGGATCTTATAATTCTTAGTCATCCAAGGATGGCTTTTCTGGGGACCCGCTGCCTCATCGCCAGCGGATGCGTCCTCTCCTCCTCGCCATGGGCAGTCTAGCACGGGAGGGCTGGGGCAGCTGTCAAAGCATGAGAAATTACTGAGTGAAGTGAAAAGCGACAGCCACAGACTACAGAAAGCTGTAGCCAAGTGGTAGAAGACGACAAGTGGAGGCCAGCACAGCCTGCCGTCATTTCATGCACAGACAGCCCTGCCTGCAGCAAACGCACCAGGCAAACCAGCAATGCTCAGGGCACCAGCAAGAGCAAATTGGACAGCTGTGGGGAAAAACACATTTCACTCTGGCTGTATCACTATGAAAATAGTCTAACCTGCCGACAGGACTGCCTGCAAGCGTCTATCTAACACAGCAGGCCGAAACGAAAGGTGCCAATTTGCTGTGGCACGATGCATGTGTGCAGCAACTTCTGGCAAAGATGTATGTGAGAGGCTAAGTCTATCTTTGCATCCAAAGCGAAGTTCAGAAGGAAATAGTTCAGCTCTGAATAAGCAGTTCAGATTGCCTATGTGCATCCTTTTCCCACGCACGGAAGGGTTTGTGACAGGGACTGGAGGTGCCCACTGGAGGAGACTCCAGAGGTGCCACGGCCCATGTGCCAGTATGCATTTCCTCCTCTTCTCAGATGCAGAATATTTGGTAGAGTTTTCTTCAAGACCACAGCTATCATTGGTCCTGTAAATGATTGCAGTGGCACCAGCTCCTGTCCTTGGCTGTGCTTCTTTGTCAGGAGAGGCAGCAATAGCAATCATCCCAGTGCTTAGCAAACCTGCAGATCACTATTGCCAATCTTTGTATAAACAAGGACTAATTAATCTTCACCACATCTCTCTGAAGAAGGTAAGTAGTATCATTTATTATCTTCCCTGTTTTACAAAGACGAACTGAGATGGCAAAACAAAAAAATGGTTTGTCGAGGGCCACGAGAGATAAATGCATTGGGGGCAGCAAAGATGGGCTTGCTCAATGGTACGAAAGGCAAGAGGGTAATGCTGCCAGCCTTCACCTTAATGCAGATAATGAAAACTAGCCGGCCTCATAAATAGCCGTCTACTCTATGAAGTGGAGGCTTTCCACTCTGAAAACAAGTAGAACAGAAGCCAGAATATTTTACTAATTTTATTACGTAAGAAAAAAGAAAAAAAGATGAGGGGCCAGAATTTCTAAATGGTGCAGCAGCTGCACACATTTGGTTCCAGTTTTTAAAAGCAGCACAGTTCTCATTTAGGCTTCAAAGTAGCAGCCCTGTCAAAAAGCCCACTGACATATTGAACCTCTTGACATTTTGATTTTTAATTTACCCTGAAATATTGCAAAGGGATCGGTTAAGTACTGAACTTCATTTTTCTTTCAGTCTGCTGCAGTCAAATAGAGCAGAGCTGTATCTTTAAAATCTTGCCCCATTTTGTGTGTAGTAGGGACACGGAAAATTGGCTTTCTGTGAGTGCAAAGGCAAGAAAGGATATAGAAAGCTTGCTGAAAAGGAACTGAAAATTGCCTGCTTCGCTGTAGCTTTGTCTCAGTGAGATGCTCCTTGTCTGCTGCAGAAATAGCAGTTGCTTCCTACTTTGTTATTGCACGTATAAAAATTACACTGGCCATTTTCAGAAGCTAGTTATGAGTGAGGATTATTTTCATATCTGGTCAAATGATGAATAATGATTTCGTATTCCTGTACCATATTCTTGCAAAGCGCTTTAAACTGATTTTAGTACATAAGCCTGATATTTTCCAAACCCCTAAGTGAACAAGAAGTAGCTGAAATTGCCCTAAAAAAAACCACTTGGGTGGCAGGTCATTTCCTAGCTGTAAAAAGCAAGATGGAAAAAGGCAAGACAGCAGTAAAAGCAAGGGGAAAATTTCCTGGGAAGGAGCCTGTGAGCCATCCAAAGGGAAATCCCTTACAGCCTCCAAGCAGGGAAATAACTGCATTCAGCTGTCTTTCAGCAATTCAGCTCACCTTTTTTCTTTCTTTCTTTCTAAGGCAAGAACCCAGGCGGAGCACAATGGCCTGAATTTAGTCCCTCTTTTTATTATTTGATAAATGCTTTTTCCATATTTTTTCTCTAAATCTTAGACACTAGTTGCTAGTTTTCTCCAGTTAAACAGCTTAGTTAAAGAGCAATATCCAAAGGTCACCTCTGTTCTGGGTGGGCAGAGCAAACTGCTTAGAGACAGATTCAGGCATTAGCGATGCAGGAATGAAGGCAGCAATGAAAGGGAGGCCCTCCTTCTCCTCTTGGGTCTATGTTGGTCATAGAGAAAGGGAACAAACAAATCAGAGAAAATGGTGTCACACCGGGAACATCGCTCTCCATGGGAAGGAGCTAATTCAGAGCTTCCTGAGAACGTCCATTGGCTGCAGGGAGGAAGACTTGGAAAGGTCATAATGTTGAAGGAGAAGAGGACAGAAAGGATAGGTGGTTCTCCTGTAGACTTGGGCATCTCTTCAGCTGCTTCTACACAGATTTGTCAGAGACCTGTGCCCCAGCAATGGGCACTGACCCAATGCCAGGCAATTTGATGGATGAAGATCAGAAAGGAAAAACATCCACGTACCAGCAAGACAGAGCACAGCACGCCCTGGTGCATAGAAATTTGGGGACAGAGCTCACATGCATCGAAGGACAAGAGCAGAACCAGGAGGGCTCAGAACAGATCAGTGCTGCTTTGTGCTGCCCGTAAAGCCAAATGGAGCCAGGGACAGCTCACCATGCAACAATATCCAAGAAAGGATCATAAGTGAACCAGGGGTGTGCTGTTGATTCTGGAGTCATTAAGCACGTTAATTGAAAGGCAGCTCATTGCCAGACTGGAGAGTGCATGAGGAAGCAGATCGCCCGGGGAAGGTCCGTCATCAGACCGAAGAGAACACTAGCACAGGATGGGCAACAAAATTGCACAGCTGGAGAAACATGGGGCAGGTCCTGGCTTCCTTTCCATTCCTTTAAAGAGGAGCCAGATTTGCAAGCAGACCATCTTACTGAAGTTTTAGGACAGATTTGTATTGATTTGAAGTCATAGCATTGCTGAACTAAGTGAACCCGCAGTAAACTAGTTTTATGCCAAGTTAAGCCTCTGCCAAAAAAAAAAAACAATCTTGCAGTTGTTAAGATGAATTGACATTTAAACAAAGTAAACTTAATTGATAAAACCTCAGTGAGAAGATGAGGCTACTCACATCATAGCCCTGCAAGAGCATTTGAAAAAGTTACTTGTATAATTCTTGCTGCACAGAAAAAAAAAAACCAAACCAAACAAAACTGGATTTGAATCTATAGAGCAATGTCAAACAGAAAGGGTTTTTTATGAACAGCTTTTTTAAAAAGAGAAAAAAAAACCACCTGATTGCAGTTTAAGGGCCCAGTTCTAATTCTTTGACTAATGTAATTTTCTCTTGTAGTATAATTCACTGTTCAGAAAGGGTAAGGTAGCAGATAGCGTCTCAAGCCAAGACAAAACAAGATGGCATGTAAAATAACCGTAATTAAACAATCAAATGTAGCAATTAAACATGAATGATTCTTTATTAGGCTGAATGAGGATGCCAAACAAGACTCCACAGGTGGTGAGTTTATACTCCCATGCTCATTGGTGCTTTCATTAGCATCTCTTGGCGCGGGCAGCCGTGTAAATCTCCCTGTGCCTTTAAGAGCCAGCCTGCATTTAGGCACTATTCAAACCAAGGAGGATATGCAAATATCTAGAAGGACAGGATTAAAGTATAACGTGGTGTTTGGGAGATAAATTAAAGAAGCACACTGAGATTCAACACAGCCAAGCTGTGCATTCTGCAGGGTGGAGAATAATGAAATGTGCTGCTGCAACACATCAGCAGAAAATGCTGGGAGTCGTGCTGTTCCTCTGTGCGATCTGGAGGTCACTGTGAAACCCACCAAAGCAGGAGAAGCCTGGTGAGCCGGGTGAGATGGGCTCTGCGGGGTGACACAGCCACAGCCATGACTCTGGATCGTGCAAACTCTCCTTGCAGATGCTGGTTCAAAGTCGACTTCCCCACCAACAACCTGCTTTGCCCAGCGTGGACAGTGTCCCACCTGCAGGTAGACCACCACCAGCTCCTCCTGGAACCACTTTTGTGGGGCAGCGGGTCCCCAGGGCTGTTCCCTGCTTGCAGTACTCTCCTCCTTGCTTGAGCAGTCAGGCAAGGTGTCCCAGAAACAAAATGGTTAATAGCAGAGCTGTGGGAAAACCAGGCGAGATAATTATGCTAATGCTGCTGCTCTCCTTCAGCAGCAGAGGCAATGGTGCACTGTGTTCAGTGTGGGGCAGCACATTTTTAAAAGGATTAATTGGGAAGAAGAGCTCACGGGAAAGAAACGAAGGTGATAAAGGGTTTGGAAAACAGGGCCTGTGAGGAAAAGGCAAAGAGAGCTGGGTATGTTCAATCTGGAGAAGAGAGGGCTGAAGGGACACATAACTGTCTATGAGTATGTTAAGGGACATTATAAAGAGGATTGGGACCAATTCTCATTAGTCAGAGAGGACAGAACAGGAACTAATGGCTTTAACTGTGGTAGGCAAAAAATAGGTTAAATATGAGGGAAGACTTAAAGGTGGACCATGTAATGGAGCAAGAAACCTGGAGAGTGGACAGTGTCAAAGAAGCTTGGCCACTGGCTCGGAGATGCCAGGAGAGGCCAGGCACCAGGAGCCAAAGGCACTGGGGAAGGTACCTGAGCAGCCCACCAGCAGCCAGGCTGGAGGTCGTTGCCAATGCACTGAGCATCAGCTCTCTGCCAAAATGTTCATGAGCACAACAAGGTGCCCCAGAGAGAGCAGGCTGCACAGAAGGGCTGAAAACTTTAGTGAGAATACCTAAAAAAATAAAGCAGAGCTTTTGCTACAGAGCTGGTACCTCGACCTCATAGAAACAGAGTCATGGAACAGCTTGAACTGGAAGGCACCTTAAAGAAGATCCAGATCAAATCCCCTTTTGCAGTTGTCCAAGGCCCCATCCAACCTGGCCTTGAACACCTCCAGGAACGGGGCATCTGCAGCTTCTCTGGGCACTTGTGCCAAGGCCTCACCAGCCTCACAGTGAAAAATTTCTTCCTTACAGCTAATCTAAACCTGTCTGTTTTAGTTGAAAACTTACCTCTGCCAGCAGAGATCCTTAAGGTCCCCTGCAAACAGCTGTAGCTTAATTAACACTATCAAATGTGTCTGCTAGTGCATTTTCTGTTTCATTTGCCAGAGGAAAGGTGGAATGACTTCACTTTTAGACTGATTCAGAGGCTGATTTTCATTCACCTGATAAAGGCCTTTAACCTTAACTCAAACACACATGTTCTGTGGCAGCAGATGCAGCCCATCAGACACTGTGTTTCTGGCAAGGCCCTAGGGAGATGGAATGAGAGGCAGAGAGCTCAGCCCTGTCAGCAACAGCCAGGCAAGGGTCTAAATCCAGTGCCATTATTAGCTCACACAATCCAGCATCGGGACTCAACCCTACATCAGTAGAATGGTTTTAAACCCATGAAATACAGTAATGATAAAATTCAAGTTTTTTTTCTCCTCTGCCTTTTTATTTATTTCTGAAGCTCTGTGGGTAACCGATGCAGTGATTTGGAGAGGTTATGTCTCCTTCTGAAGAAGAGAGACGTTCATTTACTTCAGAAGCACGTGATTTAACAGACTCCCTTGCCTCCCGGAGCCAGAGTTTTGAGGAAGACAAGAGAGGAGAGCCTATGGAAGAACCACAAGCACTGATTGAGCCGCAGCTGCGCAGGAGCCATGTTCATTCTTCCCCCATCCCTCCATATTCACCCACTGGGGTGAGAGACCCAAATCTTTATTTACAAAGCTGGCTTTTGTCATATCCTGCCCAGCATCTAAATCAGAGCTCTCTCATTCACCAGTGCTGATGTTTCTACAGAAGATAGATTAATCTTCTTTTTTTTTTTTCCCCACTGATCTGGGGCTTTGGGGAGGGTTGCAGATAGCAAACAGGAGGGGATTTAAGCCTTTCTCTTCACCTTTAAAAAAAGCCCTGCACAGCATTGCTCTCCCAGGAATAGGCCCACATTATTACTGCAGCCACAGCCACATCATCAGAGCTACAGTGCTCGGAGTTGTAGATCATCAGCCTGCTGTCACGGCCATGATGTATGATGGAAAAAGCCATCCATCTGAAAGCATGCAGCACAAAGGGCTGGGGCTGGAGCCATGCAACGTGGCAGGGCCAATGTACAGAGCACCGAGCACTTTCCAACCCAAACAAGGCACAAATTTGGTAAACTGAGGTTCGTTAGGAGAAAAGGGGAACACTTTCAAAGCCTCTCACTTGGAGATGTCCAAAATAGCAAAATGCAAGCACGCTCACGGATTGAGAAACAAATCCAGCTACTGCTTCCTCCACACACACACCTCTTTCCCTTAAAGCTTACATTTGATTTTCTTTTCCAGTGTAAAACCTCAATCATATTTACACCAGCTTTAGGATCTTTACAGACAAAGACATTTAAGGCTGTGAAATCTTGGGCGAAAGTAAAATGATATGGTGGATCAATCAGCTCATGCTTCTTCCCTGCACAGCAGGGGACTCCAGCAAACCTCTTGTATTTTGTGCAGAGACTCAGCTCCAACTGAATTTTTCCTTTGGCACTATAAGAGCAAAAAGATATTTAATGAAAAAAAAAAGGAGAGAGCAAGGGAGAAGGAGCGAGCATGAGCCTTTATGCATGGCTCCAGGTTCCTCAACTAAAATGAACTGTTGCTCTTCCAGGAGAGAAACCATTTCACGTCCATTATTCTCTTGCACAACACTCCAAGTGTGGGTGCAGAAACAGTTTCCACCTAAAAAAACTCAAATTAGAAGAAGACATGGCGTGCATGGATCACAGAGGTGCATCCCAGGGTGCCGCTCACCCACACATGGTTGTCCCGAATTTTTAACATCTGTCACCATTCCACAAGCAAAAAAGACCACTTTATGAAAGCAGATATTCAGGAAGTTCTGTTCTTTCCCTCCCCATGTGAGAAATGCCTCATTTAAAAAAACAGAAATGGTGATCCCTGTAAAGGTAAGGAGCGGGTGACACAGGAGCAGGCACTTCAGCAGCCCTGCCTTTTGAGTGGCAGCAGAGGGATGAGTCGTTTAATTTCAAATAGCCACAAAGTAATTTTCCAAACATCTACCTCGCTGTAACATAGCACACTTGAAATACCACATTCCTGTTCATTAATGGTAAATTATGGCACATACAGCCTGCTGTTATTGAGAATGTCAGTCTGAAGGCCTTTGACAAACACATCCCCTGCTTGTGGGGGTGAAAGAAAACCAGCATCTGAGGTGATGTCCAATCTAACACCATTCTTCAGAGACCTGCTGATGAATCTGTTGGTGCCATGGGAAAGAAAGAGAACACCAACAACAAAAAAGTCAGCAAACTTTGTGCTGGAAGGATCTTAGAACAGTCACGAGTGTGTGACTGTGTGCAGCTGCGGCTCAGGAGAGCTTTTCAGTTATTCTCCTTGAAATTCTGCCCTGTTTGGTGTTCTTTTTTTTAAGGTACTTTATTCTGTGTCGACTCTTGAAAAGAAAACTGGGAGGAAAGAGCTCAAGAAAAGACTTTTTTTTGCCTAAACAGCCAGGCCAGCGGTTTACAGAGCCAGCAGAGGCACAGGTTGCATTCTCCACGACACTTGACCAACCATGGGTGAAACTGTCCCGTTTAATTCAGAAACTGAGCTTTGGCTGTTAGCCTTAAATAGACCTATAAGTAGTTAAAAGTCACAGGTAAGTCTTACTAAATCATCTGGGAGGTGAACATACTTTTTACACAGCACCTTCAGCAACTTGATTTACATTGCCTAAATGGTGCCCACCTCCACTCTGTTTGACTTTTGTGATTCTAAGGCTGGAGCAACTATAATTAAAGAGCATTTTTGGAGCGAGCACAGCACTATGCAGTGTAACGTGACATTCAGAATATATCAGTGTCACTTCACACAGGAGTTTTGATTACTTTTACGTGTGCGCTTCAGCCCTGTCATTCATTCCCAGTGAAGCTCATCTGCCTCAAACCACAGTGTCTCACCTATGTCATGTGATTTCACCCCCCCTATAAACCTCTGCCATTTTAATCATGTGTTTCATTCTTAAGGTAAATAATTCTATTTGCATGTTAATGATTCTACTAGCCTATTGCCTAATACCAACAGTCCTGAAATAGGGCAGCTCACCAGTGTGATGTGAGAAGCGAGCATCCAGTAAGTATCGCCCATTCACACAGCAAGGCGTGTCTGTAGTGGGAAGAGAGATCTGTATTTTTTTCCATACGATTCCAGCAGGAGCTGAGACTGCTCTTTGATTCAGCGATAATGAGTGAACGCTGCACCAGCAACATTTACATTTTTCAGTGGTAAGAAAAACACAAGACTGTTCTTCTGGGTTCAGATTCTGGCCCCCAAATGCATGCTGATTTCCTGAACTTTGAGCTGCCTCCTGATGCGAACGAACAGCCTGGCAATTAGCAAAAGGCGACATCAGATGTGAAAGGTAAACATGGCACAGGCAACACTTCCTGGAGGCTTTCTGTCTCAGAAGCACATTAACCCAACTTCCTCCTCTTTCCCCTGCTGTAGGTGAAATCAAATTTTCATCAGTTTCTGCCGTATCTGCTTCACTGGGAAACTTTCTGAAAATGTATCAGAAGGGCTGTCGGAGGTCCTCCACCATGCTGCCACGTGCCGTGTCCAACTATTATCCAGGCTCCCTGCTGACTGCTGCTGCTGGAGCAGGCTGAACTTTCACATCAGGAAGGTGGCAAGATGCAGTTTGGTGTGTGCCTCACATGCCGGGCAGGAAGAAGCTGTGCTTTTCCTCTCCTGTGGACCCCTGAGGCCCTCAACAAAGGCAGGAACTGGGGGGGCACTGACAGCCCCACAAGGCTGGAGCTCACCTGAAGGCTCTGGTTTCCTTTCCTGCTGGCTAGCAACAAAAGGGTGACTGTCACATGGGCACTGGCTGGGATTAGGGTTGTAAAAAGATGTATGTGTGGATGTACAGCATCACTATGCATCCCAATACACCAGGTTAAAGCTGAAGCAAGGAAATAACAAGATCTGGTTCTTTTCATTGACCAGTATTGTAGCATGGACAGTACTGCTATTCCTTATGGAAGTGTTCTGGTTGTAGCAGAAATGCTGAGTCACAGTTTGAACCAATGATTGAGTACTTGGTGGGAAGGCAGGGCCAACCCAGGGGAGCTCAGGTGCATGCAGTGTACCTGAGTGGACTGGAAGGGGTGGAGCCTGGATTCACCCCTTCGCAGACCTCGTGTAAGGGCTGGCAGTGGAGGTGAGGCTATCTCTTGTTGGAGACTCCTGTGTGCTTGAGGTCTTCTGAAGGTAAGTAGCTTTTTTTTTTTTTTTTTTTTTTTTTTTTTTTTTTTTTTTTTTCCCCTTTGTTTCTGTGTTCATTGCTCTTGCATTTGAGTAAATTCTCAATTGCTGCAGCCTGGGACCTTACTACTCTGCTGTTATTGCTGTGCTTTCCATCATGTTACACTGATCTAAACCAGAAACGCTGCATAGCCTACCAGTGTGCAAGGAGTGATTCCTTGAGCATCTCAGTGACTGGGTGCCCTACCCTAAAATTCTTTGTTGTCACAGAATCCAAGAATAGTAGGGATTGGAAGGGGTCTCTGGGGATCATTGAGTCCATCTCTCTGCTAAAGCAGGTTCCCTAGACTTTGCTGCACAGGAAAGTGTTAAGAAGGGTCTTGAACGTCTCCTGAGAAAGAGAATTTTTTTTTTCCTGTGTATCTGTGTTGTACCCACTATGAGTTCCACACTTGCTATGAAATAACAATATAGACCATTTTCAGGTAGAGGAATAAGTATCCTAAAGATGGGAAACCAACCATCCTGCATCAGCTACAGCTGCTCATATCTGGTAATCAAGGTATGACAATTGCTCTTCTGGTAGCAGAAGCCCTGTATAACTCCTAGGTGACTTCAGATGCTGCCAGCAGAGCTATTTCTCAGCACCTCATACTGAAACTGGGTCTTTTGCCCATGGACTGCCTTCAGCAAACTACTAGAGACTTGCCCACAGTCTCGTTAACTACTGTTACCCAAGCTATTACAGAGGCACCTGGCCCATCTGAACACATCTTTCCCCCCCAGGACGGAGGGAAGAGGTGGCTCTATTTGTTTTGCTGTGGTTAAGGAGGAAGAACCTGAGCTTCCCGCAGCTTCCCAGTCATGAATTAAGAGAAATGGCTGTCCAGTTTTTTCCTCCATAAAGGATGCACTTAAGCAATTTTTGGTACATTTTCTTTCTGTTTTTGATGAGAAAAAATAGTGTTCTCATTCTTCCATTAGAAACTATTATATAGCAGCTACTATATTTATAGACAGTAAAAGCAAGCACACCAGTTAACATTTTGCTGGCCAAGTCTACCACTGCAGGAACAACAATTTTAAAAATTAAGGGCCAAAAATGAAGCCCTCTTTCAGCTCTTAGCACTTTGTTGACACTGGCAATAGAAAAATACTCTCAAGTCTTACTGCAGCTACCAAAGGAACATGCCATATCTTTAGCCTCTTTGCCCACAAGGTGCAGGCTGGAAAAGTGCCCTGCTCAGGCCCTCTGTGACATGCCTACTTGGTGACACAGCACTGATGCCTCACTCAGAGTGCCTCTAAACCCCAGGTGGGTGCCGACCTAATTTTCTTCTCTCCCTCTCTGCCCACAGCTCTTCATATTCCTTGTTCCTCCTTTCCCTTTTGTTAATTTATTATACGAGGGCAGCAGCACATGACAGATTAAAATCATGAAAGCAAGGCTCATTAGGATTCTATGTCCTTTGAGTGGTATGTAGAAAAAAAATTCTGTGTGAAATGTCATGAAAGTAGATTTTGAGGTTTTGACAGATGTGAGAAAAGGAGAAATGTTTGCCATTTGTCTTAATGACACTTTAGTACATTTGGAGAGCCAAGGGGAGGAAAAAAAAGAAATGCCAAAAAAACCCACCCAGCAACAATTCGGGAGGTATGTGAGCTGCTTCCAAAAGCAAGGTTGGGCTGAGAGCATACCCACAGGATACCAGGGAGCCTGTTCCTCTGCACAGACTGCAGAAGGGGGACAGCAAATGCAGAGAAATAAGTGACAACCTCAACTCTGAATGCCTTGAGCTCTGGCTAAGCTGGCTTGCATGTTTCCCCCTCCTCCAGCAGGACTGCAGCAGTTGGGGCTCCTTGAGCACATCCATCAGTATGAACAGAAACGAGCAAATCTTTCAGGAATGTAAGGGAAAGCATTTGCATGTAATTACTAACCCAGTTAAGACAACTATTTTCAATGTCATATCTGGACAAAATGCCTGTTGGGTAAAATCCAGTCCTACAGCACTCAGACGCCAAGTTGCCAACAACCTGAAATTGTCTGATGGAGTTTTAAGTTTCATTCATGTGAGAAAGCAGGAGTCATGGACTCACCAATTTCTTTTGACTCCTGAGTCTAGGAGATAATATAACAGGAAAATGAACCCAGGAAAAGGCCTTGGTGAATAACTGGCCACTATGGCCAGTGGGTGCCAACACTGAGTCATGGCATTTCAGCCATTCTTTGCCCCATTGAAGAGAAGCCTAGGTGGGAAAGGACACAGCATCAAACAGAGGAAACTGAGGAGCAGTGTGGCACACTGCTAGAGCTGTGGGGGAGGGGGCTGAAGAGGGAAGGACTCATTTTTCCACATGCCAGAGGTTGTATGTAATCTTGCGTTCATGATTCAGTGAGTAGGGAGTCAAAACTGCTAGAGCTAAACAATGCAGTGGCAGAGCAGCACGCTGATTTGAGTTAGAAATGAGAAATGCGCAATGCCTTATCGTGAGGAACTAGTTCTGGGAGAGCTGTTCACGGCAAAGAATTGATTTGTTGAATTTACCTTTTTTCCTGCATGTGCATTGTCCTGAAAGAGATCGCAATTTTCATGAATATGTCCAGCTCTCCAAATTATCTGATGAGCAATGCAAACACATTCCAGGCTGAACTGCTGGTAAGCTGCTTGCTGTGATTGTTGCTTGGAATAGCTGGTGTTAAGAGCAGAGCTGCTGCTCTGTGGGCAGGAAGCTCAGCTGTGGCCCCACAGGTCAGCAGGGCTTGTTCACTGCATTCACACCATGAGCTGATTGCTGGCACCATCCATTCTGTCCCTCATTTGTCCACAGCTATTTGACTTTCCAGACCATGATCTCCAGGAGCTGAATTGCACCCAAAACCCATCTGTGGTCAGGGCCACTGGACCAGCCAGATGCTGGCTAGCAATATGACTCTGGAATAGTTATTAACAATAATAAAAAAGCAGCTTCTTTGTGCTTTTGTTTTGCTGTGAAGACAACACCACACAAAGCTGATGTGAAGTCTGCATAATTAATGCCATGCTGACTTTCCTGCTATATGGGAAGGGAGGAAAAGCCAGGTGTGGGCTGCCCTGCTCTCTCCAACCCGCCAAGCTTGGCTAGCTCTGCCCAGAACCTCTCACAGCACGCTCACTAAGCACAAGGACTGCTGTCCCATAACAACATTATCCTCACTGCCTGTGTTTGGTACCAATTCCTACCCTGGCTTGTACTTTAATTTGCTGCCGGTGATCATTTGCAGAGGTTGGAGACTGCAGGTGGAGCCATTCTGGGGAAGCTCTGCAAGCAGGGCAGGTTCTCCTTAAGGGGAAGTCATGGTTAAATTGCAGTGACCGCAGAGAGAATTTGGGAAGCCATCACATGTATTGACTTCTTCCTCCATTTTGTGCTAATTTCCTCACAGATCTCCCATCAATTTTTTCAACTTCAGTGGATAAAGACCCAAATATCTCAATTATTTTTTTTCCTCCTTCCGCACTTAAGTCTATATTTTTATTTTACCATACAACTCACGGTTGTTATTCTACAAGCCCTCGTGTGGCAGATGAGTGTGCCCAGGCCCCTGCGAGAGGCGAGCCTTTTCCATTTCCAGCAGCCCTGTATCTGCTAATCCATCTTGCAGCCTGCTACCATTACAGCTTGCTTTCACCTCTCACATTTCCCATTTTAAAGAAAACCACATTGCTGGGAAGCATGTTTGTTCCCAACCTGCAGCAGTACCTGGGCCTACAGCAGCCTTTTGCTGCAGGAAAGAGCTTTTCTTTTCCTCAGCATTACTGCAAAGAAAATACGCAGTGTTAAAAGCAAAATGACTGGGAAGGCTTTTCCCTTGTACCATGTGAATGATACTGAATTCTGTCTGTCTGTGGGTGCAGCGATGTGAAAAATGGAAAACCTGCACCGCCTGACCCCATGGGCCCCCCTTTACATCTGCAGAACCAAACGCTGCGCTCCAGGAAATGTGAGCATGAGCAGTTTGGATTAGAAGGGGGAAAAAAAACAAACCACAAACACATATTTTTAATTTACTACTGCTGTAATTTAAAATAAGTCCTTGGGCGGGAGCATTGGAGAGAAATAGCGGATGTGCTTGGTGCCGGCACCTCCCTGCCTTGACACAGCCAAAGAGGCACGGGTCAGAGGATGCCCAGTGGTACAGCTCTGGGAGGCTGCCATCCCACCCCCTGGGCTCTGCGGACCCGTGCTCCTGCGCAGCAAGCCGCTCGCTGCACAGCTCTACCAGTTTCCATGGTTTAATCAGGCTCTGCCTCCAAATATTAACGGCATAAATAAAGTTATGGACTGTGAAGCACTTCGAGAGGTCAGCTGGCCCGTTTCCTTGATTTAAGGTCGCATTAGTCACAGTATATCACTCCTGCCGAAGAGAGATGCAATCTGCTCTTAGAGATCCTCAGCAGTCGAGGTCTGTCAGCCTCCACAGGCTGTCACCTCGCCACCCTTATCATTACAAAGTCACTCCTTGGCACCTAACTGGATTCTTCCTTGCGGCAACCGAAGACCACAGGCCCTTCCCATGAACTGGCAATGGAGGAGATTCCTCCAAGCTAACTGGTGGTGGCCTTTTATGCCACCAGGTGAAGACCTGCACATCCCCTCCATCCTCATCCCTCGAGGCCAAACACAAAGTGAGTCATTTCCTGGAGGCCATTTTCTTTCTTTTCCCACTCCATGTGAATGGGAGCAAGCGAACCAAATCAGTGCAAGTGCAGAACTGGGGAGAAGGCTCGTGCCTGTGCAAAATTGCCTGAGAGAAACCCTGATGTGCTACCTGGCATTTACACAGCCAGTTGGGCAACTATTTACCAAGCACAGTGCACAGGGTTTTTAACCATGGCAACCTCTGTATCATGCAGCCCACATGCACAGACAGCTGTGGCAAATAAACAGGCGACAGACCCGAAATAGCAGCACACTATTGCTTTAAATGTTAGCCTACTGATCTTGTATCGGGTGTAAATAGAGCGCTTCTGGAGGAAAGAAATGGGAATCTTAATCAGCCCTGGTCAAAAAGGGCACCATGCAAAGACCACGCAATAAAAGGTATGGCAAAAAACAGCTTCCTTGCTGAATCAGCCCAAGTGTGCAGAAAACAAAACAAAACAAAAAAACTTGACTGATGTGACAGCCACCTGCTGCTAAAACCTGTTTTTGCCGCTGTTCTTACTGTGCATATGTGCCAACGTTAATGGTAATTATAACCTGCAAATATTGCTTTAATATCCAGGCCCTCATTCTGGGGGAGATGATCCCTAGATGCACATGTGATTTCCATCCCAGTGCTGGTAACATCTGCCAGGTGGTGCTGGGCTCGGCACCTTGGTGGCAGGGTGGTTGTTTGCAGACAGCAGCCTGTCACCATAACCCCCAAATCCACATTGCCCTGGACATAATCCCATAACCCCAAATTCCATGCACTCAGTATGAGAGCACAGTGGCAGTGGGCTGCTAACAGGGAGCCCCCCTGGATGAAATCCCTCTTGCAGCATGTACAGGGTACAGCTGAGACCTCCAAGCCAGATTTCTTCCAGCCCCAGGGACACATCTTCACACCAGAACCCCTTCAGCTGCTGGCATGTAGGGCTTCACAAGATTTTCCCACCTGCTTCAGCTTTCCCCACTCCATCTTTCCTCCCCATTGACTGACAGAGCGCTCCGAGTCTGAATTTTTGAAGGGTTACTTGAAAAACCCCAACACAGTAATTCCCTTTGAACATCCAGTCCACGTGGTCTTGCACCCAAGAGTCTGAACAGCAGCTGCTGCAGAAAATAACCTATTCATTAGGCTTCCAAGGAGAGCCGATCAAATTACTCAATACAAATAATTGAGCTGACAATTTTCTCTTTGCAGGTCATCTACACGCGGGCCACTTCTCGTAGGCACAAAACTGCCTGGTGTCAGTGAGCCACGGGATGGGTACGGCCCCACTGCAAGAACTGGCCCAGGGTCTAATATGGCAAGCTTTCTGCTTCCCATTACTATTAGGGAGAGAGGGGGAAGAAAAACACGATGCCCTTGGCGGAATTATTGGATCCCAAATGTAAAGGCGCATGGCTGAGACAAACAGACACATAAAAGCTGGTATCTGTTGGCTGGTTAGCAAGTTTACATTCCATTTTCTGTTGTCACGCTGACACAAATTATTTGCTCTTGTGTCTGGATTGCTATTTGCCAAGGGTGCAGCGACTCCCCTCAGCCTTCCTCACTTGATTAACCATCTGCGAGCCGCAGCCCTGTGGAAGCAGGGAGTTCCCCGCCGGCTGGCCCTGCCCTGCCAAGAGCAGCACGTTGCTGTTAGCGTGCCATGCCGGGAGTGTCACAGCTCACCCCGTGCGCTATGCAATGAACTGCAGGGCTCCGTGCTGCCACGGGACCCGGCATGGGCCAAGGGCTGGGTTCCAGCCAACTTTAAATAGAAACCACCGTCTCCCTGCCTGCACCAGGGCTTGTGTGTCAGCCTGGGGCGCGATGACTGATGGCCCAGCTGCTGCTGTGGCCGCCTTTGGAGACCTCTAATTTAATTAATGGCTTTGGCATGTGTGGAGCATCGCTCCCGTGGCACCCGCCTCTGCCTCTGCTTCTCTGTGTGGTGCGCAAGTGGAAGCGCTGGGAGCTGGGTTTTTCCCGTGGCTGGCAGCAAGGGAAGACCCAAAAGGGTTAATGGGGTTTGCTCAGCCAAGATCTTAAAAAAATAAATAAAGAGCAGAAGCTGTCCTAAGCTTTCCTGACATCTGCAGAACTCAGAAGGACCTGAGAAAAACCTTTTCCCTTTTGCAAAACACGGCAGGATGGTTTTCTATTCTATCACAGTGCCCTCGATCCTCATTGAGAGCATGGGATGTCATAGAGCCATAGCATGGCTTGGGTTGGAAGGGACCTCAAGGATCGTCTAGTTCCAACCTCTGTGCCACAGGCAGGGTTGCCAGGTGCTGAATCCAGTACAAGATGAAGTTGCCCAGGGCCCTATCCAGCCTGGCCTTGAACACCTCCAGGGATGAGGCATTCACAGCCTCTCTGGACAGCCTGTGCCAGTGCCTCACCATCCTCTCAGCGAAAAACTTCCCCTGACATCTAATCTGAATCTCCCTTCCTTTCGTTTAAAACCACTCCCCTTTGTCCTATCACTAATGCTTTGGAGCAAGGCTCCAGCTTAGAGAAAAGTTAGCTAGAATGTCCCACTCCCCAGAAGTTCAAAAAGAGACTGACCCTGCAGCCCTCAGACAGGCCTGAAGCCAGAGCCAGAGCACTCGGATATTTGGGGTTAGCTCTCAGAAATGAAGAGAACAAGGGCAAAGAGAAGAAAAGGCTCAGAGAGCCTCCGCTCCCACAGCGGTTCCCAGATGAACAGATTTGGGATAAAGGGGAAGAGCTTTATTTTCTTCAGCATGCCCTGCAGCGTTTGTCCATCATTTGCTTTGAGATGCGCCAGGCTCGCTCAGCTCCACTGTTTACAGGTAAAACCAGCAGCTCCGCAGCCAGGCATCCCAAGCAGCATTCCCCGCCGCTCATCAGCCGGGTGACCTTTGGACCAGGCTTTAAAAACAGTACGATTCTAAGATTCTACCTTTGTTTTTTAAATTCTTCCCTTGCTTCTTGCTTTCCATCACCACGGTACGGGTGAACAGAGCGCTCTCCCTTCGCTGTGAGCGTTCAGCTGGACCACCACAGCCTTCTGCCTGGTGGGAGGGGAGCTGCTCTGCCAGGGGACGGCTGCACCGCCGCTCCTGCCTGCATCGCCGCATGGCCGCCTGCACGCAGTGACGTGTGGGGCTGCAGCCAGGCCTCCGAAATGGGCGCTGACTCGTTAGGCGGGCGCCAACCAGCAGGTTAAAGAAACGACAACGTTGATATTAATGAAAATAAAGCAAAAAATAATCACCAAAAAATAGTAAGCAATAAATAAATAAATAAATAAACAATAAGTAAATAAATACAGAGTAAAATAATAAAAACAAAATAAAATAATAAAAACATTTTAAAAGAAAAATAGTAAATAATAGTAAAATAATAAAAATAAAAAATACAAATTATAATGAGATATAACAATAAAAATACGAAATAAAAATAAAATTAATAAAAAATAATAAAATATAATAAGAGTAAAAATAAAAATAAAATAAATAAAATATAAAATAAAACAATAAAAATAGAAAAAATAAAATGAAATAAAAAATAATAAAAATAAAAAGATAGTGAAATAAAATAATAAAAATAAAGACGAAATAAAAATAAAAATAAAAAAACAAAATGAAATATTAAAAATGAAAAATAAAAATAAATAAACTTGAAATTAAAAAATTAAAAACCAAAAATGAAATAAAATAAAAAATAAATTAAAAATCAAAAATTAAAAAATAACTGTAAAAATAAAAAATAAAAAATGAAGAAATAAAATGAAATGAAGAAAAGGAATCAAATATAAAAAAATAACAAAGTGAAATGAAAGAAATCCAATACTGAAATAAGACCATCAGTCAGCCCTCTCCCACATTTAAGCTGCGAGGCCCTCGGTGCCTCAGTGCTGTGAAGCCCTGTGAAGCCCTGCTCCAGCACAGCAGCATTCCCGGCCCTTTGTTTATGGTTTGCTTCCAGGTAAATGTGACCGTGAGCTTGACCCAAAAGGTCTTTTGCTTCTTGTTATTTGTTTCTGGCCTGCTGCTCACCCAGCAGCCAGGGAATGTTTCATGTATGAGGTTTCTATACATTTTCCTCTTTGAAAAGCATTATAAAAAGATGACTTTGCTTGTAGCTGGTCATATGTGATCCCCACTGCACAGAAAACAGCACCCAGCACTATTTTGCACTTACGTGGCGGCAAGGTGACAGCGGTCCCATCTGAGCTAAGCACAGGAGCTCAGCTGTAGGTGTAGATCTATAGGCAGAGCAACAGAGAAGTGCATCGAGGGACTCATGCTGCCCACTTTCTATAGCTGCGTGCCTTTGTGGCCACGTCACATACCCCGGGGTGTCTGGTAATGGGAAAGGGAAGGAGAACCTGGGGGCAGAGGGAAGCAGGTGTGGTTCAGGCTGGGTCTTAGGAAGCATTTCTTCTCAGAAAGAGTGGTGCAGCAGTGGCACAGGCTGCCCAGGGAGGTGGTGGGGTCACTGTCCCTGGAGGTGTTCAAGAACCACGTGGATGTGCTACTTAGGGACACGGTCAGTGGGCATGGTGGGGATGGGCTGGCGGTTGGATTGGATGATCTTAGTGGTCTTTTCCAACCTAAATGATTCTGTGATTCATGAAAGCTGCGGGAGTCCTGTTTTCATACAAAAGATACAAGAAGTTTCCATCCCAATGGTCTCCAGAAAAAAAATAATGAGCATTATTTACTTTGTTCTAGAAATCTTTTAAGGATTTAAAAGTAATCCCTGTTTTATAGATACAGTGTACTTACTCCTTTTACATATACTATAAAAGCAAAAATACTTTATATCTCATTCATATCTATAAAGGAACATTACGGAAAATTGTTACTTTTATTACGCAACCTGAACTTTTACGAATACCTACTCCATTAGATTTACACCCTGACTTCTTAGAGTTAGAAACGACACTATAAAGCAGAGGAAGAGCTGGGATATTTATCTGGAAGGCCACATTACCGCTGACTTTCTGATAACAGCTCTTTCTCTGCTCAGCTCGTTAGCTCGTTGCTCCCCCAACCTGTGTCCTCCAGCAAACAGCGTGGCGTGACAGCAGCCTGGGAAGCACTCCGAGATATCTAGGGGACCCTAGTGCTCCTCAGGGAGCTGGCATTGCTGTCCCCTACCAACGTATGCCACCCCACAGAGGGCACCCAGAACCCACCCTAATAACCCCAAATCATGAGCTGACACTGTGCAGCATTGCTGAGTGCTTGGATGGAGGCAGAAGGGGCTCCTCAGCAGCTCAGTCCTTGGAAGATAAATAAAGAAATAAGTAGATAGATAGACAGATAAATAACAGGACTGTGGGCTATAGCGCTCAAAGCCTACAGCTTCAGGCAGCCCATTCCACTGCCTGTCACTTTTATATATGCATATATATAAAAAGCATGATAGCCTGTCACTTTCTACATATAAAAGTTTTATAGCGGCCACCAGTAGCGACCACTCTGTTGCAGCACACAAAGCCACTTCCATGGGGGCACCACCTGGGCTTTGCCTCCCCATAGGTTCCCCGGGCATCACTGGGACAGTGGCTGTGTGTGCTCTCTGTCTGGAGGTCACAGGGCTGGGGAGTGCTTTCCTCAAAGCAAAGTTCTTCTTCCATACGTGAATGAGAGGCTTCTTTGCTTGTAGGAAGCATCTCACATTCTCACAGACAGCAATAATGGTTCGGTTGGGTTAGTTTTTCCTTCTGTTTTGAAACAAAAGTGGGTTTGATTTGATAGGGATGCAACAAGTATCCCTTTCGGAGACCTTCTGCGAGCCACCAGAGCTGCACAACCTTGCAAAATCAGATTTCTTTCTAAGTAGGAAGCGCACTGGGTATGCCAGCGTAGAATAGGAGCCTCCTGCATTCTCATAACCTACTTATTGCTGCTTATCTATTAATGAATAAGGCCTCGGGAAGTCAGGTTTAAAACAAAAACAAAATTGATAGCTAGGAGGAATGAAAAAGAAAGGGAATTTTCAAAAGCACTCAGCATCGACTCCTAATGAGCACACTGATTTCCAACAGCACTGCCACTGAAATATTTCCAGTAGATGAAATAGCTCCTAAAGACAGCACAGACCCGACACCAAATGTCAGCACCTCGCACCCCAGTCTTCAGAGCAAAGCTGGAGAACGTGGCTGGGCATGTGGAGGACCTTCTCTTCTGGGGCTCATCTCAAAACATTTTCACGTTTGTAATTTGCCAGAGAAGGCTGGAAATGCTCCTGAAAGTTGGTAGGCACTTCAGGAACATCTCCATCCCCAACAAAAGAAAATTGCATGGAAATGCTGGCTATCACATACAACAAAAAGGAAGGCATCCAAAAGACAAAAATCCTCCCAGCAGCATGCAGAAAACAAAGCAAGGACTGAAATACTCCTAAAAGGTCAGCAAACCTGAAAGGGAAAAGAAATCTAAATAGATGTAAATCCATTCAGCCTTGCCTCCTACAAGACATGAAATACTCACAGAGGCTGCTCCGCACACCTGGGCTGTGAGAAGGTGCAACTGAGGGGACTGAAAGCTCATGGTGACACATCTGAGATGGAGAGCCCTGGCCTGGTGCCTGCTGAAATGTGGGTGTCAGGGTGAGCCACAGCGTGCTGACCCCAGAGGGCTCCACTGGGCCCTTGTCGTGGTGTGGTGCCAGGAAAGGCTCAGGATGGCTTGGGGTGAGGGACAGCGAGGGTATTGTGTCGGGTGGATGGCTTTGAGTTTTCAAGGCGTTACCTTGACTTTATGCGCTGCATCTGCAGCACCTGCATCCCCGACACTCAAGGCAACGCCGGCCCATCTACCCCAACTTCTGCCTGTCACTGGGTTGGGAGGCAGCTCGTTCCACACAACCCTACATCCTTTTGGCACTCCACTGCATGCAGTTTTCTCTTTTTGTGGCTGGAAGTGCTGATGGGGGGTTGGGTGGGGAGGCTGCATTTAGAACTGTCGATCCCGGGTTTTTCCTCCGAGCTTTGCACTCAGGGTACCCCAACTCCCCGCAGCCGTGGGCCAGTCAATGCAGGACACCAGCGGCCACGGCGGGGGCGATGCGCCATCTCTGCACCGAGAGCATCCTGAGAACGACTCAGTGAGTTGCCGGAGGCTCTGCCAGGAGGATGCAGGTGCTGGGAGGAGCGGGACCAGCTGTAAGGAAGGCGAGCGCAGCCGTGCAGCAGGAGGAAGCTCCGGCACGGCATTTCGATGCGGCACGCATCGCAGAAGCAGAGCGAGACACGTCTCCCTTCTCGTTCCTCCCCGCGGTAATTAGCGCGAGGGTTCCTCTCCCCGCAGCTGACAGTCGGCGGCGTAATTAGGGCCTAACAAAGCCCCCCGAAGTCACAAAGGCGACGCGGGACAAACAAGCAGCGAGGGGGGTCGCGGCGCGGTGCGGCGGGTGCGTGACGGCCGGGTGACGCGGCGGCTAAGCGGTGTGCGCAGTGACACTGTCACGCTCCCGGCAGCCCCGGGTGCCAGCAGCGGGCGCAGACAGACAGCTCGAATTAATCCCAGGAGGCGCGCGTGACAGGCGAGCCAGGCAGACAATTAGGAGGAGGGAGGAAATTGGAAATGGCAAAGGTGTGAACATATGTCAAATTACAACTAAATGATAAATTACAATTCTGTCATTGGAATAAGCGGTAATTAAGAAAGATTTCAGCTATCCCTCTCGGAGGGGAAGAAAAAGGAGAAAGAGAGAAAAGCAGATTTTTCTTCCTCCTCCCCCCTTTTTTTTTTTTTTTTTTTTTTTTTTTTTTTATTTTTAATAATATAGCCGGGGAGCGCTGGCTGTATTGTTTCCATCCATCTCGCGCTCCGGGGCTGCTTCCTCCCACCTTTCTGACATTTGTGTCCTGAAATCTCATACCCTGCCTCCCCGCCCCATCCCCCCGCAGCAGCGATGCTGTCAGCCGGGAGTCGACGCAGCGACAAAACCCGCACGGACGCGTTAACACCCAACCCACCACACCGCATCCCCCCGCTCTGTTTAAGCCGCCGCACTCTAATTATTTTAAACAAGCCCAGCACAGCGCAGCTGACAATTAGGAATCCCTGCTTTTTGGCTCGGGGGATTGGCGCCAGCCCTCATCATCGCATCCCTGCGCTTTGGGCGGGGGAGGGGGGAAGCTCCCACCGGCCCCCCGGCACGGAGCGAGGGCTGCCCAGAGCACGTCCGCGGGGAGACGCTTTGGGAAATGGGATTTCTCCCCGACCCGACCGCTGCTCCCCGAGCAGCGCTCTCGGCGCAGCGCGGGGCTGATGGCTGGCAGCGCTCGTCCCCGAGGAAGGGAGCACGCACCCGAGCGATGATGGATGCTCGGCTTGCCGGTGGCGCATCCATCACGCGGAATTAAACCACGCCGGGCGCGCAGCACATCCCAGCCAGGGAGCGCTCAGCGCTACGGAAATATAAACGAGGGGGGTTCTAATTACCCAGCGCGTACGCAGGTAGGCTTTGTGCCTCGGCGTGATCTGTTTGCGCGTAAAACAATTATGGCAGAATTTATCTATCGACAATAATTGCTTAAAATCCGACGGAGCTGGCTTAGCCTACAAATCAATACTAAATCGCTAGAAAGCGATCTAGCTCTCTCTGCGTTTCATTACATCTATTAGGTTTAATTAATCCACAAATGGAGTGACACAAGGGCTAAAAAAAAAAAGCAAGACGGGCTAATTACAGGTCAGTGTCTTCTTATATGTGTCCTTATTGTTTCTTATATTTATATATACCACGTAAGTAGGTAAGAGCCGCCCCACAGAGCCATATGCCCACTGATGCCCTGGCTCTGTGGCGCAGGTTCCTTTGCCAGCCCTACCCCGGGCAGAGGGGCAGAGACACCACAAGTCACGGGGTTAAACACAGGGCCGCTGCTGGTGGCCACCATTAGGGATAAATCATTTCACAGCCACCGTGGCCAGAAAGTGCAGCTCGGATTCCAGAGAGCTTAATTAAGAGGCATGTTAAAGGTGGAAGGGTGAGAGCTGTGTTAATTACCAGGGGTCCCTCTTGGGGCCGGCCCTGAGGTGACTGTGCTATAAGGCAAAGCGGCACCGTGCTGTCCCTGGGATTAATCAGCCCATCTCGCGACTCTGACAGTCGCTTATAAGAAAAACGCACCCAATTGCAATTGCAAACTGCAGGTGGAGGCTGGGGTTTGACTGTACCTAATTACAGCAACACAACTCTCTTTTTTTGGAGATATTTCAGACACAAAACAGGCTTGTAGAGGAGCTCCTGGACTCCAGCCACAAGTGTTCATCCAGAGGGCTGCCAGATCCTGAGGGCTGTTGGGTTTTCACCCTTGGAGGGGACTGGTATGGAAGCCCTGCCCTACAGCCAGGGGGTACAGCAGGGGCTGTCCCAGTTGCAGGACTGTGCTGAACACCATCATGTGTCTGAGAACTGCTGGGGTGACCCCAAAGGCTGTACAAGTGTAGCCCAAAAGACTTCTCTGCTTTGTCCTCCTACTGAGGGATCTAAAAGTCTCGTGTACTTGGGTACTGTCTTCTCTCATGACAACGACCTCAACGGTTTCTTTCTCCTGCTTTTGTTTTAGGAAGGCCAAGTCCTACTTTTCACTTTTCTGTGGGCTTCTTCCACTGAAGCCTGCCCTGTTAGTGCAGCCTGTTTTCATAAATCCCAGTTTTCACTTGTGAGAATAGCGTATCAAGCTTTGAGGTGCAATCAGTAAGGTTTTACCAAGCAGCCCCTGTAAATGACATACCAGAGTAGTTCCTTTTGGAGGTCTGAGGCAATTTATCTTTTCCACACTGTTAGGTGTGCAAGAAACAAGAGAAACCAGCGGTTTTTGCAAGGAAAACGCTGAGAGGCTCTCTTTTAATGGCTGGTGGCCATAGCATGCTCTCTCACTCTCTCCTTCTCCATCCATTCACCCTCAGTTAACCCAAAGGGCAGGAAGGCCATCCCATAGGCACAATTCAAACAACCACTTGGAAATTCCCATAAAGTTGATGCCATTTCCAAGTTTCACTCTCGGTTTATGCTTTAAAGTCTTCAAAATGGAAACCTCTGCTGAGAGAGGTGTCGGGAGAGAAACCTCTGCACATGCTTTTGCAAGGACAGACTTCTCTTTGCTTCTACCAACTCTACCAACACTTGGTGCTGCATCAGCCAATCAGAGATGAAGATCAAAAATCTTCCTCGGCCTTTGCCTGACTGCTGCTTGAGGTGGGGGAGGAAGAGGAGGCAGGCGGCACCTGATAAGTGCCTTGGCCCACTAGACATATTAAAATGCACCATCAGCAGCAGTCATTAGCTATTCCAAACACCGAGCTATGGCAAGGAAAGCAGAGCTTACATGCACGAGTGGAAAAACAGCGTTTACAGCCAGGAATATATTTGGCACCGATAGCGCTCTGAAATCATTTGGCATGAAAACCCCATCCATTACAGGGATGCGCAGAGCGTGATGCTCAACCCTTCTGTGGCCACAGGTCTGCGATGGGGTGTGATTATTACGCATGGAAAATGCATTCGCAGAAAAGATGTCCCGTGACAAATCTTAGATAATCATTAACCAATTGTGGCTGCTCCTGGCAGAATGAAAGCAAAAATAATATGAGCAACAGACTAATAATTCGGGCTATTTGGAGAATCACAGGAGAAATATTACAAAATTAACTGTATATAAGGTAAAAAAAAAAAAAAGTGAAAGAACCTGCAGGAAAAGGGAGACCAAGTACAGATTAAACGAGATCCTTTTTATGGTTTTAGAAGAACCATATTCCTTTCGTAAATACTTCATCTCAAAAATCTGGGACATTATTACTATTATTTTCTATCCCGAGAAACACCCAGATCTATTGCCTTCAAGAACTCATATTAGATCACAGTTGGTTTTAACATTTTGGAAAACCGAGTTTAGCTTCCATTTGAGATTAAAAGAACATAAAACTGGTGGTTTTACTGCTGCCAAGCACATTAAATCATGCTCTAATAAGAAGCAGTTGACTGCAACAAACAAACAGGATTTGGACAACCGCAACCTCCTTCAGCCTGCATTACTTTTACAGATTGGGAGCAGGCAGGAGCAGATCAGATTCACAAACCTCAGGCATCGTGTGCATGCACCTGAATGGATAGAAGTGGCAAGATAAGTCAGGATATCGCTTTATGGGCCCATCCCCTCCCTGCCCCTCCCCCATCCCTTCACAGCTTCAGAAAACCTTCGGAGATGATGGGCATTTCCCGTGTCTGCAGCTGCTGCAGATTGATTTATTCCTGACCAGAGTTGCAGCTGATAACCAAAACATCAGAGCAATGTGGGGTTTGTGGTGCTCTCTGTATCACCCAATATTTTCCCCCTTTCCTCTCATTAGTTTTCAAAACCTATAGGCGTTTCACAAGCAGAAACAATGCCCCAGTCTATCTTCTTCCTACCAGTGTTCTTTGAACCGTGTTTCATAATCATAATGCTATGGTAGCAAAAACATCTGAAAAGGAAGCAGCGATTCGCAGAAAATTAAAAAAGCCTGTCCCAGAGCACACGCAAAGATTTGCAGTCAGCAAATGAGTGTGGAGGAGCCAGCACACAAATCACGGTCCTGAGTCAGCAAATATTTGGCAGGTATCCTGACGTACCCTGCAAGCCCAGAATAAAATAGGACAGGGGAAAAAGCTGAAGGAGGAGATAAGTGAGCAATGCTCTCTGGGGAAGAAACGAGAGCGTCTCCCACCTTCCTGACCTGCAGTATTTCCATCAGTGACAGGGCTGCAATACCGAGCGGTGATGGCACCTGCAGCCCAGTGCTCCCAGCACGCTCTGTGCTGAGCCCTGCAGCCGGGACCCTGCAGACACCGGGCAGCTCCACACCACACTTGTAGGCCTGGAAAAATCAGCCTTAGTGGGTCTGCTCCTGTGCTTCAGCCTGCACCAACGCATGCCCAGAGCTGCTCATAGCATGGCTTAGTGTTGATCGGCCTGAGGGTTGGGCTGGGTGATCCCGAAGGTCTTTTCCAACCTAGATGGTTTTATGGTGAGATCTGCTCCATCTTTTGCTTGCCAAGGAGCCAACCCCAAACGTTTATTCCCTGGTGGAGAACGGACGCTTCAGGTCTCGCAATGGTCTCCGGTTTTCCAGGCTGACCCAGTTTGAAGCTATGCTTCAGTGCTGAACTAGATCCATCACAAATGGTTTCCTTTAAAACTGCTGCTCCCGAATGGCATGCTAGAAAATGTTTAATTTTTTTTTTATTTTTGTTGAGAGAGAGGGAGAGAGAGTGGGACTAATCAGAGAATGTATACAGGGTAAACTGCAACGCTCACTGCGTAGCATCAGCAGAGTGCCTAATTAATTCAGCTTCGCTCGGATTTCACAATCCTCTTCAGAATCAGAACTTCTTTCCAGGTAGAGGGAAAAAATTATAAAACAATACAAAAATACATGTAAATGCAGCTTCCGCACATATTAATGAACAGCAAAGTGGAAAAGGCAGCGTTTTTTTCCATAGAGGAGAACAGCGTCTGCGGTGATAGACGCAGAGTGCATCAAAATAGGTCAGAACGGGGAAATACGTGCAACAAATTATATAAAACTCTACGTATAAAAATGGATGTATTGATGAGAAGTGATTTTAAAATAAAGGCACGGATACCAATCATTAGTCCTGTGGCCACAACTAATACGCATGCTGCTGCCATAACTGATGTCATTAGAAGCAAATAATGATGCCAGCAGCAGCAGTGGGACTGGCTGGGGGAGAGCAGGCATTACCCAGCCAGTGCACATGTACCTACTCCACTGCAGCACATGCATTCCAGAAAGCAATGTGCAGATCATCTGCTGAGCATGTTTATTGTAGCAAAGTGCATGCTCCAACTAATGAAATGCATAGATCATCTGGTAAAATGATAACGTCCATGCCATTTCTTTATTTTGAACCAACATGTTTGGAGTAGGAGTCTGTGCATGGTGTCTCTCCTCCCAGGGACCCACAGTCCAGAAGCTGTTGAAGGTGTGTTTGTTTGCACACAATGCAAACCCATGCCCCATGCCAAGTTCACTGAGAATAAATTAGCAGGGAGCCTTCTCTCGCAGGGCCCGAACATCTCCTGAGATGCTCACAAAAGGGTTATGCTATAGAAGACAGATGGCAGCTATGGGAAACACAACAAAAGAAAAAAACAGAAGATGGTCAGGCACACAACAGCTGCACTCAGCATCCCTTTCCCCTTCCTTCCAATGAATTCTGCTGGCTCTCAGCCGCCCGGCCCATCGATTGGAGTTCCTCTTCCCTGCTCACTGTCAATTGCTTGGCTGCAGCCACCAGGCAGTCCCGTGCTGAGCCCACTTCCAGGCAGCAGCCCCAGCACCCCACACTCCGGGCAATAGGAAACTGGGCAGCCACGTGCACACGTCCCCCCACTTCTCACATTTAGCAGCACGGCTCTTTCAGCTTGCCCGCGTGTCACCAGCTTTCAGAGCAGCTTGTCCGTCCAACTCTCAGCCATGCTGGAGACTTTTTATCTTCCTTACAAAGTTATCTTCCGAACATGCTTTTTAATGTGTAATCGTTGTTTGATTCGGCAGGGGAGGCTTCCTTGGGGCTTATTGTCCCTATTGTTGTGATCCTTTTTGACAGAAGATGTTGCAAAAATACACGTGGGGTCGGACTGGGTACATTTCACGGCGCAGCAGCGTTTTCCTCCAGCGACGTGAGCCCCATTTCATTACGCCATGAACCTCTTGGTGAACCTGGGATCTCACTGTATAATTTATGTCTCCAGATACAATTCAACAGTGTAATCTCATGATTTATGCGCTTCACTTCTAATTTGATCATTTCGCCATAATACGCGTTTTCCTACATGATTTATGCACGTTCTCGAGCAACGTATGTGCTGCATGCCCCAATGTACACATTCATCAGCTGTGTGGGATGCCCCCAGCGGCACTTTCCCGGGGAGGAAGGTGGGACACCCCAGCCCGAGGCCAAGTCCCAAGGTTAATTGCAATCAATTCACCTTCCATGCAATTACACTTTCATCCGCACGAGCCTGTGAAGTGAGCGTGCTTAACGCGCTATCAGCGGGAAGGCAAATGTGCCTCTTTTCCCCCCAGAGCCAATAAAGCCAGCCGTGGCAGAGGATTACAGGCAGGGCAGCAGGGATGGTTCAGCCCTCCTTCCTAACATTTCCATTGAGGAGGCGCGGGGAATAATTAATTATCTCCCCGTTGCGCTGATTAGCACGGGTCTCATTTCGGCATGCCAGCAGCAGAGCATCCCAAATGCCTGCTCTGCTTTGCAGAGAGCATTCTCTTGCAGCACCAAGGCCAGGCTGAGAGAAAACCTGGGGAAAACAGAACTACCACAGCACAAAACTGGCTGGAAGAAGCCTCCTTTCTGCTCCCTGGGGGGATCAGCCCCCTGCACTCACCATTTGACCACTTGCAGGTTGAGCCCCAGCCATCCCTCCTTTAGCCCAGATAAGTCCCCACCTCTCCATCCTCCCTTACAGGACGTGTTCCCCTAACCTTGTATCACCCTTCAGTGCTCTCTGCTGGGCTCCCACTGATTAATCTGCAGTGCTCAAAATGGGGAAGAAAGCACCAGCTGAGCCCTAGCCATGCTGAGCAGAGCAGAAAGCCTGCCTCACCTGCAATCTCCCTTCTCTTCTCCCAGTGAGGTGTTTGCAGTTTTTACAGCCATGCATCGCACGCAGCTTGAGATGCTCCCAAGACCCAGAGGATATTTTTTTCTTTTGTTCCCCTGTTTAGCTAACGGTTCCTGGTCCAGGGTGCATGCCATTCATTTCTACCTCAGGGCAGCACTTCACACTTGGCCTTATCCAACCACATCACCTTCTCTCACTTTCCTCACCCAATCTGGCCATGAGCACATAGAATCCCTGCCCTCCCTTGAGCTCCCTGTCTCTCTGCCTCTTGACCCCAGGTTCATCCCTGAGCAATTCACCCAGACACTGACCGGGGTGGCCCTGTGGACTCAGCACATCCTACCACAGGGCATCACTAGTGATGGCTGGTGGGGTGATCCTCTGGCTGTGCCGTAGCTTACTAAAAGCCACCATTCCCTATCATCCGTAAGAGAGTGCTGAGTGAGATGGCACCAGAAGCCTCCCTAAGCGAAGATATATGATATTCATTGCCTCTCCACAAGGCTTATTGCCCTGTCATAGGAGGAAATAAGGTGAGTTTGACATGATTTGTTCCTGACAAATCCCTGTTGGCTGTTACTTATCTCTGCACTATATTCTGGAGGCTCATAAATAATTTGTTTGATTATTTCTTCCAGCATTTTTCCATGCGCTAAGTAGACTGACTGTTCTATAGTTCCTTGGCTCCCCGGTTTGCCTTTTTCCAAAGACAGGCACTTTGCTCATCCTCTCCCAGAATACAGGAGCCTCCCCCCCTTGGCACAAGTTCTCAACAACATCACCTTGCCAACAGCTAAATGACTCCTTCTGTGAGCTCTCACATCCAGCCTAATGGAAAGTATCCTTCCGTCTTCTTCCTCCACCCTAAATCTGACCTCCTGTTTGCTGAGGTGAATACCATCACCCAGAAATTGTTCACTGATAGTGACGTGGGTAAGGCTGAAGCAAAATGAAAACGATACAGGGTGCTTTTGACTTCATAGCATCACCTATTGCTAACTTTCCCACTTCATTTAACTGTGGGTCACTACAATTCCTTTATAAGATAGCTGTGGAATATACATTTTTCTTTATGCCCTTACATGTTGCATCTCATTTCATGTCTTGGGCATTCTCATTCTGACCCCAAAGCTGCATGCCATTTCTTTTCTACTCACTGACTACTGTATGCATCTGAATATATCCGCTTTATGTTTACTTGTTCTGTTACAACATTTTCCATCTGTCCTCTCTTGGTAGAGTGGCTTGTACTTGGATCTCAAGATCATTTATTCAGAAGAAATGCTAACTTACCTGATCTTCCTTTTCCCCCAGCCCTGCTTCCCATAGGGTTTCACCTACCAAATAGCTCAGTTCAGAAACCACATAATGTTACACTAGCTTCACATTTTAAACAAAGTATTTCCTGATGATAACATCTGTTTCTTTTCTTTACTGGCTGTCTCAAACACCTCTTTCCAGCACACCCACAGCCACCTTGGACAGGTTATGCCGTATTGCATTCCCCTTCCAACAGAAGCAGGGTTAACTCTTCAGCTGTTAACCTTCGCCATTTCTCATTACTTTCCCAAGTCTGAGCTGAAAATGCCTACAGATTACAGTTGTTGATACAGACAGGATGACGTGCGTATCTGCATTGGAACATGATGTTTCCTTTTCGTCTAGTAGAACTGCTTAATAAAGTTAATATAGATGTGTACGTACACGTAGAAATGCATTGATGTATATAAAAATAGAAATATATAACAAATACATACATGTAGATACGAAAAAACATGGTGTTTTGAAATCACAATGGGTGGGATCCTTGACTGGACAGGATATTCCTTTAGTACTGGCACTGCTCCGTTTCAGACACCCCAGCCTGTAGGGTAGTGTGCCAAAAGAAATACCAACAAGTCTCAGCTTTTTACCACATGATGAGACCAAAGCCCAGTACAAGCTTCGTGAGTTAAAACCCAGCTGTATAAACAGCAGGGAGCTGGCGTGCGTGTCGAGACTTTGAATAGTAAGCCAGATGTGAATCTGGCCCTGGTACAGCCCTTCCAAAGCCACAGGCGGAGGAGCAGGGTGTGTGGGGAGCCCCATCTGCCCCACCACCACAGAAATACAGCTTGTCACGTCTGACACCACACTCAGTTTGGTGGATTTTAACAATGTCAGTCAGGAACTTCCTCTTAAAGAGGGAGAAATCCAAAGGGGAGAGCATTTCTTGAAATAGCAATAAAAAAAAAAAAAATAAAAACTTTAATTGGGGGGATGATTCAAGCAGTGCTGAGGTCTACACTATAAAAATGAAGAATGGGGAAAAAATACATATATATATCCCAGGGAACTCCCACACAAGCTATGCTCCTGAAAGACTGGAATATGCTTGTGGGGAGCTACGACTAGGCTGGTTCTGTTAGATAACATTGACTGTCCCCACCAATTTTAAAAGCATCTGTTAAGAAGGTGGTTCTTAGAAGATCCTATCTAGATGCCAGAAACGCTCAGGCCGTTTGTATCTGAGATTAACGGCTGTGCTGGATAGGAAATAAGTGTCACCTTCATACAAGCGTCAGGGGAGCTCTGTCCATCTTAGCAAAAACCACTCACCCAAGGCATGGTCAGGGAGGCAGCCATCAGACTGCCACCGTGTCAGAAAGGATAAAAAGAAGAACTTATCAGCTCCTACCTCGCTGGGGCAAGACCCGTGCCCCACCATGCTGCCTGGCTGCCTGCGTGCCCTCAGCTGTCCCACTGCTCATAGGCCTCAGCCCTGCCCCAGCCCCAGCAGCAGAGACTGATCAGGGGCCAGCACTGGCCTCCTCTCAAGACGCTGCGACTGCTTGCCACTTCAATGGAGATCTCCAAAAACAAACAAAAAAGACAAAATCTGAGTGGAGCAGGTCCCAGCTTGTCAGCAGAAACCCTGTCTGAGCGGCAAACAGACAGACTGCTGCTGGGATTTGGGACTTGGCAAAACAAAACAGTGTGACCAGGGACCCGAGGTGATGTATAAACCTATCCATGGCTTTCTGTTGTGTCCTTACTGACACAGGCCAAGCTGTGGTTGCCATGAAGGCTCCCACATTTTTCATCATGCACCCTTCCCACTACTTTTTTAAGGTCAGTGGATGTGATTTTTCAGCCGTAATTTGATTCAAAGTATCCAGTAGTCAAAAAAAAACAGAGGAGAAAATCCAATCATTTATATTGACAAATATAATTAAAGCCTTTTAAACGTTGAATTAGACACATGAGGCCCTTGCCAACACCTCTGCCATGTCCAAGGGCTGGGTTCTGGGCTCAAAGGACAGATCTTGCTAGTGGGAGCAGGCTCCAGGCAGTCACATGGCTGAGCGCCCCCAGAAGCAAGGCAATCCTAACATAGGTATGGCATTTTCCAGATGGAGAAGGCCTGGGCCAGGCACAGCTCCTGCCGACCTCTTCTGCAAAATACCAGCACTTGGCTCAGCCAGGCACAACTTCTAAGAAATGTTAAGTTTGATGGCATATCATAGAATGCATTAATTTAAAAAGAATTCCAATCTCATGGCATTTCCTACATTTTTTTTTTTCTGGAACCATAGCCCAATTTTATTTCTGTGTTTTCTTGGAAGCCTGGCCAGCTGTTTGTTTATGCCATGGTGTGCTGTGACAGTGTCACTCTGGGCATTTGGCTTATCAAATCTGCAGTGGAAATACCAAAGCCTTTTTGCATCACAAACTAAGTAGCAGCAGCAAGAGATGGAAAAATGGTTTGTCCACCCTGCTGAAGACCTGCTTGTGCTGCCATGGGTACAGCAAGAAACCAAACAGACAGCAAGAAACAAAAGCTGCTCTGACACCATTCAGCTTAGGTACATCGTCATGTGCCACAAGCTTATGTGCCCTCTGGGGAGAGGGCATGGGGCTAACGGGGACTGCCCCAAACCAGTGACACGTGGCTGAAAGCAGTCAGTGAAACCATAAATTGTCTCACAGAGCAAGAACAAGGCAGCAGTTATTCAAGAGCCTAAGAAAAGCAGCCCTGGATTCAGAACCTTAGGGTTCAGAGGATGACCCTCTTGGTCCTCTACGGGCCTGACCATTGGTAGCTGAATTACCTTGACAGCCAGTAGAGGCCTAATTACAGCTTGGCACCCTGGGAAGTGGGAGCACTCATTGCCCACAAGGTTGCATCTCAGTGTTCATGGGAAGTGCAGATGTGATGCACAGGGGTTTTGCAAGGCAGCGCACTGGTCTCCACCCACATAAAGCAGAGAAATGAGCATCCAGACAGATGCAAAAGGAAGGAAAAAGAAAATTACTGCAGCCTCTCATAACACATCAAGCACATTGATAGCTTGAGAGAGAACAGAAAGATGTTTCACTTGATCTTGCAAAGTAGAAAACAAGTCTAAAATGAGTTCTCTTTTCCTAGCCAGGGAGGATGCCGTATGTATCCTACACAGTGGAGGAGCTGACCCCACAACAGGCGGGGGTCCCCATGGTGGTTTTAATTGCAGAGCAATAGCAAAGGCCCTTTTCTTAAGGGAAAAAAAAAAAGCAAGAAATGGAAGTCACCGTGTTTCTATCGCCCCGAAGACGCCAGTGAGCTTTTGTGTCTGTTTAGCTGAAACCTCCCGGTTTCCTTTGTTGTCGGAGTGCATTTCACTCTGGTGTCAAAGTGTGTCAACCCCAAGCTTCCCCTCTGTGCTGCTGGCATGGCTCCAGCCTCCCAAGCGCCTGCTTGGCTCCCTCCTGACACCTCCATCTGATCCGTCACAACACCTCGCCGCATAACGAGCAGGCATCATTTCCTCTCCATCAGCATACGCAGAAAGGTAATTAAAGCTGTTTAGGTATTTTTTGTTGCTGTCATCGCTTTCCGAGGCTCAACAGCACAACTGCGACTTCTGCTCAATTAAGCCCTTGGATAAAAATAAAATAAAAGAGGGTCTTTGGCAGCCCTTTATGCCTGCACATTAAAGCTGGAGCCTGGGATTTACACACACACAACCCGTGAAAGGAAATCTTCAAATAAAGATCTCTCCAGCTGGAATGACCATTATGATACCCGTTCACATGCATATCTATATCTATCTGCATGGATATATACATGTACATGCACCATGTATAAAACCCAAATCTGCTGGTGCCTCTTTCAGCTTATGCTAAGGGTGCCTTCCTCCCCATTACAACAGCATTTGCACATTTATGGGAGGAATAAAGGTGGGGGGGGGAAATGCGTGATCCATGCGGAGGAGACTTCCCTCTGCCAGCCAGAGAAAGAAGAACTAAAAGGATTATAAAAGTTCAGATTAAAATGATATAAAATCTAGCATTTGGCTCCAACACTAGTGCCTCGGTCCTCTGTAGCTAATCTGTATGCACTCTGTGACCTCCTCGCAGCGAACCCTGCTAAATATATTATTCCCACGGGGGCTTTCACTGCTGCTTGGTGTCAGAAATCAATATGTATGAGGCGCGTGGATGGGAATTTCTAATAGATCTGCCTGGCCCTGTGCTGCTTTTCAATATCTGCCTTGGACTATTAGTGCCGGCTCGGTGCCTGTGAAATAACCGAGATAATCTTTTAAGGTGCACTGTTAAGGTGGAACCTAAATGTTGCCGTTTCAATTAAAACAGAAAAATATATATATTCATAAATCAGGCGGTGCCATGCGTAACCTTGCATGCAGCCTGATTATAAACAATGATGGGGATTAAAGTATTAGGGCGCGTATGCTAATGGCTGAGTTCCCGGGGAATGGCGTGGTTATTTTTGTTTTTTTTTAATTATCGACAGAAAACTGCTCAGATTGGGGGCGGGGGGACCCACAGCCTCACCACCCCACAGCGGCACTGTCACTGCAGCGTGCACCCTGTCTTCCCATGGAAGCAGCAGCCCACCACAGCACTGCTCTCCATTTTGGACTGGTGCTGCCTGGGAGATCGCTTGACATTCTTTGAGGGGGGGGCCTATTGATCTCTTATTGCTGAGTAGCATTGGGCCCCCTGCCCATCCCTGCCGGGTGGTGCTCCCACTCCCCCTTTGTTTCCAGCTCAGCACACAGGGGAAGCCGTCTCAGCTCAGCACACAGATGCGCAGTGTGGGAAAATGATAACTTGCTGAAGGACCTCTGGCTCTCACCTCTTTTTGATTATCATTTTTAAAAGGGGAGAGGTAATCAGTTCAACGCGCCGTCAGGCTGAGCCCAGCCTTGTGCTGGCAATGACGAGTGGGAGCCATCACCCCTTGGCCACCCTGAGCCCTGCCACCCTGCGACGCTCTCATCATGCTGCAGGTCGCAGACCTGCCTCATAGCCCAGCATTTTTCTTTCCCCCTCTCTCCAGAGCACAGCCCTGCTGAGAAGCAAGGCAGCCACCTCCAGCCTGAACCCATCCTGGGCACCCTGCTTGCACTGACCATCCCCCACACCCTGAAAATACAGATGTTTACCAAGGGCTCTGGCACCGCCGCGGCTGTGTCCTGGATGCCGAGAGCTTGGCTGGTGGTGTTTGCAATACAAACACTCCTCATCTACTGCACGCAATTCCCCACCGTTTAATAGGGCTGAAGTTCCCTTCCCGCCTCCCCTTTCTCAACCCATCAATTAGGTAGGTAGATGTGAAAACAAACAGCCCATGTGTTTTCTGCATCTCTAAGGAGGTGTAATGGCGCGAAGTGCTGGTTGCCTGCGTTTACTGATGGGAAAAGAGGAGTTGAGAGGATCTCAGCAGGCAGCAGGCTCTGTGTTTCCATGAGCGCTGGAAGAGAGCAGCTCCCAGGGCCGGACTGCAGGCAGGCAGAGCAGAGGAAGGGCTGGGAAAGAGACCTAGATGTGGCCTCAACCCCCAGAGAAGGGCTATGGGCAGCATAAGTCATCTCCCAGGCAAAGAGTCCTTCATTCGTCTCTTCCTGGTCCATCTATTCTCCTGCCTGCAGCTCTGAGGCACCTGAGTGGCCTGTTTCACAAAGAAGCAGCTTGCTTTCTCTGCCCTGCCTCGATTACGCCCGTTTCAGAGCAATGCATTCCAGTCCTCTATGGAGCACAGCTCGTGGTCAGCCTTAGTTAGCTGGCCTTGCTTCAAACTCCGCAGACAACCACTCAAACAGACCTGAGGCCATATTTTCCATCCATTTCTAAAATTCATCACTGTACCAATACCTCAGAGATGCTGATCTCCTACAGCTCTCAGAGATGTCTCCAAATCCAATGCATGGTGGAAATCCATGTGGAGCTCATGGCACAGGCAAGCTGTGGAGAAGGACTCGTGACATGTAGTGTGGTCTCCTGACTAAGTCTCGTGGTGCAAAATCTCAATGAGGTGCAAAATGGGAACAGAACCGCACAAGTACTGCAACTGCTCACCATGCTTGTTCTTATGCCCAGTGCTTGAGCCATCGCAGCACCGGAGCAAAGGTCTGCACGTGCAAAGTGCTGCAGCTGTCTGACCTTTTGCCATGACTTCTGCCTTGCTGCCTCACATCTCAAATCTACAAAGATGGGACTTGACAAGAGGTGTCACATCCCTTCCATCCGGAAGGCAAATGAATGTCCCTTTCTATCATGGGTGTCACCCTCCACTGGCTGCTGGGTGACTCCCCAGCTGGCACATTACTCCTACCCCAGTTGCTTCCAGCACTTGCAGCGACTTGGATGAACTCCTGGAGAAAGTAGTGAGCACCAACCACGTATCCATCCTGCAATACTCACTTGCAACGTAGGTAATATCAGCACCTGAACAGAAAACCTCTTCTCCAGTAATAATGATCTTTTCTAAGGTGGGCAGTGATGGTGGGCACCCTACAGCAATGCTGCTAAGGGAAGCTCCACTAAACTGACTTGTTAGAAATTTGCTTGAGGCTGCAATGAAAGCATGCTGTGTGGTTAAACACCAAAAGGGATTGCTTCCCCTGCAACGTCACCCTTTCTAGCAGAAGTAGGGATGCTGGTGCCCAAAAAGGTGCCTGGCTAGGACCTGTCTCACTCAGCTGCACAGCTCAGCCTGACCTCCCTGCTGCTGCCCACTTCCTTCAGCAACATCAAGATCATGCACACCTCACTGGCCTGCAGTGGTGGCCTGAGCCATCCTAACAACACAGTTTTTGTGGACACTTGTACCGCGCATCAGATTGATACAGGCAGAGGAATTCTTCACGTCGGTAGACTGTGTGTAGCCACATGCAGGCATTCAGCCACCTGCTTCCAGCCTGCAGAAGTGATGTCCCACCCCAGGCAGCCCCTCGAAGGGGCCATTCAGCAGGTTACCAGCCGCTGCCAGCCCATGCATCCCCCGAGGGACACAGCGAACAGCTGCAACGTGAGAATTCATTTCAATGAAACGCCAGCAGCATTTTCCAGCCGGCTGAGGCTGAGGACCAGATGTTCGCCACGTGTCGCCGCCTGGGGCACATCAGGCCCCAAGAACATGCGAGGACGCTACCCAGACCCACTCATGCTGAGGGGTTGCCCAACGACATGCAAGCAGCCGCGAGCATTGCCCAGCTCGGGCAGGCGTGGAGTAGCGGCGGTGAACGAAATGCTTAATTGGTCTCAGCTGGAGGCTGCTCTGCACGTGTCAGCACGATGTAGAAAGCAGGGCTATGGAGAGGAGACGCCGCAGCGAGCAATTAGAGCAGCCCGGCTTCCCCTCCCCCTCTCCGCCAGCCCTCAGCCCTGAAAGTTTGGTTGAGTTCAAGCAGGGAGCATTTCTTACCGCAAAATGAACTCAAGGCGCTGCCGCTGGTATTGCCATGGCTGCTGTGGAGAGCATCTGTGGGGAGAACTGCAGTTATGTCAAGTCAAAGGCCGTACCTTCCTTTCTCCGTTCTTTTTTTTTTTCACCAACAGGAAAAAATCAACACAAGAAAACCCTTCGTCCAGTTCAATTCCAAGTTTATTAGCTCGTAAAAGTCTGTTTCCACACAGTAATCATGGGAAATGAATGAATGTTTATGGAGCACAGCATAAAAATATAGCGAGTCAGCCACAGGTTGGAGGTTATGTTGCTCACAAAAATTAATCAGCAGGTCACATGGCATTGCATCAAAAAGGCAAATCAGGTCTAGGAATGCAAACAATCAGATCAAAAAGGCAAAACAAGTCAGAGGAGAGTATCAGAAAGCAATAATTAGGTTCGTATCTCCTAATCTGGGTGGCAGATCTCGTTAGACCAGGTTATTTACCCTACTAATTGTCCAAAGTCAGCTTGAAAGCCAGTTGTTCAGTTTTGCATTAAACCACACATCCTCAGCCAACACATCAGCTGGCCAAATGAGCTACCCAGCCCTAGGCATGAGCATCAACACGCAGGCACATGAGAGACAAAGCACGCTTCTCACAGAGGCTGGTGGTTCAGACACCCAGCCAAAAGCAGAATCTCCACAAGACACACAGACCGAGTGTTCTAGGCACCACCCTGATGTGCAAGCCTTCTTTCTGCCTACAAGCCCCCCAGCACCTTCACTACAATCAGAAGGATCAGGAGGTTTGCCTACCTCCCAGACCCTGTTAACCCTAATGCTGGTCTTCTTCAGGGCTGCATCTGATTGCCAAAGACAATCACAGGCTATATAGGAGAGCACCCACATTAGGAGAAGTGGGCCAGCAACAGGAGCTTCTGACCTGGGCTAGCTCTTTTCTCTCTCCTCCCACAGAAAATAAGTCTAGCAAACCAATCCTCTATTTCTTCCAATTTATTTATTTTGCCTGAAGATGTGCAGATGGCTAGTGCTATTAACTCAGTAACGAGGGCAGATGTAGAGGAGTAAGGAAATAAAGGTGTTTTCTTCTCAGCTGGAGGATGCTTATACACATTATAAACAGAGCTGGGGAAAACCGCTCTGAATAATTAGTCTGGGCTCTGTTTGACATGGCAACATCTGACAATCTGCCCACAAGGATTCTGACTGCTTTACAGAAAAGATCCTGTGCTCAGCAAGGCAAGGATGGCTTACACAGACTGATGAACCCCCAGTTACGAGATCTTCTCATGGAGCAGTCAGCTTAGACTAAGAACTACCTTCTAAGCCCAGTAACCCATTGGGGTTCATGTCTAAAAACCCCTTTTCGGAATGGGCAGTAGAATTACAAACTATTCCAGCTTATTGAATAATGCCACAACCCTTTCATATAGTTTGAATACTTAGAACAATAGAACACCTTATTTCCTGTACATCACAGCTTCTTTAGGCGGCACAGACTTTTTTCGTTACGAGATTACTACACACATTTCCTTCACTCTCACTACCTAAGGCAAAACGGCCGTTCTGCAGGTCCCTGCTACCCAGCCAAACACGTCTATCCTAAAAGCCAAACGGAAAAGAGAATCAAGGCAATGGTAGGAAGAGATTATGATAGCTAAGCTCACACTGAACTTCATCTTTCCTTGCTCAGATAGGTCCAATGGTCTCAAACTTTATTGTATTTCCTACTGAGATGACGCGTTTCTTAGATTTTAGGTCCATCTACCCATGCCCAACACATGCTGGTGACCGAGTAAATCCTTACAGCAATTTCCTCCAACTTCACAAGTTATCGAGCAAAGCCCATGGGAATCCAGGGAGGACTGGATCTCCCAGGAAGCATGTTGCCTTGTACCGCTACGCCATTCATAATTTCAGACTTGTTCCTTGGAGAAATATCAGAGAGAGCTGAAATGGCTAGTGGCAAAAACAAATTGAGTCCAGCACAGCCTAAAAGAATCAAGCTTCTCGCAAAAGGATATTTTCCTTCCTCTTAATAGCTTCACTAATGAGTTTGTCAGTTTTGGCTTTGAAGAATTACCTGCTTTTTGTTTGGGTTTGTTGTTGCTGGTTTTTTTTTTAAGATTTTTTTTTTTTTTAATTAAAAAACGAAAGCTATAAAAAGCTAGAGGTAGTTTTAAACTGCAGGGTTCATATCTGGGGTGAGTTTTTCTCTGGAGCTAAGGGATATTTTTCATTCAGACTAGTATAAAACAATACCCTGGGGGAAAAAAGTTGAAAGAGAAAGCATTAAAGGAATAGGAACTCAGAGACCTTTTCCTGCTTCCAAATCGACCATCTCACGAAATTAGCACATTTCCTCCCTGTGAATTCAGCATCTAATCCGGAGAGATCACTGATTGTGCCTAAGCAACTTGTTATCCCCTTTCCTCCTCCTCTTCAAACAACTCAAGTCTCATCCCTGGTGCCGTCTAATGAGCGGTCTAGGTCTCATAAGAGCATATATCCTTACGGATTGTGATGAGAGAAGATGGGATCAAGGGAAAATCCACCTCTGTTCCTTTTGGTTTTGTTGCTTTCTCTAAAAACCAAAAGGATACACCTAGGCTTCCCAGAAAATCAGCTGGCATCGAAGGAACCTTGCAGCCCAAGGGACATACCTCTTCTTTCCCCCCCTCTCACAGTCCTGCACTGGCACACTGAGCTGACGTTACATTTATGCGAGGTGTAATGGCAGAGCAATGACATTCCAAGCTTCACGACAGTCAGGGGACATGCTACCCACTCAGCTACACACTCTCCCACCTATTGGCATGATGTTAGCACCTGTCTGTAGCACAAAGGAAGAAAACGGAAACAAGAAAGTATTTCCTAGGTATAGCAGGCAAAGAGCAGAACTTCAAACTGAGAAGCAGAAAAACAAAGAGAAGGATATTGCTGTCATTCTCACACAACCCATGTTCACAATCCCAAATGCTCCAGTACTGATGTGATAATCCACCCTCAAGTCTACAGTGTGCTGCAAGAGTTACAGATGAGATTTCACCATCATGCGCTCATCCCTATGAAACAAACCGCTAACTCATCACATCACTCCCACTCCATTATACAATAGAGGTCTGCACCAAAGGGCTGAAGGCTTTTCTGCAATCTGTCTTCCTTCTAACTCCACTTTTCATAGTCTCCACAACTCAACATCACACTCCTAGTCTTACAAAGGTGGTATTATTTTTCTGCTGTCTTAAACAATACAGAGCACAACGTCACCTGCAGGTACACAACTTATGGGGTTTCCAATGACTGCCAACTGAGAAGGAATTAGTTGTGTAGCTATTGCACCATCACTTCATAAGCATTCATTCCCAAACGCGTGATTGAGGTCAGCTTTTGGACCCTCTTCATCATTTTGAGGATTCTTTTTTAAAAGAGATTTTCATTGCTTAAGATCCCACAAACAAAACCTGTTTATGGAAAAAGAGAGATATCTTGAATACTAAAGTCCTTTATTCAACAACACAGAAATATCACAAAAACAACTTTACTGGGCAAATTGAATGTTTTTATACAGTTTTGTACATGCCCCATAAGTGATTTTTTTTTTCATAAATACACTGTTTTCCAAAACTGTTTTTTTTTTCCATAATTGCACAAGCATACATACACCTTACACAAATATCTATTAGAAAATTTAATAGATAACTGCACAGTTCAGAAATAGGAGAACACTGTGAAAGGAGTACATTTCTGTGGCTCGTGTTTCTGAAAAAAAAACTCCTAGTTCCCTGCAATTGCGAAAATGGAGTACTTTCTAACATAGGAGCTGTCTTTTATTCACTAAGAGTACAGTAGAGCTCAGCGTGAAACTGCCAAATTTAATAAAAACAAAATCTGAAACATTTAGCTGTTACATGAGAATCCACTGTTTGATATCACTATGCATCTAACCATGATCAAAGACCCACTACTGCTTTTTGCTGAGTGTATTCGACCCTGAATGGTATGTTCATTTAACTACTTTCTTTCTTCATTATTTGATTACAGATATAGCCCATTTAAAGACTTGATATGCTTTAACATTAATTGCATGACTTACATACCAGGGGTTCTGCATAAAAGAGAGCATTTCCCTCTTAGGGGGGGTCTGTTATTAATTTACAGAATGGGTACGTGTGCCTCCTGTTCAGCCTTACCATTTTTCCTACATTTATCTGGGGTATGCCAACAATGCTTCCATTAGGCTTAGTGTTCACACCTAGAAGACTGTGAAATTGTGTTCTGCTTTTCTTTTACAATTTCTAACTTTTTTTTTGCGCTGTGTGAATGAAAGACATAGAGGAATACAGATTTTCATACTGGAAAATATTTTTGGACTTTGAGAAAAGCACAGATTAGGTCATTAGAACTTGAAAAAAAAAGAAACCATTATACAGATACGTATACAACAGGGGAGGGGGAAGGCCAGCAAAGGGATTTCCTTCTTCAAACATCCCAAACCAAAATGCTCTATGCATACTACGTCTCAGAAATACTGTTTTCCCTAAGTCTAAAACCACAGTGGTGTAAAGGAACAATATCCAAAATGAAAGCCACATGGGGAAACCAAAGAAAAATCAACTCTTGTTCTTTTTCAGTAATTAACAGGTTTGCTTGTTTGTTTTTTAACAATTTTGAATTGACATGTAAAACACCACAATTACAATATACAGATCCATCAGTTCTTTAAAACAAAACGACAAAACAAAAAAAAGTAAGCACATCAAGACATGCAACATTAGGGTATTAGACAGTAAGTACATCGCTATGAATATTCTTTGTACACCTAATGTAGCCTGAATTTAATCTTGTCTCTACTTCTTTAAGAACAATCACAATTTTCCAAAAAGCAAGGCAAGCTTACCAGCCAGATGTGCAAATAAGGCTTCGGTTGATAAATCAATCAGCGTTTTGGTAGAGAAGACCTTACAGAGCTTGTGTTGGTCAATCGGTCAACAACAGAGGCCCTAACCAAAAAGTCTCAAACACAAAGAGAAATCCGTACACAGTTGACATAAGAACAGACGTAAAGCTCATTGTATGGTTATTCAGCTGATGACCCCTTATAAACAAAAGGAGGGGCACTGTGACAGAAGCACTTTGAGAGTAACACTCCATTTCTAAAGTCATGCACGCAAAGACGTAGGCCTGTGCATACACCCTTTATTCAGCCATGCTCCTCCAGATACAATGACCCTCCCCTGCCCAGCCCAGCCCTGCTGACACACGCGGGTAAACTCAGGAGGCTCCTCTTGGAGGACCTTGGCTCCCAAGAGCCCCCTTCCCTGCCAAAGCCAGCGTCTCCGCACGTACACAGGCCCCGCACTGCCATGCACCCCACCACCCCACACGCTCCACCGGATGAGGGTGACTGGGGACCACAGGCTGGAGCATTGAGCACATTCACAAAGAAACAGCTGGAATGAGAGGAGATTTGGGTGGGCTGTGCACCACTGATTAGTTATTTCCATGCCCAGCACCTGTTCTGTGAAACTACTGGTAGTCTTGTTATGTATAAAATGATAAATCTATCAAGTATGCGGCACAACAGCATTCACTTACTTTGACAGGATGGCCTTTTCACTCATGAATGGTATGGCTTTGTCATACCGAGCAATAAGAAGTGATGGTCAACCAGTATTAAGTATCACTAAGTTTCAGTATCCTCCTTATTTTTCCCAGCCATTTCCTCCACGCAGACAGAGCAGGAAGGAAAGCAGCAGAGCACTCTACTCAGGGCTTAAGGGAGCAGTGGTTCGGCAAAGCCAAGATCAGTGGACCAAGGACCACGTAGGGAGAACAGGTCTTTGCTACTGAAGTATTTTTAAATTCAGTTTTATACTGCAAAAATATTCAGGTTCTCAAATAAATACAACTGCAAGTGAGACCCAAAGCGGTCCAATGGTCAAAACTCAACCGTGAAGAACTCCTCTTGGACCAAAAATACTGCATTCAACTTTACAAAACATTTACTCCACTGACCAAAAACTTTACGTAAGAACCTGTACATGGAGGGCAATGAAACCGAGTCCTTGTTTATACCAAGGGCTCGTGCTCACTTCACTTTGCATCCTAGAACAAACTTTATGCACATCCATGTAGTCTGGGCACTTCGCCTTAGAACACAGTGAAAAGTGGGTCAAACATCATACGGCATTTTTGGATGGATACTCCTATGTAAAGCTCCTTCGGAAGCAAGGCAAGTGCATTAACCACTATTCTAATATAGTGCGTGAAAGATTAATCTTACATTTTATGTCTTCCCCTCTTACAACACCATGATGGAAGGTAACTGCTAGATGCGTCACAATCTTTTTATCTTGCAAAACTTGGTATCAAGTCTCTATGGAAGGATGCATGGTAAAACAGTACTGCTGTTGCTGCTGCTGCTAAACAACTAGCAAAATAATAGTTAAAGCTAGGATTTATTGCTCCGGATTTAACTCGCAGAACCACACCGTTGTGTACAAACCATTAATCTCCATAGATGCTCAGACATGATTGTCTCCTTGTGTCTAAACACACAAAATACAAGCGGCTATCTGTACAGTTTACAGTACTGAAACACATATACTTGAAAATGAAGTATAGATATGTTACTTTTCAAAGATACATGACTTTATAGCAGGGGTTTACCCAAACTTTTTTTGTTTTTTTGTTTTGTTTTGGTTTTTTTTTGTGTTTTTTTTTTTTTTTTTAACAGCCACTTTAAAAATAGACAACGACTTCACTAGTATAGCTAAGTTACATCAAAGAAAGAATCAGTGTACTGAATGTGAATAAGCCAGCCAATTCCCCAGGCTCCCAGATTTTTGTCTTTTGCTTTTGAGGAAACCCCTATACAGAAATGAAAATAGTATCTGAGTATATTCTTCAGTGGTAGACTAAGCAGTTTCTTAAAACAAGACTTTAGCTTGCCATTCACTTCGGACTGCCTTGAAAATAAGATACACTACTGCTTAAAAGAACCATCGGAATGCTTCAGCGCTGGGAACAGGTGTTCTCTAAAAAAAAAGCAAGAAAACAAGTTAAGCTTTCTTTTGTGGCATTACAAAACTCGATTTCTTCTCTTTGTTCTTTCCCTGTACATTTCAGGCATACTTTCAGTTATCTAGGAACAGCACGATGCCTCACGCAGCTTGACAATTCATAGAAACATCCCTTCTCCAAGCACACGCCATTACAGGGTCACATGTGACACGTCTTAGGCAGCACGTAACACCCCTAGCATGCAGTCTCTTCAGTTAGCTAAGCAAGGTAGTCATGGGTGTGTGAACATCAATATCAAAAACATCTTCTGGAAAACAGACAGTGCTTTTGGAATAACCACACAACCTTGCTCAGCTGCAACTCGGCGCAGGGGATGGTCTGTTGACTGCAGGCAGGTGGGCTGCTTGCCAGTCAGGCACGTATTTTGGCAGGAGCACTTCTTCGGACAGGGGCATAACAGAAGCATTGCTCTACCTCCCCTCATTCCACATTTCAGTTGAAGCACATACTCAACTTGGTGTGAGGAAGGGAAATACCAGCTGACCTGGGGGGCTGCCCAGGCTGCCCACCTGCTTGTTCCCACACATGTGCTAGGCCAGGGCACATTAAACAGTTTGCCTTCAGGGGTGCTGCTCTTCCACCCTCATCCCCCCACTTGCTGTCTCCCCAGAATGGTATCCACCTGCATTTGGGTGTTCCACACGTATCTGAGCACAGGCCAGTTCCTTTCAAACCTTAACACACAGTGTAATGTACTTTACATGCTGACACACAGAACTGCTGAGGGAAAGCAGCATCACACCACATGAGATTACCCTAAAAACACAACCCTGGGACACAAAGACTTGCTGACGTAGCTGACCATGTATACAAATACCAGCTTGTCTGAACAGGGCTGTGCTACCTCTACATCTACCCTACGTGCCCACAGAGCAGCAGCGCAACCCCCGCTACCCAGCACCCAGTCCCTCTCCACAAGGGCTGGCGTTCCACAGATCATCTGAACACCAGGTCCCGCAGGCAGTGGCCTGGTTTGTAGATACACCTGCCCCCAACAGTAGCCTTGGAGCAGTAGCCTTAAAGCAGGAGTCGCTGGCAGCCAGCCTTGCCAGCCCCCCACTGAAACCTGCAGCATGAGCAGCTGTCCAGGAACACTGAGGACAGCCCCGGGTCAGCACAGGCTGTAAGATGGCTGCTGAGCTCCAGCCAGGGATGTGGATTCATAATTCATAAGGAGGTCGGCTGCAGGAAAGGCTCGAGTTCAGAGTGGTAGGAAGCAATCACACGCCTAAATTGATCTCAAAAGAGCAGCCAGACATGCAAATGTATTGAACTCGATATATTGTCTTCGCCTGAAAACTAAACGTAATGCTCCTCCATGGGTCCATCTACCTAAACACAAAAAACTGCAGCTAGCTAGACAGATTTAAAGGCACAGAGGCTGCAATGGCCTTTATTTATTTCCTCACAACATCAGGTTGAGTTACTGTCAGACGTTGTCATATCGGCTGGAAGGAAAGGTGCAATGTCTGATTAAAAGGTCATTCAGACCTTTAAATACACGGAATAGTATTTCTGAAGGGCAAGGCTGTAGTTTAAGATGTGTGCTTTCAAAAAACCACAAGATACGGAATTTTGCATCCGCAAGCTAAGTTCTAATTACAGATATACATTTACAATTAAATATCCACTGTGCTAACCCCCCAGTTTGGGAATACATTTTTCATCCACAATAAACAAGAAAGCCTTTAAAAGGGGAGTAGGTGGCCCAAGTTAAAGCAAACCCGATTTATGAGATGAGGCCCCTAGGGCTTAGCCCTGTGAAAGCCAAGATTATTTCAAGACAAAAAAGACCCTGCAGCCCACTTGGTGGCTCAGCTCAGTTGCAGCCTCCATCTACCGCCCGCACGACTAAACTCGGGAGTCCCAGCTGGGAAAGGCAGCTCTGGAGGAGATTAGGGCACGCTGTGGCCTCGTGCTCTGCCGGCGGGGTATCATTATCCTGAGTGACAGCGAGGACAGATTCCCCCGTGCATCGGGCGAGGAGCAGGCCGGGGGCTGATCAGCATTCCTGAAGGCAGCCGTCGCCGTTCACGCTGGTGTAAATGCTGACAAACGGCAGCTTGGCTCCCAGGAGAATGCTCAGAAACCCGTAATGCTGTAAGGCACGGCGGGATGGAGGATTTATCCCTGCGCAAGCTTACTGCCAAACGACCTTCCCGCTTAACACTCGCTATTGCGTTTTCCTCTCGGCAGCTTTCACCAGGACATAAGTTTGCTGCAGAAGAGGAACGTGCTGCTCAGACGTGGTGAAGATTCTGGGTTTCACAAGGTGAAAAAGGCAACTAGAACTGACAGAACTGGGGAAATCCCTGCAATTAAGCAGCAGTAGGAAAATCACACACATATTCATCACCAGAGACTCTATTTTGACAGCAGACCTCTTCAGTCTTATATCAAAAGTGTTCATTAAAGATCAACACCCTCCACATCCAGGGTGACCGACCACCCAATGGATCCTAAGAGGCTACCCTCAGGCCCACCTGCTTTCCCAGGCCAGCCCCAGCCCCAGCTCTTGGCTACTTTACACCTACAAAACCTGCTGGAAGTGCTCATGAGTATCACAGCTGTTGGAAAGATTCTGCAGGCAGATTAGAATCAGGAGAGCCAGCCACTCCTGATACGCATGCTGTTGTTTGGAATGCACCCAAACCCTTGGGTTTGCCCTAGATCACTTTCAGTACTATTTTCTGTAGGGCTAGGGAATCCCTTGGGTAGAGGTGAGCTGCATTCAGAAATAGAATAGAATACTAAAATGTATCAGAGTGCTACATGATGATGCCCTAATACCTTACCAATGTTAAAAGATGTTGCATTATGTAAGAACCCTTTGATGTTTGATCCTAGAGCAAAAAACCTCTTCTCACAGAAGCAAACTCACACATTGGCTACAGCAAATTATTTCTCAGATGTGGCATTTCTCTTCAGGAGTCCTGGCTAAAACGATTTGGCTCTACAGAGGCCTTTTGGGAGATACACTGCTGCTGAGGTTTGTTCAAGATACTGGCAACCCAACTGACTTTACAAACCTAAGCAAGCACAGAAACTGGCAGCAGGGAAGGAACTTTGCCCTTACTGAATCCAAAATCCCAATGGCAACGCAACCAAAACTGGTATATTTTCTCATATTTCCCAAAGCAGCAGGACTGGTGCTGGCCACATAGAGGAGAAAGACCTTAGGACAGTCAGCATTACAAACCCTACATGAGCGTCTCAGGCTGGAGAACCACCCCTGTTTGAAATCTCTTCCACAGGAGCAGCAGGTTGGCAGTCAGGCTACTGGATGCACAGCATGAAATCTGTCCCAAATGTGTTTTTTTATAGATAGTTACATATTTACACATTTGTAGGCATACATGTATACATATAGATAGATACATATACACAAAACTAAAGAGAGAAATTCAGTGCTACATGATGACCAGCAAGTTCAATTGAGAAGTCATGGTCCCGCATGAAACACCATTTGGATTAATCAGGAGCCCAAGAGCAAACACTGACCACTGCTGCCAGTGACTGCACATACCTCTTACACACTTATGAGTATGGACTACAGAGCACAATATCTACAAGACTGCCTGAGAAGAGCAGAACCCCAGTAGTGAGCTCAGCCCCAAGGGGAAGCAGCCTTCCCCAACGCCACACGCCCAAAGGCAGAGCCACCAGGAAAGGAGAACAGTTTTTGGAAGCAACTGCCGCCCGCTTTGTTCCCCTCATAAATATACATTACCTACAGCGATGACTTTGGGGAAAACCTGCCGGCACTCACATCCAGCCCGCACAAAGTCTCCTTGAATGTTTGCCTTGAGGCGAGGAGGCTCCGGGGCACAGAGCCGGTGTGTGGATCCCCCGCCTCATCCCCCCTGCAAACAGAGAGCTGCTGCCAATGTTGAGCCCGAGCAGTAGGAGCCATCCCAGTCTGTGGCCCTAGTGGGCACAGGGACAGGCATGGGGTCACAACGTTGGCTGCAGCCCAGGCTAAAATCCCTCTCGCTGCAGCTGAGCCGTGGGCCTGGCTCTCTTCAAGCTGAGGAGGAGATTTAACATTTATTTTAAAAGCTAGCTTTATTTGCTCTGGGAGGACATGAATCTGCTTGCCGGCAGCTATTTTTCCACTCGCGCTGCGTATCTCCCGCACTGTATTTGACACAAACCAGATTTAGCACACATCGGGTTAGGAAACTCATTTGGCTTTCCCCGCCGAGTGCACGAAGCAAAAAGCAAAGCTCTGCCACAAGACGCAGCAAGTGGCAATGTGAGATGAGCAGCTCATCTGGGGCAATGCCTCAGGAAGCCAGCTCCTTCCAGGCAGCTTCCTCAAGATAACCCCATGAGCACCGGGTCCCGCTGCAGGGCTCAGCGTGTGCAGCACCTCCTGGCCCAATCAATAGGGTGAGCCTGGGGCAATGGGTTTCTCCACAGGAGAAAGAATGAGCAAACATGTCTCTCCTTTACATGCAGCATACACCAGAATTTTATATATATATATATATATATTTTTTTTTTTTTTTTGCTTTATATATAAGATTAAGTTTGGGGAACGGGTAAACAATTTCAATTTTTGATCTAAAAAGAAAAAAAAGCGTAACATCACTGGGGAAAACAGATGGCAAACACAGACCAGAAGCCATAAGGAACCCAGCCTAGTCCAGCTCCATTTCCGCTGAGCACCAATGGCAGCACCAGCCATGCCAGCAATGCTGCAGTGCTACACCTGAACCAGGGCTGAGAGGGTCAGCGGAGATGCCATGCAGGGCCTCGTCCTGGTAGTGGGAATGAGCATCAATGAGCCCAACATGCTGTCATAGAAAGCTGAGGAATGTTTTGTAAAGAAATTCTTGGATGCTGCTTCATTACTGTCCCACAATATAGAGCCTGAGGCGCTACTATGCAAAAGACACTACAAGTGAAACATCCAGACTGCTGCTCAGCTCCTGCTTTCACCTAGGTCCCAGCAGGTGCCTTCTGCTGATTGTCCTCTGTCAGACACAACCAGCAGGAAGCAGGCCTTCTGCCAGGAACCTGCCCTCTGCCAACCCCTCACACATCACCTCCTAATCAAATCCATCAGCCCCTCTCACCGATCCTCCTCCCATGCAGGCTCACAAACTGGAATTCTTCTTGTTAACATTCACTCTGTTAATGAGAAATCCCCACCGGTTCATTACCCAGCGGTACCAGCCTCCGCGCTCACACTCTGACATCTCTATCACCGGCAAAGCAGCTGCTGCGGGGCATGGTGAGCTCGCAAAGACTGGTCCACAAGCAGAAGGAGGCACGTTTCCCAGCGCCAAGCCTGCACTTCAATCTCCTTCCCCTAGAGCTGCTCTGCCTTCGGCATCTTTTCCTCCTGCACAGAGCCTTGCGCCGGCTACGATGCCTCATTGGTTAGCTAACTGCTTCTGTCCTCCGGGATTTCACACATGCGGTTGATAAAAGAGCCAGTGAAAAATACATCCATTAAATGCTTGGCCTCTGCTCACTTGCTTCTTTCTCTGCAAATCTTTTTTTTTTTTTTTTTTTTAAACAGAAGAAAAAGATGCTTTGTTCAGGAATCTACCTCGGCCGGGGCATTTCCAGAGACCTGCCACAGCCGTGAGTGCTGGCTCAGCTTTCACAGCCACTGAGCTCTGCAGGCTGCTCAGCTGGAGGGAAAAAGGCAAACCCCTGTACAGCAGGTCGCTGCCATGCCTGACCAGAGTGGAAAGCCTCACATGTGGCTTTGAGCTCCATTCATTCCCTGGTAAGTCTTCTGAAATTGTCAAGCATGACAATTAAGATTCATCTCAGTGATTATTTTGACAATGCTATCACTTCCACTGGTTACTGACCTCCAATTTATTTTACACCAGCTTCCAAGCAAGCAGCCACTGGCAATCCCTGTCTCTGAGGCTGAGATGTGCTGGTGATTTAGAGGGAACAGCTTTTATGTCATTACTGAGCTCCTGCCATCAAGTCCTCTCCCACTCACTTCGTGTCGGTAACCTATCCAGACTCATGACCCTGCCAAGCACATTTTCTCCTCTCCCACTCACTCTAAAACCAGCAGCCTTTGGTTCAGATAGGTACCACTCATTCTAGAGTTAGTGCATGGGACAACATCTGCTGACTGCCTCTCCTTTTCCATGCCTAACCTCTGACCCTGATGATCATGCTTTGCCCTCTCTGTACTTCTAGGCGGAGGAATGGACTCCCTGTCTCCCTGCTATGCCCGCACCTGCTGAGACTGGTGCACAGCAAAGGAGGCCCCACGTGCAGGAAGATGGATGGCACCTAACAACAGCTGCCCCTGGGTATTACACCTGTGATGATGGAGCAAATTCTTTGAGTTCACATGCTCATATGCTCCTGGTGTACTCCAACTTCCCTGGGACACGTGGTATAGGCCGCCCAAGAAGACTCTAAGCCCAAACAGTACTTGTACAACAAACCATCATTCTCAGCCCTTCATTTGCTAGCATCACCTCCTTCTTTCACATTTGTCAGCTCGTTTGTACGTACGCCTTCATCATGTCCTTGGCTCTGGAACAACTTGTTTGGATCATGAGAATCCTTCCACACCACATGCTCGCCCCAGCACCCAGATCCTCCCCATAAATTATACTCAGTTTAGAAAGAGAATGAAAGAAACCAGATTTCCCTATCAGTCATGAGACATGGGAAGCCCTGCTCACCCATTTCAGGGTCCTCTTCTGATGTGTGAAGCCTTGGCTGCCACAGGCAGAAGCCGTGAGAAGAGAGCTATAGGTAAGCTGCTGTGCCTGCATTGCTAACACAGGTCGACTGCTCCCAGCAGCAGCTGCGTGCTGCTTTCTCCCTACCATGGGAGGTCTCAGTGTCACTTTCAGCACAGCCATACTGCCCTTTCTGGCAGCAGAGCACCTTCAGAACCCCATCCATCTACCTACAGTGTCTGACTCGCTCCAGCTGAGGAGCAGCATGCTTTCTTTGAGGCTTTGCTCATTAGCACCATGCCAGAGTCAGTCCTGGGTCCTTTCCTGCTTGAGCACCCTGCAGCTGCCCTCTCCTCCTCGCTTGAATTCACTCATCTGCATCCTGAACTCCCTGCGACTTCCCATAATTTGCCAGTGTTTATTAGGTTCCTGCCTCCACCTCAAATTCTAACGCTGCTTCTCTACTTGCTAAGCTGCTGAATAATCCATTATTAGCTCCTAGCCAAAGGAAGCCTGACACCAGCTAATAACAACCCCATACAGAAGCTCAGCAGAGACTGCAGCCAGAGCAGCCTGGAACCAAAGGGAACACTGTCCTGAGACTGGAGAGGAGCTGAGCTTGAAAACATCTCTTTTGACACTGAGATGAAGACAAACTCTAGCAGAGAATAGGAAAGACTCAAACTCCACGGTGGCAAGGGCAAAGATGTTTGATGAGTGCAGCCCACTAAGAATGCAGCATCCAGCACAATCCCCAGGCTGCCTTTAAGTTCCTGTACTTCACTTGGCACTGTGGTGGCTGGTTAAATATGGGGAAAAACTGGAAAGCTACAAAAAAAAAATCAAAAGGCTTAACACAAACCTGGCCGTGGATTTTTATGATCTTAATTAAGAAGATGCCTAGGAGTTCCAGTGAGGAGAAAATATTTCCCATAATGTCTGAGAGTAGAAGTTAACAAGCCTGCTGGGATCTTTTTAGCCCCTGCAGAGCTAAGGCTTCAACATTATTAAATGGCTGTTGCATCCAAAGTATGGTGCAACATAGCTCAACAAAGAACAGCAAGCACAGGATGCTCAAACAGGAGATGGCTTAAGATGATGCCACAGAGTGATTCACGACAGGTGTTTTGTGCGTGACTGAACAAGACATGACTGTGGAACGCGAAATGGGTATCCAAAAGAAGAGAAAAGACAGACAGAGCAGGCTCCCAAACAGCAAAGAAGTGTCTAACAAACTAGCACGCTTCTAGACATCATGATTTAGCACGATCCTTCAGAGCAGGTGAGTTATTAAAAAAATGCAGATGCTAAGCAGCAGAGAAACACTTCCTTGGCGTGATACTCCTCAGAAAGTGAGGTTTGCTGGCAGTTTTTAAAGAAGCGATATTGGGAATTGTTAGCAACAGAGGTCAAGTCCCAGGGACTTCCTTACGGGGACACAAGTTACTTTTTCATTCCTCCTAACTCACTCGGGTACATTCAAAAAGCTTATCGTAAGCCTTTCCCTGCACAATCAGCAGCTGCTTCCCACCACAGCCAGTGATCAAAAGGATTATGCGGTATTTGGTGAGACTTTAGGGTGTACATTCTAGGTTTGCCTGCTTAGAAATGTCTTATTCATCAAGCCAAACCCTTAAATCACAAATACGATCAGAGTTGGAATCCTACCATCTTCCCTTTCACTGACACGCTTCTTTCTGACTCTTTGGAAGGCACCTGTTCTCAGCCATCAATGCACATCAAATGCATGACACGGAGTACAGAAATTAATGACTGTCTTTTATTGAACTGCCTAGAGCACATTTCTTTTAAAACCAAAAACACAGTACCGAGATGCTGCTATTCAACAGGGACTGCTTTCTGACATCCTGATCCATCCCCTAGGCAAGCCAAGCCTTCCCCGCACTTGGTGTCAACCCAACAAACAGAGTTGCATAGAAAGTGACCCCACAAAGTGATGTCAGCATACATGTACAGGCAGACAGAAATGGAGTCTTGCTCTGAATTGTTGCTTACCATTCCCCACCTTGAATGAGCAGTACGTCACACAGTGCTCACCTATCTGCTGACTTAAACAAGTCTCCTCCTACAAGCAGTGTGGTGTGTACGGTCCACAGCATTTTCCACAATCACAGCTGTAACAACATTTCCCAAAAGTGCTGTAGCTGTCATACAGTTCCAACCCATACTGGCTTCCATGCACAAATTCCAAAACAATTCAGACCATTTGGAGGGAAAAATTAAAAAAAAAAAAACAAACAACAAGTTATGCTTATCACAGCTCTAGAAAAAAAACTCTTATCTTCATTTATCATATTTCTCACGACACATGCGACTTGCCCAGCCTAAACAATGCACATCCAATTTCACATCCATTTCACATCTACGTAGAGAAAGAAAGAGAAAGAGAAAGAGAAAGAGAAAGAGAAAGAGAAAGAGAAAGAGAAAGAGAAAGAGAAAGAGAAA
>JAOWBP010002392.1:25070423-25094724 GCA_028571105.1 Tragopan temminckii | reverse complement strand
TGCAGGAAGGTGTTTTTCTAGACCTTGATTTCCCAATGGCTTGACTTTACATATTTCCATTCCAGGAATTTTATTAGCGCAGCAAAGGTCTCAGTATTTTCATTACAGAGGCTATGAGGAAAGGCTGCCCAGACTCACTGCATTCCCCTGCCTGTCCTCCGGGAGTCACAATTATGTGCCCTTTACAGTGCCTTCCAAGCTGCTGAGCATACAATTTTTGATAACTCCAGTTCATACTTACATGAGTGCTATTTCATCTGTTGCAAAGAATTCCTATGGAATTCTGCTGAAAATGCCTTATTTATTAATTTTTTCACTAACCAGTACGATTTTTTTCTGTTACTATTTTGTGTACCCAGTATTCTTGAATGTCAGAGCACTTTCATATTTATTTTTCTATTTTCTGTGTTAATAGGCAACAGTCTTTACTGAGTGGTAAAACTAGGTCGGAATGCTGCTGTGTGTTCAGTGATTAGTAAATTGGGCCTATATTGTGCTCAATTTATAGGTCACAGTGCTTAAATGACTTTTATGTCAGTAGATGCAAAATTAGGTTGGACTCTAGTCTCTAGTATTTTTTCACCTGCTGATAATTCTATGTAATTTTAAGACCTGAAAGAGTAATTGTACTCTAATTACTGTCAATGCAATTGTATATCTTGTGTAACTCTGCCCTTAAAGGCAGAACACCACTGGAAATGGTGTACTTTGGTTTGGCTAGTGGCCTGTGGTGATGCAACTGAGTGCATTTATTGACATACTTAAACCCTTCAGGTAGGTTTGAAGGGTCACTTTTGCAGCTGCTTTATGGGCTTGGATAATTATACATCAGGTATGTATCAGTCATTAACAATCAGAGAACGCTCTTTTTTTTTTAAACTATCTGTTGCATGGATTTTAAGGAAACTATCCTGCAACAGAACGTGAGGGGATACAGGAGTGCGTATGAGAGGAAAGTAACACATTGCAAGAGCCCAGAGAAGTCAGCAAAGGAATATATACCTAGCTAGACTGAAATCTTCAATTGCAGCATTATTACCTAATTAACTGAACAGACCGTTCTGTCCTGCAAGAGTACAAACCTTTTGTTTTAGCCAATCCATGGAAGTTTGAAATTACTTCTACCTGCCGTTCATCCTTCATGCTAATGGATTTCCATAATTAAAATCTAAACAGTGTTTCGTTACTATACTTACATTGTTTTGCTTGCTGTGACAGTGGTGAGGAGATGGTGGTGGTTATGTTGTGCATGACAGGTCATGCAACAAGTTTTATGAGCCCAACCAAATGTTTCATTATCTTGGGATACTGATTTGTTAGTCGGACTGCCTAATGTTGATGCTATTTTGCTGCTGCTCCTTTTATCATGGCTTGAGGGGTTTTCAAAGATCTTCTAGCTTTTTGTATTTCAGAAGGATTCATTTTGCAGTATTGTAGCACCAAAGAACACTAGATTTTATATTTACAACTGAGTTGTTCTCCTAAATGATTTCTTAGTAATTTATAGGGTGTTTATTTGTTTGGATGATGACCATCAAATACTTATTGACAGTAATGTCATCTGAAATCTGGGAAGAAAACTCTCTAACTCCAGTGTGGTGTTAGAAAGCAGCCTTCTTTTATTCCTCACGATACGTACCAGGCAACTTGACAAACAAGTGTGCTTTCTCAGAGTTCAGGTTCTACACTTAAACAGTTACTACATGCATATGCAGTACATCAGCATGTACGTTCATTCTTTTCCAAGAACTCATTAATATATACTAATATCCCTCTGTGCACGCATGGTCTTCTGCCACTTACTTTGTCCCTATTTTTCCATCATCAGCTTCATCATGGAGACTTTTGGCTGATCTTTAGCTGCTTTTCCCAAATTTGGCAAACTTCCATTGCTTGTTAGGCCATAATGAGCAATTTCCAAAACAATATATGTGAAAATTCGAGGTAGATGTCTTTGCACCTGGTGAAATGCAGAAAATAAGTAGTCTATGACTCCAGTGCTTCTTGTGAAGTAGAATCATTGGGGAAAACATGGCTGTTCACACAATAAGCAGAGTTAAAAAGGAAAGTTTTAGAACTAGCACTCATTGATTTCTTTTGCTAAATTAATATACTGATTCCTATTGCTAAAGAAACCAGCGTTTATCAGTAGCTTTGGCCTAGTTCATTAACAACCAAATATCAGGTAGAATTTCTGTGTTGCAAGCAATTTTTGTGAAGTGTGATTAATCAATACAAATAAATCAAAGTCCAGTCTGTTAATTCCAAAAGAAAGTAAAAATAATTAGAGAGTGGCTTGCAATAGACTTAAAAACTGAAGCTGTGTTTGAACATTCCTGAAGAGTAACTGAAAAGAAGCTGGATACAAATAATTTTAAGCTTTTTGACTTAGTGGAATTATTGCTGGAACTAACTCTGATTATTAATATAGTTTCTTTCCACACCAGAGCATTAACTGATGTCCCAAAATTTGGTCTCTTTGGATACAAATTAGATGGGTCTGTTAACAGTTGCAGAAATTGCTAGAGTCAGCACTGATTGGAGATGTTTGAACCCTCTCCCTTCAGTTGGTTCATTCTGCAGAACTGTTACTGGTACTAAAATATGTTTGTTTTTATTTTATTTTATATGTTTATATTTTGTTTCCGCTCTTCCATTTATTGTTTGAGAGTTAGGGTCAAAGGACTAAGTTGGTAGAGCTGAGTATGGGTCAGTAGCCTCAGAGTAGACCATGAAAATGTTCAGTTCTTCTAGGTCAGCTCTTTTTTTTTTAATAAAATAATAACAATAATTAAAATTGTTACGGCCAGACCAATGGATATTGAACAAAATTATGGTTGCAAGAAAGGTTTATGGCTTTATAATTAAAAAAAAAAAAAATCAGTAGGTCATATCCTAGTATTGCATAGGCAGCATTCAGAATTTTAAGCTCTAAATAATTCTGTTGTTCAGTTTGATATCTTGAAACTGACTTCTAGTTAAGAAGATTGGAGCAGAAAGATTAGCACCAGGAAGAGGCAGGTATTTAAAATACCCCCTGGGAAAAAAAAAAAGCTAAAAACACTTTTCATTAGACACCATTTAAGTCAGTCACTTCTGATGTGAATGTGTGCCAAGTATTTGGGTTCATGGTGTACATATGCTTGGATTGTAAAGCTCTAGGGAGTTCTTCACTGTAATTTAGCAATTCATTATCCTCCTGCAGACCCTTGTCTATCAAGAGGCTGTCAACTGATTGTGTGTGCACAGTCTTAATCAGAGAGATGCAGAATAAAATAGACTCTCACCATTGATCACTGATAGAGACAGAAGACAACCAGCAAAAGCCATGTGAGGAAATTCTGGTGTTAGAATCCAGAATGCATGACGTCTGGTACCTTGTGCTGGGCAGACTGCAAGCAGAAACAAAACAGCTCTTCTCCAGAGTAGTAGTCTTTGTACTCACCTGCCCCAGGTAGCCCTGTAACAGGTTAGATGTGTGGGAAAATAAGAACCCAGTCACCATGCCTCACATATGAATGCAATAACCTTCTGGCTGAGAAGACCATGAGCTTTTAATAGCTTTGGTGTTTGTGTGTGCTCATATTCTATTAACTGTATGCCTTCCTGGAGTACTGTGTGTGAATACCTGAGCTTTAAATGAGCTTGCTTTGATACTGAAAGTAACAGCACGGTGTTATTTGGTGCTCTGTTTCTCAGCTGGGTAAATTAGCCATGTTACCCATCTCCTGGTGAGTGAGCTCATTTAGATTTGAGATACAGATGTGGAATTACTTAGGAATGGCTTTTAAGACATTCCTGAGTAACTCTCACTATGTATATACACTTCTATTTCATACTTTTTTTGTTTGTCTCCAGCTTGATTTAGTTTAGCCTACTTCCTAATTACACCAGAATGATTTTCTGCTCACAGATTACTTTAAGTGTTGTATTTTATATTTGCATCTCATGTTATTTCCAACTTAACCCAGATTTCAAATGTAGATCAATCCTTACCATTCAAAACCTCAGAATTATCTCCACCTTTTTGAAAGACAAAATCCTTAAATCAAAGAACTAGAAAGTGATCAAAATTCTGGCAAAACTGTTGAGATTAGAAGTAGAAACACTTATGTGGGATTATTATTCCTAAGGGATGAGCGATGAAAATCCAGGCTCAGGAGTAAACTGTCCAGAACTTGGCATTTGTGTAATCTAAAAATGCTTCAGAAAAGGAAGAAAGCTGAGTCCTGGAGTGTGGTGGGTATTCATTGGTGTCACAGTAATCTGCGGATCAGAATTCTGCCAACTACAACCAACAGGGATGTGCATATTGGTAAATAACACATTTAATATCAACTTACGGAAAATTTGCAGTCAAATTTATGATAATGTTTGCCAGGAAAAAAAAAAAAATTAATGCCTTGTCCCTGTGAATGGAAGCTCTGAAATTGTTTTGCTCTATTTGCAGTTCTCTTAGCAGCAGTACAACTCAGATAGAAGAAACTGATCAAGTGACAGTGCAGAAATCACACAAATAGCTTGCTGAAACCACATCAAATAGAATTAATTCTCCAAATCAGATGTCCTGAGTTTTTACTTCTATGGGCTCCAAAAGTATGTTTTCAAAATTCTTTAGAGAAAGAAGAATCATAATTCTACATATGTAAGTGGTTGTTGGACTATAAGGGAAGGAAAAGGCACTTGTCTGAACAGATCTGTGGTCAGCTCAAGTACTTCACCAACTGAAAGCTGAACAGCAGAGCTGTTTGTTGTAGATGATGGAAGTGTACAGGGCTCAAAAGACCTAAAACACAAGTTGAGCATGGGTTATGATGTGCCATATAGTATCTTTGTAAAGGGATTTTGATCCCAAAAATCATTGAGAGAAAGTACATAAATATTTCTTTCTTCTGGCCTGCAGCCACTGATGTCTGATGTTGGCCACCACTGGAGAAAGCACACTAGGCTAAACATCCTTTTGGTTTGCTGTGGTATACCAGTGTGATATTCACTGGTGAGCTGAAGTAAGGGGCACTGAAACAGAAGTGTAATATTTCAGATAGTCAGTCGGGAGAATGAGGAACGTGGTTTAGTGGGCAGTAGTGGTGGTAGACGTTGGTTGGACTGAATGATCTTAAAGTCTTTTCCAACATTTATGATTCTAAGAACAAACATGCGGAGAGAAACAGGAAGCCCAGCAATGATCTGTGAGCTACTGTCCCACACTGTAACTACGATCAGGATATGTAAAGTGGGTTTTGCTGGCTGCTTGGCTATTTCATATAAAATTGGAAACTATATCTGAAGTTCTGGATCCAGCAATCATGGTAAATTAAAGGACAGGATCTTGAAACATTTTTTGTGTGCTCATTCCTCATTCTGTCCTAGAAGTACCATAGGTGATAGACACCTGGAGCAAGGTGCCAGATTTACTCCTGACAGTAAGCAGAAGGCACAGTGCACAGAAAGCACAGGATGGCATGTCTTGCACACAGTGAAACAGTGAAGGATTTCCTTTGCACAAATTAAGTCAGAGGCTTAGCAAAGCAAGTGAGGAAATAAGATTTTGGATTAACAAATGCACAAGGACTATCTTCAGTTTCTAACTGCTTCTCCTCACCTGGTTATCTCTGAATGAGTTGATTAGGTGGTTTCCTACCCAAGAGAAAGCATCTGTTTTCTGTATCTGACTTGAGTCTCTTATTTTGTTTGCATTTCTCTTATGAAAAACACAAAGACACATTTAGTGATATGAACCCATAACAAATGTGACTTTCCATAGGTTTGTTCTCCATAAAACCACTCGCACACAAGAGGGCCTTAACTATCTATACTGCTATTTCTGGAATTTCAATTACTGCAAAATGATACTGCGGGCACTGTGTTACCACATGAAGCAGAAACAAATTTCTCATTTGCCAAGCAGACTTCACCAGCACGTGCTCTAGGATAATGTGTTTACAGCATGCACAAGACCTCTTTAAACAGGGGTGGAATGGTCCAGATTGTACACAAGCAATTACACTTGCAGGGCTCCCAGCTAACAGACCAGTGCATCCTGCTCTGTTGCCAGGAAACAGCTCCTATTTTTCTCCCCTTGTTTTTGGTGTCTCTCTGCTTCTAGCTCGCTGCCAACTTCCATTTTCTGCTGCACCCTGCGGTTTCATTTGGCAGAAACTCTGCCTTAGTTTTGGTTGTCCTTGAATATTCAGTGTTTATATTTCAGGACTGAGTATGATGTCCTTCAAGGGTGGAAGTATGCAATAGCACTTCTCTTGTGTCAGATTGGTGGTGGCTAATGCACCTGGAGTCTACTGTCTCCCACTCTGCCTTGATACAGAAGCAGAATGTGAGAGGCCAGCAGGGAGAATCCACGTAAAATGAGCAAATCAACCTGATACAAGCTGGGGAACCCAGAGCTGGCAGTAGACTGGTATGGAGTCTTTTTGACCCAAGTTTTTGCAGAACTCCATAAAGCATTTTTGTCATTATGGACTGTGTGGTCTTGCTATAGAATAAATGGGCTGTAACTCTTATCCTTAAATATTAACACTCACAGACGTTTTATTTGTAAACAGAAGATGATTTTAGGTAGTTGATGTATTGACAGTGATATGCTATCAGTATGGCTTCTGTCAGACATGCTTACGAGCTGGGAAAAGCTGCTGAATGGGCATAGTAAAGTTGCTAGAAGAAATTAGCAGGTGCTTGTTCACCTGCTGGCCTTTCAGCTGGAAGTTGTTTAAGAATAATTCTTAGTTTGCTACTTGGTTATTTACTTAACCCTATAGTATGGATGGTGTCGGCTTTTGGGGCACAGAGATGAATGATGAAATGTCTTCCATAAATGCCAGTGTGGCCAAAAGCTGAATCATTTATTCTGTGCGCTTGTTTCCTGGGTCCGCCAAGGAAGCCAGCATCCCTCAGAGGTTGGCTTGGCATTCCATCATCTCCGCAAGGAATTGGAAAAGGAAATGGATGCAAGGCAGCAAAGTCACATTAGATCTGTCTCTGTCAAAGTCCAGATGGTTGTAAGATGCTAAGCTACAAAAAGGCTGCAGAAAGCTAATACATATTTCTCTTAATAGCCCATAAATCTTATTTTCTAGAAATGCGTGAAGTGATCATTGCACAACGCTGAAGGCCTCTTGAGAAGTACTAATTGTGTGCCACTACTGTTGGCTAGAACCCCAGAAGCTAAAAGTACTTTGAGTTTAGATGATTTTTTGTAGTATAGGCTAATCTGAAGGTAACGAGTGTAGGCTGGATACCTCACACCTGAATAGCATTTGGCTACAGCAGTTCTTTATTTAATTGAGTCAATGCTACGGTGAGGACAGAAGATTAATTCTATTGTTCCTTCTTTATTTATACTGCATTCACATCTGTAAGTGCCAGTCATGTTGTACTATATCTGTCCTCAGGCTTTTTGACTACAAGCTGTAACACCTCTCTGTCCTGCAATTAACCAGTTGCATGTTTATCCCTTGAAGACAAATGGGGAGGAAAGCAAGGAGCTTATAAAGCAAGCTAGCAGCTTCTGAGCTGTGACATAAAGCATGAAGCTCAGGGTTCATCACAGCAGCTGCAGTAGCAAAGTATTTGGGGTGACTGCTCTTGCTATGTATGCAGATGGCCAAGCTTGGTTGGTATAGGACAGGAGAGCGGGACCAGCAAATAAGCAGCACCTAATATAACTAGTAATGAGCAGTTGTGGCTGTAACTTTTTTTTTCCCATGGTATTTGTTATCCTGTTCAGCTGTGCTGCAGGGGTTTGACCCTGATGGTATGTCACAGTGCACTAATATTAAGTCTGCTGCAGAGAAAAATCTGAGCTGTAGAAGAGCTGAAGCTATTTTTATATTGTTTGAGGGTATGTTGGAGGAAAGATGTGGCCAAATCAACTTCATTTTAGATTGAATTCGAACAGATTCAGAAGGCATCTATAAATGCGGATTGTGTCAGATCAATACAAGCTAGTGGAGGCTAGCAGGCAATTGCAGCAAGAGTGGCAATAAAATTTCTGGCCCAAGTACCCAGAGAAAACAGATTTAGTAGCTCAGCTGGAAGAAATAATCCATTTTAATTAAAAAGAGCTGCAATGGAAGTATGTGATGTAATGGCAAATGTCCATAGTCGAGGCATCATTGGGCTTAAAGCACAACTGGGTAGTGCTAAAGAAACTTTCTAGCTCAAAACACTAACAGTTACAGAACTAGAAAATAAAACTGGCCTTTGGAAGAGTGCACTTGTAGAATGTGATCCATGTTGAAGTATAATTAAGGCTGCACGTTCAGCTTTGTTATTAGCTCTTCTCGAGTGCTGAAGTGTTCAAACTTGGCAGTAGATTAAAGAGTTAGAAAAGAAGACATTTTAGCTTTTATGGCTTCTAAAAAAGCATGTCTTCCTCACAAGCAGAAACCAAGTTTGTAAATCAGGCACACTCCAGCCATCAGGATTGGTGATCCCTTCACAACATCACTGGTGCATGAAGATCCCAGAACATTGCCTTGGGCTGTATCACTACAATAACCTCTTTGGTGATCAGGGAAAAGGAGGCCCTCAATATCCGTCAAGGAATATGTGTATATCAGTCTTTTTGGCCTGACAAGATTTGTATTTACATAGCTCTGTTTAATTATCGTGCTTTCATATACCAGCCTGAAGAGACTGCTTATGAGCTAATCCAGACCTTTGCCATTCAAAATGATTAGCAGATAAGTCAGAATGTCAAGCAATGTCCTAGTCTATTCCAGAATAGTATTTGATTCTGAAGTATTTCACAGTATTTGGGACATACTTTGGAAAATATCTTGCTGCTCTTAGCATAATACCCTGTGATTAATTTTACTGTGGTTCAGAGGTTCAGTTCTCTCTGAGGCAAATGGGTACAGCCCCATTTACTTGGGAGAGCTTGGTATTTAGACATATAGATAACATTTAGAGGCTTATTCTGAAATTTGCTTTAGTGCAAGACCTTGTTACACCCCAGGTCTCTTTGCACAGGGTAGAAATGGGCTCAGTGATATAGTAAAACTGCTTCTACAGAAAAGTAATATTCACAGACAATGAGAAGGTCAAGAACTTAAGGAGTCATTCAGTGTGGAAAAAGACTGTAATTACCAGACCTACAGTAAGCAAAGTCTGTTTATTGCTATAATAATCCCTTAATGTAAGAACCTCCTGAACTATCAGGTCCCATCCCTGTTTTTGCCAGGCAGTACTGACACATCAACCCTTTCACAAACCATCCAGCAAGATCTTAAGACAACTTTTTTTGACCTGCCTGCTCCTGTTGTGTTGTCCACAATTCCACTGTTCTTATGTCCAGAGAAAATCTAATTCCCTGAGTTTAAATGTATTCCCATGGTTATTTTCTAACCATGCACTTCTTGTTTTGGTATTTTTTAAACCCACTACCTCAACAAATATGCTGTAAAGAGTGAATTTGGTTTTGATACTGTCGTTGTTTTGCATAGGACCCATGGTTTTCCAGCTGTCCTAATTGCATCAGGTCATCGCAAGATGTCATTTTATGGGATACCTATGGAAAACTGTGGCCGATGGACTGGTTTGATTCCTTCCTGATACAGTGCTGCACATCTGCAAAAATAAGAGTAGCTTTTGTTTTGGTTTGTTTTTCAACCCCAAGAAGTGTCTTAGGCCTTCAGAAAGATCTGGGAGCTGGTATCTGCTGCCTTAAATCAGATGAATATAAAAAATCTGGGAATTGTTGGGATGATTATTCATTGTAATTTTATACAAGAGTCAATACTTGAGAATGCTGACAACAACACAGCACTGAATACAGCTCCTTTGCTGATTTGGTAATCCGGAGTAAGAATGCAGTGTTTGTTGGAGTGGAGGCCAAGCAAGTGCCTCCAGCTCTAGGATGATTTCAGATGGAATGTTTTCTATTTGATTTTTGTCTGCATGAAAGGGAGAGCCTTGTGTTGTTCTTTCCAGGATTTTTTTCCTAGGCTGTTGGCCATCAGTTTTAACTGGAAGAGCAATTTCAGGTAGAACTTGAAGTAGTTTTGGAAAGTTGGTATTCTAATCAGAAAGTTTGATATCCACACTGAATTTCTTAATATTGTACAGAAATTTTCTGCTTTACTGTTTAACAGATTTCCCCTCAGTTTTTTCAGAAACAGACTTTGTAAAACAAAAAATTCAAAGTAAATGGAGGTAACATTTCAGAAAATAATAATAAAAAAAAGCAGTGCTCTTTCCAAAGGGGAAGGGTGATCAAACACACAAATCTACTTATTTCACTTCCAGATTACATCCCGTTTCTATAATGCATTAGTTACTTTAGCTTCTTTGTGAACGTATCACTGAGCTCATACATCATAACAGGTTCACTGCTCCATACCTTGTATTTAACTTGTGAGGTTTTTCCTTCTTTCCTTCACAAATGGGCAGGAACAAATTATATGCTTTCTACCTTTAGGAGCTTTAGTAGAAGAAAGGTAGTTCCATTTGAATTAATCTCAGACAAAATTAAGATAGGAACGGCGATTTGGCTAAATGCATTTCCCATTTGCTTGCTTTGCTGATGGCAGCAAAAGCTGTTAAAGCCTGGACCTGATTCCGCTATTGTTCACCTAGATAGAGAGAGAGAGAAGTCAATGGAGGCAGCTGTGGGATAAGTAAGTGGAGCTGACAGAGGATGGAGCAGGCACAGGGGTGGTCCCTTACTGCAAATATTTGCTGGGAATTTAACCCCTGAGCCTACAGAACAGGGCTAGGTTTGGTCCTGTGTCTCGACAGAGACAAAGCCACTGGGTCGGAGCAAGGGCCGCAGTACTGCAGGGATTCAGAATGCTCTTGAGTTTGTTATTCTAATTTCCCTAGCACAAGGACTTTGCAGCTCGGTGCAAATGGATGATTGCATGGGATATCTAATCTTTCTACCAGCCCTTACTGAAAGAATTATTCTCCTGCTGTGCGTTAATAAGCTGTAAGGAAATAACCACCTGAGAAACACACTTGGGGCTCTGCTCTGCTCTCACCCTAACAGGTGAAATGCGTTCAGTGATGTGAATGGAACAAATGAGGTGTAAGTACAGGAAGATTAAATGTACAGAACTTCCCTCCTATGCTTGTCAAACACCCTGCAGGGCCCTATGGAGATGTACTTAATAAGATCTAGGAAAAAATATTGCTAAAGCTTAAAATAAATAAATAAATAAATTGGAGGAATATGCAATTTTGTATCAGGGACCAACTTCATTCCCTCACGCTCTTTACAGGTACAGTGCTGTGCTTAATGGTCTGCTTTTTGCCTTGCAGACTGGCAACAGCTTCCTACCTTTGTTTCCTGCTAACTAAATTGGTGAAGATATTCTAAAATGGAGACTCTTTTCCCTGCAAGCCTGAAGAACAGAAATAAATAGTTGTTGGTTTACTGCCAGCTGCAGTCATCTTTTCCTTTATTTTGACTTGCTTGCCTGTATCACGGTGACAAAGTGAAATCCTATTTTGGCACACCTTAAGATCTGTGGGCCTTGGAGGGAAAATGGGATGTTCAATTGCTGCCATGCCCAGGGCTCAGGCCAAGAGGCAAGGATGCAGAATAAAGCCATAGAACTGGGCTCCTGCAGGGAGCTGGAAGTGCTCAAGTCAAAACTTGCCATTGAGGATGCTCATGCAGCTCTCCTTCCACCACCACTGCACCTCTATGTGAAAGTCTGTGCTCAACAGCTGCATGACATACTTTGCCTTCTTACTATTATTTCTCCTATATGTCCAGCTTCAAACAGTAGTAGTGTACATCAAGCATTTGAAAAGAGAAGCAAAAATCTCACTCTTGCATTTCAACCACAGAAAATAAGTTCTTTGACTCCTCAACTCACTTGAAGTTTCAGTCTTGAGTCTGGGAAATAAATGTTTCTTCATGCAGTTGAAGTCTATTAAGAAAAAAAAACCAACACTGAGTATATACTTCATGGAGAAACTGTTGGACAAGGGCTAGTCACAGTCATGTCATTGTTCCAATGAAGCTGCTGATGAGAAGTAGGGAGAGGTTCAGCAGCATGTAATCACATGGGGTGAGTAAATGCCCAAGTATTTTGTTCTTGGTTTTTATGTTTTTAATCCACTGTGGTATCTTAAAGGGATAAAATTAGAGTGTATTGCCATGCTGGTAACTGTGCTTCAAAGCATGCCAGAAATCTCTGTTAATTATCTGTGAAAGTCAATCTCTTTGCTTTCCTTTACCAAAACCATTGAGCAGCATCTTTTCTGTGTGTCTTGTGTTCATTGTGCAGTGAAGGCTGAAAAGTGCAAGGTACGTTTGTATTATTTGTACAGAGCTGCTCCTGTGAGGTAGGGAAAACTCGGTCTTAATTTGTGCTGAGCTACTTGCCAATTGAAATCCTAGTAGTAGTAATAGTAACAGATACCTGCGGCCCATGCTGCTAACGTCAGCTGTCACCATGGATAGTTGTTTTACCAAATGAATCACAGATGTCACTGCAGGTCTTTGTTATAAGAGACAGAAAAAATTGGTGTGAACACTTTCCAGGCTAGTTATGTGTAAGGAGAATAGATGGGTTTTAGCGTTTTCACCATTAATGCCACTTGTAAACTGGGATAGGAAATCATTATTTCTGTGTTACAGCACTTAGGAACATCTCTCAGGATTAAAGTGTATTGCAAAACTCTGCATTAAACTATATCAGCTGGTGGTGTCCCTCAGTCACTCAAACCTCTTTGGAGGAACAATGCCTGTGTTTCCTGGTATTGTATTTTTGGGCTGCACCAAAGATGGGTGATGGTGAGGATGGGGCCAGAAAGGCTGCATGGGGCTCAGGCAGAGGCATACTAGACACTGCCTGGAGGCATTCTGTAAGTTTTAATTCAGCTCTAAAAGAAAGAGAGACCAGAAGAATGACAGGGCAAGCAATGGGGAAACATAATGGGGGGGGGAACTGAGCACCCTGGTACTGTGCTGCCCATGGAGCTTTCCTCCTGGCTCTGTTTTACCTTGGAAATAATATGCCAGCTGAACTCTCTGAAAGACAGCACGCTTGGAAATGTAAATGGATTTGAATCTCTATTGTATCCCACACTGCAGGAGGCGGTTGTGCAGAGATGAGAACATGGAGCAAGTTCTCTCCTTATTTACATATATTATTTGTTTCTTCTTTTTCAACTGGAGTTAAGTGACACCAAAGTAAAAGAGTGGTGTAGAATAAGGAACTTCATTAGAAAAGGAAGAGTTGAAGGAGGCTCAGGGGAGACTTTATTGCTCTCTATAACCACTCCCTGAATGGAGGCTGTGGCAAGGTGGTGGTTGGCCTCTTCTCCCAGGTAACAGTGATAGGATGAGAGGTAATGACCTTAACTTGTGCCAGAGAATGTTCAGGTTGGATATTAGGAGCAATTTCTTCTCAGAAAGAGTAATCAAGCAGTGGCAGAGGCTGCCTAGGGAGGTGGTGGAGTCACTGCCCCGGGAGGTGTTCAAGTAATGAGTAGATGTGGCACTGGGGGACATGGTTAGTGGGTGTGGTGGTGTTGGGTTGATGGCTGGACTTGGTGATCTTAGTGGTCTTTTCCAATCTTAATGATTCTGTGGTTCTACAACTCAAAGCTCTGCAGTTCAGCATGATGGTCACTAATGAGAGCCATGAGATGTTAGGAAAGGTAAATGAGTTGTATCCTCCTGGTAACTCTTGCATTTAATAACTAATTAGTGAAAAAATAAATAAAATTAAGCACACAGACCAGGCTAATCCATGCTTATAAACTGAGGCTTGCAGATGGGACCTTCGTAAAGTGCCTTCCAGCATGGTATTTAACAAAATGCATGAGTTCAGTTGGCAGAAATACTATTTGAAGTACAGTAATTTACTCTATTAAGAATAACATCAGTGTTTATACTGGCAAGGACTTTCGAACATCAGTCAAATAGTCTTTGCTTGGCTTTAGCACATACGGGATATAGTAATCTTTCCCAGTAGGGAACTCTATTCTGTCATCACTGTCCCACAGTGTTACAAATCATATGAAAAAAGGACAACGTAGGTATGATGCCAGAACAGATTTTTATACATAAAATGAATACAAAAAATGTAACACTATCTTTCTTATGGAATCTTGTCATTTTTCTTGTGAAATGCAGAAATGAAAAAGGTTTCCTTCCTTAAGTGGCATGCATCTACTGGGTACAAACATACATGGCTATCTTTTATGAGATGTTTCTCCTCTGAAGCCTGAAGAAGAATAACACAAAAGGCTCTGGCAGCTGCCACTTTGGTTGCCATAGGTTTTGCTTTCCTCTGACTTCAGTCACCCTGGGCCCCTTTGAAGGTATTGAGTGAAAGCACTGCTACAAAGCTCTGCCACATCCAAAGCAACAAATGAAAAGGTTATGCTGGGGGAGAAGAGTGAAGATGGAGGTGGCGAAAAAGCAGAGGTGGAGGCAGCACCCTAGCAGCTATGCTGCCCTGGACACCCTTTGGTCTCACCTGCTAAATCTGTGCTTCCCATCAGCTTCTGGTGGCTGCTGGCATGCACTAGCTGCCATGTGCTGCCCTTCATGGGGAGTGAAAGAGCAGTTTTCCAGCTTCTCATGATATGGTTTTGTTTCAGCCACAAGGAGAAGAGCATGAGTAAGAAGAAGTGGAGGGGAATGATAATAAAGGAAGATGGTTTTTCTCTGCAGCCTGCTGTAACCCAACAGTCCTGGCCCTGTTTGTGGTAGCACTTGTATTTTTAGTCTTCAGGCAAGCACAGAAGAGTAAATAGCATTATTGGAATAAATGCCTGGTGACAGTTATTAGCCCAGAGAATGCATGCAAATCTGAATAACCAAATGTATTGGCTCTGAAAGCATCATCCATGTGCAGTTGTCTCTCTCAGCAGTGGTGACACGGTCCAACATGATGGATTCTAACAGACTGTTAATCAGTCGCCACAGCCCACAAATCATATTCTGAAAGTGCTTAGTATTAGCCGCAACAGTTCTGCAGCAAATGGCATGAATCAGCTGCGTATGTTAAACTGTTCCCACTCTGTTTGCAAGAGGATAGGGGCATTGCTTTGGGCTGCTTCAGCACCACAGGCATTTTAGAAAAAACTCAGAGCTGGTACTATTTTTTCCCTCCAAAATAGCGTTAAGAGTCACTCAAACTCTGCTCTCAAGGTGCAGCAGCAGCCACATTCCTTTTCTGGCAGCACCATTTGTAGCTTTTGTGCTCCTTGGTGGCAGAGCAAGGAGCTTGACCTGCCCTTCAGAGCAGCCCTTGACGTGGCACTTCTGCACAGTAAAGGGTGAGCAGCAGCCCTATGCCGTGCCATTCTGCTGCCCTGCAAAGTGCACACCCTGGCAGTTTGGATGCAAACATGCTTATTGACTGTCTGAGCCTCTTGCCAGCCATTCTTAGACGATAAGCACATGCTTAATATTCGACATCCTGTACAGTCTGTGCATTGCTGGCCAGGAAGCAAATGAGGATGCGATTTTCCACAGAACTTAAGATGTGCGTCCTGAAAATTGGGGTTTTTTTTTTGCTTCATTTTTCCATCAGATTCTTTTCTGTTAGAGGAAATGGTTCACACAGGCATGATCACTGGCACTGTTCTTGGCAGAAAGGAGCCAAGATCCTCACTTTTCTGCTCCTGAGCAAAAAATACAGCAAGGCACCTGTTAGATTCATTGACTGGTCTCTTCTAGTTAGAGGGAGTAGGCAAGCTTTTGACTTTAAGATATAAATTTCCACATTCTTGAATCCACAGAGTGATAAAAAATGCAAAGGAAGTACAGACAGAGTCAAGAGTCAATATTGAGTCTAATCAGACCTTAATAAATTTAGTTATATGGTCTCAGGGGGCTTTTCCAGTTTCTGCTTAGAAGAGGCATGTGTTGGCTGTGAAAAACACTTCTCAGTGCCAAATTTCTGAGCTATTTGCAGACGAGTATATAGACAGGTAGTTTTAGGGAGGGAGAGTGGCTTTTCCAGGTCTGTTAGGTTTTGGCACTGGCATCAAGGGCTCTCATCCAAGTGAATGGGAATGTAACCAGCACAGCTTACAGCTAAGCCAGCATCGCAGTCCCCTTTGGTGATAGTTTCACCTAATTCCAGACATTGCCCCCGTAGAGAGCTGTCAATTTTGCCTCGTGTTTCAGATCCAATTATAAAACTGTGCTATAAACCTCTAACAAGCCGTGTTATTGTCAGCAAAAGGGTGTTTACATGCTGCTACCCAATTCATTACCAGCATGCAACTGCTAATGAGCGCACAGCCTGTTGTTTGCCACCGTGGGCCCCAGCGGGTGTACCTGCACTAGGTTATGGGTAGGCACCACTGGCAGCCCTGGGAGCACACAGCCTGCCAGCAGGCACAGCTCTGGGGGCATCATTATGTTAGCAGCGCAGGGAGAAAGGGTTACAAACCTACTTTGACAGTGGAGGTAATAAATGCGAGCAGTTGTCTCCCTCAGCAGGGATAAAAGGCAAGTAACAACTGTCAGACAAAAGCAGGAGAATTTCCCTTCTGTGCTAATGTGGTCACTCCAGCCTAAAGAGAGCCCGTGGCCATGTGGCTAGCTAGCTCTGATCACACCGCGACTTTGTTCTTACCAAATTTTTGTTTACATCTTCATGCCCCTAGATTCGCTAGCATCTCTCTTTTCCATTCACCTGCACTTTATTTCCTTGTACATTAGGTTCTTATCCCTACTCCAAGGCCTAGCCCACACCCCTCCTTTCCTTCTTGGCCTCCCCCACAACGGAACAGCTGAAGCACTCCTTCAGATTAATAAAGCATATTAAAACCTCTCACTGAATGAGAACATTATGTTCTCCCAAAATATTTTTCTTGCATCCCCACTCTGTTGTCATTGATTTCTGTTATGGTCTGAAATACTTCCTTAGCATCTCAACAGATACTGTCTTTCTCTGCCCTTGGAGCGCAGGGCATTGGGCATTTATTTACTGCTTTCCCTCTAAGCTCATGTTAGCTCACGTTTTCTTCACTGAGGGCAAGGGAATTTATTTTTAAGCTAAGATTGCCATCTAGTGAGCAATTATATAAATACAAACACCTCTTTTTCTGGAAGAGAGGGGCTGTGGGAGGGCTTTAAGCTCTTATTTTCATGGCAGAGTGGAGCTATGGCATTGAGGTTTGGGGCAAGACTTCAGCTGAGAATAGAGAACTTTGCAAGCTTCTGGGAGGAACCTCAAGGGCTGAGCTTAAACTTTTAGATGAGTGCTGAGACAAAGCTAAGGTTTAAAATGTGGTCTTAAAATGTTGGTCTCTGTCCATTTTTATGGACAGAGCTGGAATTGCCTGCAGGTAGGAGAGAAATGGTGTGAATCCTCCAGGATAACCTGATCTTCCCTGCATGGGGCTGCATACAAATGGCATTTAGGCACAAGGAGCTGTGCAGCCCCTTAGATATTGCTCCCAGCTGCAGTTCTCTTGTGCCATGTTTGCCCCTATAGCCACAAGATGCAGAGGTATGGATTGCTTCCTGACATGAAGCATGTGAGGGAGAGGTTTGCTCACCTTGATGAAGGAGTCCCTCTTCACCTTTCAGAGAACCATGAAGAAACTGCTTAAAAAGAGTGTCTTTTCCCAGAATGATAGTACAGTTCTTCTTTTGCAGAAAGTAGCCCTTAACTGGTGTGTGATGGTTTTCCACATAAAAAAAAACTCCAGTGGTCTGTTTGGACCTCCTATGCAGTAAGTGAAACTGGAAACGTGACCAAATCCTCTTCTTTTGGGAAAGGGGGGGCAGTTTGTATTTAAAAACCAGCAACGTGAGTACAGGAGGTAGTACTGGGATGCTATTTCAGGCAGCTGCCAACTTATGCTGGGATGTCACAATTCAATAGGGAGCTCTTTCCATAAATATTGAATGCTGGAAGATAAAGACAACGGAGAAAAGCCAAGGCCAGTAGGAAGGAAGAAGCAATAAACCGAGTAATTGTCTATATGCAAATGCAGAGGGTATGGGAAATGAGATCGGAGTGACATTACAGGAAGGAAATTATGATTTGGCTGGTAACACAGAAATGTAATGAGATAAATCAGAGACCTGAAATGTTAATATTGATGGATGCAATCTGTGCAGAAGGGACAAAGGGAAAAAACGAGAAAAGGTTGCACTGCACATCAAAAGACTGTGTGCAAACTGTGCAGCATAGGGGAACAGGGAAATAAGAAGTAATGGTGATATGTCATGGGTAAAGATGATAATGATACGATATAAAAAGAAGCGTACGGGTAGCTTTGGGTATAGACTTGGGATGAAGAGGCTGATTGAAAAAGTTATCAGAGCTGACAGTGTTGCGGAAAGCTAAGTATGACAGAGTCACTGCCACTATACTGACATCTGTTACTCATATGTACTGGTTTTGGCTTAGATAGAATGTAGTTTGTGTGGTGCTGTGTTTTGGATTTGTGACTGATACAGTGCTGACAGCACACAAATGTGTTCGTTGCTGCCAAACAGTGCTTGCACAGTGTTAAGACCTTTCCAGCTTCGCACAGGGCCCTGCTTTCCTGGAAATGGCTAAACATCTGCCTGCTACTGCACGTAGTGAATGAATTCCTTGTTTAGCCTTGCTTGTGTGCGCGGCTTTTGCTTTACCTCCTAAACTATCTTTATCTCAACCCAAAAGTTGTCTCACTTTTGCCCTTCTGATTTTCACCCACTGTGGGGAAGCGAGTAAGTGGCTGTGTAATGTTTAGCTGTCTGCCAGGGCTTTTAACATTCCATTTTGAAGGCACTCCACTGTATAGTGGCAGGGCATGCCTGCAGGATGCAGAGTGAGAGCAATGCTGGAGCTGAATGGTTTCAGCACCTGGCTGAAGAGCAAAACCTTGGATTTTATTCCTTGGGTTGCTGAATATCTAATACAAAAATACTCAGGAGAGCAGAGCTGGAACCCCACGTTGCCTTCTCATGATTAAGTATTCCATCTGTTAGGCTTTTGCTAGCATCAATGACTCTATATAACTATTCTGAATCCTGATTGTGCTTTGGAGAAGATCAGCCCTTTCTTTCTTTCATTCCAGTGTGCTTTGCACACTTGTGTTGTTGCATACTCCCTGCGAAGGTCGAGATCCCCTTCAAGCACTGAATTCACATCTCCCAGACGTGCTCTGGGGGCTGGGAAACTGCTAATGAGGTATGTCAGCAGCTGACGGGGATAGCATCGCCACTACACGAATGCTGAGTGACATCCAGTCCTCCCGAAGTGTGCATGCGCACACACCCCGGCAGGATCTTACTGAGAAAATTCTGAGTTACTGAAAAAAAAATCCAGGTTTCGGTATTCCAAGGTTATGCTTGAGCTCTTGGCACACTGAAGATTTACAGTTTGTATTTAGCAGCACTGCCTTTTAAATAGTAAGCAAAGATTTCTGACATAATTATTTTTATACTACAAAGACAACAGACTTAATTGTATATTTGGGAAATGAGATATTTACATTGTCTTATTCTGCTTTGACGACAATACTTTTGCTAGGTTTCACTTCTGAGTTAGTGTTTGTGCACAGTAAGAAAAGGAAGTTGTGAAGTAGGACAAGAGAACTGTAGAGACCTGAATACAGTGGTAATCAGGCTGTTTGGACAATGAAAAGAATGATTAATTTAATGTATTGTTTGATTAACAGTGGGATTTTTTCTTAACTCCTGAATACTCCTTGATATGTTTTAGAAGAATAGGGCAATGTGCTGAAGAAGAAAAGCTCTGCATCAGCTGGATGGCACAGAGGAGCTAAAGGCAAGGGGAAAACCTAGCCCTTCTTCAGGGAGGGGAAGGAACAGTGGGCTAAGAATGGGGATTAACACTAAAATTTAAATGCATAAACTGATGTTACAAACAAAACTACAGAAAAAAAGAAACAACAACACAGAAGTATTCTGAGATAATCAAAGCAGACAGAGGGGGAAGCTGAGAATTAAAGAGGGGGAAATAAATTACATAATTAAGGCTACTGCATGACTCCTACGCTGGTGCCTCTCCCCTACACTACACCACTACTTCCATGAGATTACCTTGCAGCTTTATACTGAATCCTGATAACCCAAAATATAAAGCCCTTCTTATTGAATGTCTCCTCTTACAATAACATGTATATGCTCCTACGCATGCACAGAGTATCTCCTTTGTGAAACAGTGCTCTCAGACTGAACACAACAGTATTTCTAGTTTGTATGTGTCATACAGTAAGATCCTGCTACTGTATCTTTTAAAGATTTTTTAACTTGTACATGGTGTATATCATAAATGAAATATAACCTGCCCAGTATGGTCCACTCCAATCGCCCTAGTGTAATAACACTTATAAGCTTTTATTCTCTGACAATATTAGGCAGCTTATGTTCAGATTCTGCAGAGTACTTCCAAATAAATGACAACAGTAGTAATTATAAAAATCACCATTTTATTTTGATGTGCAGGAACAGAATGAAATACCAGGTTGCAGTTGTGCTGGAGTAAAGAATAACACATGAGCTCTGCTTCAGCCCCATCACAGGCTGAATGTGAGAGGCAGCTGTTCCTTCTTAGTGCTCATGAATTTAAGCATAAATTATGATGCAGAGAGTATGTTTATGAAAAATTGCACTCACCTGCACTGTGGACCAATGACTTTCAGAAAGCTAAAATGAGATCATTGTCAAATGCAAAAGTTCCTGTGGTTTACAGGATCTCTCGTTCACATTTGCGTGGCTTGGAGGATCTCTTGTTCATGTTCACATGGCTTGGAGGATCCCTTGTTCACATTCACAAGGCTTGGAGGATCTCTTGTTCATGTTCACATGGCTTGGATGATCCCTTGTTCACATTCACAAGGCTTGGAGGATCTCTTGTTCGTGTTCACGTGGCTTGGAGGATCTCTTGTCCATGCTCATGTGGCTTAGAGGATCTCTTGTTCTCTTTGGAGCTGTACATGAAATGATTGACAATCGTCTCAAACAGTAAATTGTGATTAGGAGCAACAGGAAAATAAAGATATCTGCAGTGTTGTGCTGTACAATATGTAGGCCGGGTCATTACATCACAGTTGTCATACTGCCAGACTGCAAATAAAAACAGAAGGAATAAAACTCCATAAACTACACAAAGTCAGGCTTCCTTCTGTTTTGGCTTTGTTCCTTTCTTTAAAAAAAATGGTTTGCTTGTTTGACAGTGGAATTACATTAAGGCCTTTCATCATAGAGAGCACACTGGGGGTCTTCCCCTGTAAGTAGTGTGGGATTGAGCCCTAATACAGCACACTGGCTTTCGGACACACGTGTCACATGTAAAAGTTAATAAATGGAGAAGCACAGGGAAACATACAGACGCTACTCAGAAGAACATCTTTTCTTTTAAGATTGGGTACTGCTTCCTTATCTCCCAGATGCACACAGGCAGAGAAATGGCTGATCCATTCCAAGGCTCCTCCTGTTCTGGGATGAAGGCGATGCCCTTTGTCAATGGTGGGAAATGTAGTGAGCTGAAGGGAAAGCTTATGGAGAGGATTTAGCCCAATGAGGAGAAAACACACTTTTCTAAAATGGTAAAAAAGAAAATAGGAATGCGTGATAATTTTACCAGCCATGTGACAGAGATATTCTTTCAGAATTATATGAATTAATGAAAGTGTTGAGTAAGAAATCTCCAACTTCATTTCTCAAAGAAAAAAACAAGTCTATATGCACGAAGACAAAGCTGAATCAGGGTTTAGTAATTTAGGATCAGCTGACGTGCTGAGCAAAGCAACAGTAACTTACATAGGTTAAAATCTTTTTGCCCCAAATTGTTAAAAACTCCTGGGTTTGTAAGTGCAGACCAGATGCTTTGCTAGATGGAGTAGCCTGGACTTTCATGGAACTACACCAAAGTGGAGCAGTTACAGATCCATTAGTACTGGCAAGTTCTGGTGCAGTTACAAATCCATTAGTACAGTAGATTGTGGTTTACATGTCAGAAGCTCCTCTCAAACACTGACTTTTCTGTCAAATACACAGACTTTGCACTTCAAACTCTACTTTCTTGTCCAAGACTCTCCCAACCAGTATGTTTATCTTTAACCAGATAATGCATTTTAATTCCCCTATTTGCTATCTTTTCCCATCATACCAGCTCTGGGTCTGCACTCTTTTTTCTCTCTCCAGGTGAATTTAATTCAGCTGCTGTAGCAGACCAAATGCTGGATTTAGGTAAAATAACAGAGTTCAAATTCATTTATGCTGATATTTTTGTTTAGATTCAAGCGGGGACAGCTGGAGACCACAGTTAACCCACGAAACTTGGATTCTCTTTTTTAATATTAATTATTTATTATAATGATGCCTAAAAATTAACCAGAAATGAAGTTCCGTTTGCCAGACACTGTGCAGAATTAATCTTTGTTTCAAACCTCTGATCATCTGAATAATCTTTGGCACTTTTCCTCCTACATCTTCTGTTCCCAATGACCTATAAAACCCATGTAATAATTGTCAGTTGTGTCTTCTTACTCTGTGAATGGGATGCTGGTCTCACCCACAGTCATGAAACGCCTCCTTTCTCTCTCTTTCAATCATTCATAAAACCCAAAAAATCTCACAGTCAAATGTTCTTGCAAGATTACCCACACAAAATCACACCAGGAACACTGGCTCCTCCTACTGCTTGTCGTGCTGACCCAGAATTAATCTGTGCAAGTTCACATCTGGGGATTTGAATTCAAACTCCTTCGATTGAAATTCAAAGAGGATCAGGTCTGAGAATCTGGTTTTGCACAACTTTTAGTACTAACAATTTTGACCAAATCCAAGGCTCTGCTACAGAACTGTACAGTTTTGATCAGGGCACTACTAACACATTCTAAGGTGAAAATAGGAAGCTGAGAGTGACATAACGCAGCTACCACATTCATTAGTAAAACATATTTTACTAAGTAAGCCTTGCAGGAACATAATTTTTCTTTCAGTTGCTTCTACTTTGTCACTTCCAATTTCAGTGGAGTTATTCCCAGTTCACCCTGGTACAAGTGGAGAAGGATTCCATCTTCAACACTGGAAGTAACATGTTCATATATAGAGAGCAGAGTTGTACAGCTGGGGAGGAATAACTGCATGCATCAGTACAGGTTAGGGCTGACCCGCTCCAAAGAAGCTCTGTGGAGAACGACCTGGGTGTCCTGGTGGACAACAGGTTGGCCGTTGGCCAGCAGTGTGCCCTTGTAGCCAAGAAGGCCAATGGTATCCTGGGGTGCATTAAAAAGAACGTGGCCAACACGTTGAGTGAGGTGATCCTTCCCCTCTGCTCTGCCCTGGTGAGCCTGCATCTGGAGTACTGTGTCCAGTTCTGGACAGTTCAAGAAAGACAGGGAACCTCATAAAGAGTCCAGCAGAGGGCCACGAAGATGGTTGAGGCCTGGAGCATCTCCTGTGGGAGGAAAGACAGAAAGATCTGGGAGTGTTCAGACTGGAGAAGACTGATGGGGGGTCTAATAAATGCTTATAAAAAAGTGAAGGGCAGGATGGGGCCAGGCTCTTTTTGGTGGCATGCACCAATAGAACGAAGGGCAGTGGGCACAAACTAAAACATTGGAAGTTCCATATGAACATGAGGAAAAACTTCTTTACTTTGAGGGTGACAGAGCACCAGAACTGGCTCAGACAGGGTGTGGAGTCTCCTCTGGAGATTTTCAAGACTCACCTGGATGCTTTCCTGCAACTTAATCTAGGGAAGCTGCTTTAGCAGAGGGTTGGTCTTGATGATCTCCAGAGGTCCCTTCCAACTCCTACTATTCTGTGATTCTGTGATACAGGCAGCATTCATTCCCTTTTGCTCTCTGTTCTTTGAAAAGAAGAATCCCAAGTTGTAACTTTAAGTAATTCATTGCCTTAGTCATCCCCAGTGAGGATTGGATTTGTTGGCGTTTTTTTTTTTTTGTTTCTTTTTCATTGCTGAATAAGTTTTCTGTTTTCTGTTTACTGTCATGGGGCAACCTATTTTTGTAGAACATGCTTTACTAGGAAAACAGCTGGGATTCTCATCAGAGTTTTTAAGCTTTGCCTTTATTGACTCTACATCTTACAGGCAGACAGGCAGCAAAGGCGAAGTCATTTGCCACATCAACGTCAACAGATATACATAGAGACAGTAATGTAAATCCAGTCACAAACAAGGGTCTTTTCCAGCCTGAGTTCGCATCTGTTCGGCTACATCCCGGACGAATGCAGCTCCCCTGGCCACAGATCCCAAGTGCCGTGGGCCCCGCCTCCGGCACGGGGCGCACTGCTGCGGGCGGCCACCAGAGGGCGCTGCCTCCGTCCCCAATGGCTGTGCCGCGGGGCCGGGCAGCCCCCGCGCGGCCC
>JAOWBP010002392.1:25038599-25070323 GCA_028571105.1 Tragopan temminckii | reverse complement strand
CTCCCATGGCTGACTCACTGCTCGCCCCAGGTGATCAATCAGAGGTTCAGGCTGTGATTCAGCAATTCCCATACACCAACCAAAAGCATCTGATTTAGGGGAAGTTCTGTTATATGCCGCTGATTAGCAGATCAGAGCAGTTTCATCTTAAGAAGGAAAAAATTAGGATTTTCAAAGGCTCTGGGGTCAGAGATGGATAGAGGAATTTAAAACTTACAAGTATGATTACTACAGAGTCAAATGTTCCTTCGTTTCCTTTTTCACCTGTACCACTTTTGGCTACTGGATTTCATCTTTTGGTTTACTCTGCTCTGGAATGTTGTTTTCCTCCATTACTCCCACAGTTACAACTGTGTGGTGCACTAAATAGCAATGCTCTTAACTCAGCTCTTGGTCAGATCTTTTCTATAAGAGTTGAGGCTAGTAAGATGGCAGTTATACTAAAGTTTCCTCTAGCCAGAGTATGGCTTTGCTCTTAACTACAGCACATCTATACTGTGTCTTGTATATTAATAATGAAGAAACCTTACCAAGGTGAGACTTGAAGGTGTGGTGTATTTTGTACTAGAAATGAAGTCCTGCCTCACTTGCTTTTGTGACTATAAAGACAGCACTGCTTTTACATGGGTCGCCCAAAACTATCTCCTGAGATCCTGAAATATTTAGTCTAACATCATACCCAGAATAGTGTTAAACAGCTGTATAGACAAATTTAAAATTAGAGGAAAACAGCTCCCTGGAGACTTGTGTGACTGATTCACTTGAATAAAGGAATAAATATCTATGATGCTGTGAATATCCTACGTTGGAAGAGACTCACAAGGACCTATGAGTTCAAATCCTAAGTTTAGAAGTTAGAAGTTGAATACAGATTTAGGAGGGAAAAAAAGAAAGCCAAATAGCAGTAATGAGAATAATTAGCTGACTTTCTCTATTCTTCAAGGAAAAGCTTGTCAAAAGTCAGTACTGCTAGCTACTGAAAGTTTAACAGAGGTAAATACTGATGTCTAAGATTGCTCTAGTTGCTCCAAGTAACCTTGTTGTTAGAGCAACAGTTAATTACAGCTGAACTTCAATTAGATGGATCTAATGGCAGATGCTGAATAGTTTCAGACAGTTAAAGCTTTGCACAAATGATAGAAATTTCATAATTAATCTGCTGAAAGGCTTTTCCTTGTCTGAGGAAACAGATGATCTCAGTATGTTATATTAGATAACTTATGATCAAAGACTCTACGGTAAGGTTCAGTGAATATGAGAATACATAAAACAAGAATGAAGTTTAAGAATTTTGAAAGAAAGGGAAAAAAGTATAAGCAACAGCATCAAAAAAGCCCAACAGTCATCCAGGGCTGGTCTCCATAGCTTCTTTAAAACTGTTGTGAATGTATTGAAATTGCTTATTGCAAGTGGAGAATAAACAAGTTAGTAAGTGAAATGCAGAGCTAAGCTATGTGATTCCTTGCCGGGGGCTGTTATAAATGCTAAATGTTTGGTTGTGTTCAAAACTAATTATTAATAGAGTAAAATGTGACTCAGGGCTATTAAAAAATCATGCTGAATGTAGTTCTGGAAATTTCAGAACCAATAGCTGAAAGCTATTTTTCTTTTCTTTATACTTTTCCCTAGGAATCCTCCATTGGCTGTTTATGAGCACAGCATACTGAACTAGACTGACCTTTCATCTGATATTTTATGGTTGGTCTTATTTTCTCATCAAATCTTTTTAACCTAAAGCTGTTACTTTATTTAAAACTGGTAATCGGTCCTCATCACTACAGATTTTCCCCTTTACCTCCCAGAAAGTGTCAGCAAGTCTCACAGGTGTGGTTACTGAGTCTGTGTTGTCTGTAAGACAATAGGAGCCCTGTTTTTTCACTAAATAATCACATTAAAAAGAAGGCATTTTCCTGGGGAGAATGAAACAGTAAATAAACAAAGGTAGTTTTGCTTTAATATGCACTTCTTGGCAATACAAATAGGTATTATTCTCGTAAGCCACCGATTGCTTTTTGCAAGTTTCTACTTACATATGTTCCTGACCTTCTGAAAATTGGTATAGAATTTGCATGGGGAACTAGCTAGAAAAATTTGCTGGACTTAGAAAAAATGTTGAGCTACAGGTCCTTGCTAATGCTTGAAGAACAGCGTGTTTTGTTTTAAAGAAAATAGCATACCTCTGAATGTCTGTAGATTCTCATCATGCAAAGAACATTGTTTTCCAGATAAATTTAGATACATCTGAGGTAGCCCATTTCCTAGGAAAACAAATTTCATTCCTACAATAGAGCACAACTATGCTTTAATCTTTGGCAGAAGTATTTCATGGTCCTTAGTTTGTTGAACACGCTCTGTATGTTCATTTTTTATCAATTCCATCTATATTGTTACAGTGTGAAAATCTTGGGGCTTGATGTCACCAGGAGTTTCAGAAAGAGTCACTGGAAAATTTTCAGGTTAACTCTTGTGGTCCTTTCTGAAATACTGTGACATAAAACTGGTTTTGTAGTCTTATCGTCAACACATCCTCTTGGTTTCTTAATGGACTTTGATCTTCAGTTACAAACATAAAATGAGCTAAACTATGAAGCAAGCTGAACTGAACTTTCAGTGGAGACTCCATTGGCTATAATTTCACTACTAAATAATTAAACTGAATGCCCTGGAAAAGTATTGCTAAAGGGGCGGCTACCTGGGTATGCCTTTAATTTAGGAGAGGAAGCTTTATTATTTCTGTATATTATTTCTGTGGGGTTAGTGCGTGTTTGAAGAGAGGGTTCTCATTTTTTAGTAGCTTAGTTGTTGAGATTACTTAAACAATCCTGAGAAAAACCTACATTTTCTCTTTTCATACAATACTCTTCAATGAAATGCAGTTGAAATCTATAGTGTTGTGTGCGTAAAGGAAAGTGAAGATGCATGTATAGATAAGTTCCACTTTTGGCAAGTGGAGAAACTTCAAGGGAACCCTAGGTTCTGGTGTCTGGTATGCTAAGAGGATGGTCTGTGGAAAACCTCTGGAATTGTACTACCAAACATATAAAAATATTTATGTAAAAATAATGCAATAGTAGTTGTCCTAAAAATTTAGTCTGTTGGTATTCTTTGTTTATTGTAGGTAGTATTTGATTAGGATATACATCACATCCTTAACTAGTGGATAAAGAAAACCTTTTCAGGATGTGAAGGTTTCATACAGAAAGGTGAAAAATATAATCTTTCCTAAATTTAGTAGAGAAGTGGCAATGAATCAAAGTAATTTCTAATCTGGAATTCCCCATTCCTGTTATCTCCTTCCTGATGTAACTGGAAGAGAAGCTGTGGTATTCTAATCCTTTGACATAGTAAAAAAGTAAAGTCAGGTCATTCAAGTGAAAGCAAGGGTTGAGGGCTAGCTGAATGGAGGAAAATAGTTCTTGAATGTCCATTAAAGGTCTACGAAGGGACTAGAATAAAACCCCTTCAGACACAATTAATTTTGCGAGGACAGACCACTCAGATCAGGCAGCGCAAGCATCCAGCTGCATGTAGCAGGTAATGAAACTTTTCAGTGAGGCTGAAGTCCAGCGAGGACCCCCTCTCTCCACGTGTCATGGGTACAATAGACTGTTCATGTACTGAGGGTCTGAAAGGAAGAGCAACAGGATAGGACTTCTCCAGGAAAAAAGAAAATAGAAAAGTGTTGATAATGCATGAAAAAGATGTAGAGAGAATGGCTGTTCTAGATTTGTGTTAGTTTTTAACTCATGAAATCAGGGCTATAAAATTATAATGAGATAGATTAAAAATGGAAGATATTTCTTTGTGATGTTTATATTGATTCTTGGGAGTTCTTTGTTTTGCAAAGACCGATGTTTACATGAATGTGGAAAAGATATTAGCTTTGTAAATGGAGAAAGCTATCAAGAGATGTTAATCACATATATAACTTAAAACTCCAGAATTTCTGATGCCACATAATTTCTGGCCAGGTAACTATATGGGGAAGAATACATACCCTTGCTTTCTTGTAATAATTCTCAGGCATTTGCTGTTGGCTGCTCTCAGAGCAGTTGGATGTTTGGTAAGGCCATCACCATGCATGTTAATTCTTTCTCCTGGTATAGATCTCCAGTGAAGTGGCTCAGAGCTCTGAACTGCAGTGAATGTAGTGATTCACTGTAATGACTGTGATCTTTGACACAGTTGCTGTTGTGCACATGTTCTAGGTGGGTGGCTGCGGCCCCTTAGATCAGGATGGTGGGGTCTTGAGAAAGCATCAAGAGAGGAGACACCAAGACACAAACTTCAGTGAGAGGGATGTTAAAATAGAGTTATGGGACTGGTGGTACATGAAGTCATCTCTGCACTTACTGACACTTTGCAGGGTTATGTTCAGCAATGAATCATTAAGCTGCTCGGTCTTGGAAACATCAGCAACTGAAAGCTCTGCTGTTGCTTTTTTCCCTTGGGTTGATTTTATTCACGTGTGTCACAATTCTGAAAAGCTGCCAGTAAGAATTATGTCTAAAGCCTCAGAGCTTTGATATCTGGTACAACACAGAAATATTTTTATGGACACTTAATTCAGTATATTTATCAAACATCCATCATCCTAAGTGACAAAGGAATATATAAACTGCATACAGATACCTAACAGTTATCCAGGTAATTTTTGAAGACTGCTGATTATCTTCTGTATTGATTTCTACTTTTCCTATCGTTAGAAGCACTGCTTATGGCCTTCACTTGAGCAGTACTGTCAATACTCCAAATAATACTTTTCCTCTACGGTGGTTTTTGTTGTGGTGTTAAGAGCATTTCTCAGCTTTGAATCAGGTGGTTTTTTCCCCCCCCCTTCATTTATTTGTGTTTAAGCAAAGGTAAAGGAAGCTGTTCCAATTCAGGCTGCTTCGTGTAAGTTTCTATAAAGTAAAAATATATTTCTTGAAGGAACTGGGTAGAGGGAGTTAGGTAACTGAGATGAATGTTTGTCAAATGTTGATAGTGGGTATGATCTTTTAATTGATTGTCTTCCCTCCTCTTTCCCCTACCTTCTTACTATCCATTTTATAGGTTAAATTCTAGCAGCTGTATGCAGTCACACCTTGAACGTGAAACCCATCTGCATGGTAGTACTACAAAACAGGATAGTACAATTAAAAAAAAGAAGAGAAAATAAAATCTCTACATTCACCTTTCCCTAGTGCCAGGGGCAATCTGTGCTTTGCACATACAAAGCACTTTGTGATGCCATTTATTAGGTAAATATAACTATTTTCTCTTTTGTTCTTTATAATGTATACACAAATACAATTTCCTCAGGAAGTCTGTGTCAAAATCAAGATTAAATTGTTTTGTTCCTCCTCCTTTAATATACCACGGTATTGCTAATATCTCTTATGAAGAAGAGAGTTGATTTAGGCTAGGGATTAGGGAAAAATTCTTTACTGTGAGAGTGGTGAGATGCTGGAACAGATTGCCCAGGGAGGTTGTGGATGCCCCCTCCTTGGAAGCATTCAAGGTCAGGCTGGATGGGGTTTTGAACACCTGGTCTAGAGGGAGGTGTCTGTGCAGGGGGATTTGACCTAGGTTATCTTAAAGGTCCCTTCCAACCTAAACCATTCTGTGATTTAATAATTCATCACCGTTCATCTCTGTTTGAAAAGGAGTGAAAACCCTGTGCAAGAATGTTCTCTCACTGAAGTCAGATTTTTATTTTGCCCCTGGAAGATGTGCCTGGCTTGGGCCCCCAGATGTAAACATTTATTACAATGCTCCACACATCTACAGTTAATAGTTATTTTCCAGATTAGTCACGAAGCAAAAAATATTGAAATATAAATAATAAAATCTCTTAGCAGCTCTCCTTTTTGAGCACACACTTTATTCCAAAGGCTGAAGCTGCTGTCACAGAACCATTCTATTTACCTGCTCATGTTTATTCACATATGGTTGACTGGGGATTTATTGCTCCAAGTAAGAAAGCTCTTCTAAACTGTTTTTTTCCTACTGCACTGACAGTCCCTGGCATCTGCTCTTGAAGCCTGGAAAACAAAGTTTGCGGGTTAACTGAACAAAATTTAACGTGATCTATTAAAAACTGTGTCTTTCTCTTGCTAAGTGGTACGAGTAGTCTCTATCTGACTATGCTTTCTGATAGATGGAACTGTAATGTTATTAGTATATAGCAGTCTCCAGCAGGTTTCTCTTGGCTTAAATTTGGCTATGTTGCACAATTATTGGCAGTAGAAAATATCCCATCTGCTTGGTTTTCTGAAATAGATACATTTTTTAATATTCATTGTATAGATGAAGTACTTGAGAACTGAAGTTCTGCAGATGTTCTTATTGATTCTGTTGTGCAGCGATACTGAAATATGACTCACTAGGAAAGTCAAAGAAGAATTTGAGAAAAATTTTGAATGCTATATATGTTGTCAACTCATCAGGGCAACAGATTTACAAGATTCACTGCAGGGGCTGATCTAACATTAAATGTAATTACAAAGATGCATTTAACTGATTGTGTCTAATTAAAATCAGAAAACAACTGGATTTTTAGTAATATTCGAATTCATGAAAGCTACTTACAATTTTGGCATAAGTCTAAAACAATTTGATCTATGTGCAGTATCCATAAATCAACTGAAGGAAAAAAAAAAAAAATACTGTCCTCAGCTGCATGTGTAACTACCTGAATTTTTGTTCTGTAAAAGCAAGAAATGAGTAAACTTACACAATGAGTAAATTGTGCTGCAGTCTTCAATGAGAAGCAACTTTTGTGATTAATTTCCAGGATACTGTCCCATTTCCTGTATCCAATGAGAGAAATTCAATCAAAATGCAGAAGGCATTTCTGGATCATAAAGCAAAAAAAAAAAAAAAGCAGAATTTTGCTGTTGTTGAAACACTTATCCAATTCAAAACCTAATATTTCTCTAGTTCCAAAACATAAACCTGTAGACGTGAGCTTAATTGCTTAGAGTAAATTTCCTAAGGGTATAGTTTCTTGTGAGCATTCAGCTAGTTGAGCAAATACCATGAGTAAAATTGAATTTCTGAGTAAGTTTTCCAAGACTTACTCAGCTCTGTTTGCCTGTGTTGGATATCTCTTACTGAAATGTAAGTGGAAAGTATCTTTTATTTTTTTTCTCTAATCGAAGGATCTTCTATCTCATTACTCAACTTTGTGATATTGGCCTAGTCTTGCAAGAATTCACCATGTTTATTACATTTTTTCAGATAACCTACTAGATTTTTTTTCGTTACAAAAGCATTAATGATGGCTGAAGAGGTGAACAATATCAGGATCTATTGGCAGGGTTATGCATTGTGGGCAGTATAGGAAGCTCTTGAACAGAGAGTGATTCTTTGTTGGAAAAACATAAACTATTATTTATTTTACTACTAACTGCAGTGATTTATTTACCATGTACTTGATTTAATTTTTAAAATATTAGAAATCGTACTGTACACAGATCAGCCTATTTCTTTGCATTATCTTTTAGAACCATATAATTCTGATGGCTTTAGCAATGAAACCATCTGACCAAAACTCCAAGCAATGTCTTTGTTCTATCGAACTATTAATGTTTTTTTATTACTTAGTGTCAACTTCATAAATTTCTTGTAAACATTCAGCTGTACCTGTGAACTATTTTCTTTTTGGCTTTTAAATATGTCATAAATGTTTCATTTTTCCTTGATTTTATTTTGCATTTGTAGCTGTAAACATGAAAGTTGCCTGTAAGAAAAGGAGGAGTATTTTTCAGCATGATGCTGCTTTAGCTTTCAGTTACTTCATTCCTCCTGCTTCTGTATTGGTCCATTCTGCCTTGTGAAATTTAATCCCTAGTAATAGCTCCTGTTGTTCTGATACTGTTCTTCACCTTTACAGGAATTTCATTACATCCCATGCTTGCTTTTAAATAGATTTTGCTTCTTGTACTGGTTCTCGATCACTTGCAGCTGCAGATGCAAAAAATCTTTACTGTGGCAATCTGATCTAGTACTTAATCTAGTGGCTGGCAGCCCTGCCTGTGGCAGGGGGTTGAAACTTGGTGATTCTAGAGGTCCCTCCCAAGCCATTTTATGATTGCTGCATGCTTAGTCAAGAGCATCTATTGCTATTCCCTTAAAAACTGCTACTTGCCTCTAGGCAAGAGGATCTATCAATGTTTAGCAAAGGGTGAAGTTGAGTTTCAGTGTTCTGGAAGGTTTAGGAAATGTGATATCAAACCTCTCTAAGAAAAGATGGCTTCTGCTCAGTAGACATGAAGTGGCAGGGAGCTCATGCGTAAAATCTGTGGAAAGGTCTAAAAGATACTGAAATGGATATGCAGGTTGTTTGCATTCCCTCTTGATATGCCTTACTTTACTTTAAAATAATCAGAGTCAGTGGGAATTATTTTCTTACCTCTAGTTGTGTTGAATTCTCTTGTGACTTCTGTAATCACAGTTATGAGCTAGAAAGGGCAGAGAGAAAATCAGTGAAAATAAATGTGCTGTTTCATATATCCCCAGGTCTGTATTCGTGCTAATCTAGGAGCAAAAATACTGGACTTAATCTAAATGCTTATGTAAAGGTAAAATAGATGTATCCTGAGTAATTTTTTTGCAGTTTTAGCTGTGTTTTTCATTTGATATGGATATATTTCCAACTAGAAATGCTTCCAGAAATCCGAATAGGGTGCTTCTCTCCATGTATAATATGATGTAACTCATCAGTCTCTTTGATAGGGCTGAGAAATTGCTGTGTGCGTGCATGTGTTTGAGAAACTTTCATCTATTCTTCAGTATGCAAAAACAAATATTTAGCATTAGAGCATACTCTACTAGATTTGGGTTAATTTTCAAGCCTCTACTCTTACCCCTGTGCAAAATTCCAAGTTATGGGATGTTGCTCAGTGCCTTGTCCACCTGTTTTGAATATGCTCATGAGCAGAGATTCCTAAACGAGTTTGGGCCCGAAAGACCACCAGGAGCATTTTTCTTCCCTCTCATGCAAGCAGAATGTCCCCTGCTTAACCTTTTGATTATTATCTCTTGTCTTTTTCCTCATGAAGTTATACAGTGTGCCTGCCTTATCTATTAGAATCAGTGCTGTCCGCGAGTGTAAAAATACATACCAAATTCTGTACTTCATTTATTGCTACATATGGTAAAGCAGCCTTGAAAAAGCCAGCTTACGAAACAGCTGATGGAATAATGTCTGATGACTTTATTTCATTTTTGTGTGTGGGTGCTGCACATGCAATGCTTATTTAGCTGAAATCAGTTCTAGATGGGTTAGCATCACTAGTCAACCTAATTATTAGATTATGTACATACACTCCCTACTTGCACTGTACTTGTTTTCTTTAATGTCTAAATAAAACTCATAATATGTAGTCTATTAGAAGTTATGTGCAATGACTAGACTTGTAAACTAGTTTTCCTACACATGCATGCCTATTTATGGATACCATTTCCCATTACGAACACAGGAGGAGGGTGAATGTGGAGAAAATCAATTTTGTGATAGCTGCACACCTGAGAAGATTACAGTCAGCTTAGGAATTTTTTTCTTTTTTGTGGGTTTTTTGTTGTTCTTTTTGGCTGCAAATTCACTGAAGTTCAAGTCTGTCCTAAGAAAGGTTGATGGAGTGAGGCTTGTTTAGCTTGGAGAAGGCTCCGAGAGACATCATTGTAGCATCCCAGTACTTGAAGGGAGCTTATAATCAGGAGGGCTAGTGACTTTTTACACAGTCTAAGTGATAGGACAAAGGGAAGTGGCTTTAAGCCAGAAGAGGAGAGATTTAGGTTAGTTGTCAGGCAGAAATTCTTTTACAGAGGGCAGTGAGGCACTGGCACTGCTGCCCAGAGCTGTGGGTGCCCCATCCCTGGAGGTGCCCAAGTTTGGATAGGCCCTGGGCAGCCTGAGCTGGTGGGGGACACCCAGCCCGTGGTAGGGATTGGGTTCTGGGTGGGCTTTAAGGTCCCCTACAAGCCATTCTATGATATATTCTTTCTTTGGAGCATTTGTAAGTGGAAAAAGATGGGACTCCTCTCTAGCTTGCTGCGCTACTATCAATCCAGCGAAAAAAAACTGTATCTTAAATATCACAGAGAAACAAGTCCAAACAGATCCATGACTCAAGATTATTCAGAAACATCTGTAATCGTTTAAGCTCTCATCACAGTTGAACCACACTAATGCCTTTAGCCACAGGATGGTTGGCTTAGCTTAAATTGCTTTCACTTGCTTTTCTTTAGCTGAAAATTACTTATTTAACAAGTATGTTATTGAGAGCAAGATGCATCGTTGCAAGAGAAGAAAGGCCTTTAATATACTCACAGTATAAGCAAAGCACTCATAGCAGAAGTGGCTATCCATGTCCTCCTTGAGAGAGATTTTGATTCTTAAAGTGAACTGTGTGGGAATAAAAATACAGGAATGTGAAAGTATGTTAGAATGTCATTTAGCATTTCTAGCATTGTAATTATGGACAAAGAAAGTGAAATCTGTGTGCGGTTACCCTAGGTGTAAACTCAGGGAAGGAGTCTTTCATCACTGCAAAGCATCTCCCTCGGTGTCTCCCCAAGTGCAATAAAGAGCAGTCTGGGTGATCAGAGTTGCTGGGGAACATCAACTTTGTTCTAGGAAAGTTGCAGAATGCAAATGGGAATATTAATTAGCATGAAATAGTTTGTAATGCCATAACAAATACTAAGTGTGAAATATTGCAATTAGTTATAATTATCATCATCATGTCTTAAAATGTTTTGACTGGGGGGGGGGGAAGTCCTTATTCCTTAAGTTATTCTTTGACATTTACCAAAGCAGATTAATTTTTATCCTCTCCTTCAGGGGAAAAAAATGTTTTCACTTGATAGCGTAGGATTAAGTTGCTGTTGCTTAAGTTACTGTGAAGGAAAGTGGACCAATGACTTGCAAGGGTTTTGAAAAGCTGACTTCTGTGCTGACTGGAGCCCCAATTTCATGTTTGTTGTGTTGTTTGGTGGCTGCTTGGACTACTTTTATTTATTGGCGCTCTGTTATGGATGACAGTATATTTAGCTGGGTCTTTTTGTGTGTTACAAATGTAATGACAAGTCTCGGCCACAGCTCGGCTCAAAGAGTGCTTGTGGCCAGCTTAGAGAATGGGGAGCTTCAGCTGGATCCTTCCTGTCTAAATAAATGAGGCAAGTAGAAAACTCAGCCTACTTCAAAGGTCTGGAGCTGCTTCCTTGTTTTATGGTAACCTATCCTGAAACATTTATTTTTTGTTTCATTTAAGGTCATCTAGAGTCTTCACCTTGATTTGGATAAAAAAGTAAAATTCTTAACTCCATGTTTGCTCAAAGATAAGATCAGCCAGTAGAAGCTATAGAACTTCTAAATTATAATGTTAATGATGCGAGCTGTCAAAACTCACCACTGAAATCCTCCTAATATTTTTACGTGTTATGACTACTTATGCTGTCTCAAACCAAATATTAAACTAGCAATCTTACTCTTTGCACTTCTTTACCTCATGTTATTCTGTGTGACAGTGCTTACTGAAACTAAACTCATCTGATTGTTTGGATTTATTTCCTTTGGGCATTGTAGCAGTAATTGCTAAATTCCTAATCCTAGTCAAATTCAAGTATTTTTCTATTAAAAAGGCATTTGTATAATATTTTTAATATGTCAATCAGATCTGATTTTTGTCTACTTCACAGTATTTAATGCATTCCTTGGTAGTGTTTGCTGTCACTAGCTCCTTTCATAATACCATCAGTATGTCTGCAGAAACATCAAGTACTTTCCAGCCAAGCTAGGTGTGTAATCCCTCCCTGGCAATCTTCACTTGAATGACTCTCTCCGTTCCTCTCCCTCATAGTACTAATTCTCACTGTATCTTGTTACTTCTTGTTACTGCTTGGGAATGACCTCTTGTCTAAATCCATTTCTCAGGAAGTTTTACTTTTCCTGTCAAATGAGTTACAAGGTGCTCCCTATGCTCTGGGCAGTGAAGGAGAAGGAGGCAGCTCAAGAGATGAGGACTGAATGTGGGAGGGGGATGGGGAATGCTGTGGGAGAAACAGCTGAGATGGACTCATGCAGCTAATAGCTCCATTGTGAGCCACATCCCATATAGGCTGAGTGGTAGCTGACATGCTACAAATCGGATCACAGAATAATAGGGGCTGGAAGAGACCTCTGGGGGTTGTTGAGTCCAACCCTCTGCTAATGCAGGTTCCCTACAGCAGATCACATAGGTAGGCGTCTGGTTGGGTATTGGTTATCTCCAGAGGGGGAGACTTCACAGCCTCTCTGGGCAGCTGGAAACAAGTTGTTATCCTCCCAGTTGTGAGAAGAGTTGTACCAAGTTTGTGGTGTAGATTTGAATCCCTGCCAGCATATATATGTTTGGTCTTTCCATCTCTCTGCCTAAGGATTTATGTAGGGATTATAGGGCATTATCACCCTTTTTAAATTTAGTATGGCTGAGATTAAACAACTTGAAAGACAGCATTTTCCCTTCATGACAGTTAATACATGATCTGATGGAAAAGCTTCCTAAATCAACAATGAAGTGACAACAGGAACAAAAACACTTGGCTTTCTGCCTGTTAGACAGCCCCAAAGCAGCTCTAGTAAAATACTTGGAAAAATTTCCTATTTATATAGAGTGCCATTTATAGATACTAGTCTCAGGAAGAAGAAAAATAGCTCTCTCCATATGCTGTGCAAGATGCCAATAAACTTTCTCCCTGTGTCATCTCTTAGCGTTGTTGTTACCATGTGATAACAAGTAAAAATTAACGAGAGCGGTTACAGACATAGGAAACTGCAGAATGATGAATAGTTGAAGGGGAATTTTTTTTATTTTGGAAAAGGGAAAAACGTTCTATATTTGAGGAGTGGTAATTAATCTTATGAAACTTCAATTCTGTTTGTCCAAATCTAAATCATGCTTAATCGCTAGAATAATTCTGCAGTCGTGAGTGATCAGTTAGGATTTTTTAATGATCTGTGAGAAAATGAGCTGGTAGAGCATTGTGTGGTTTGAACATACTCGCATTTGGTTTCAGTCCATAAATCAGAACATAGCCTTCTGACCCCCCAACAAGTTTTCTTTTTGAGTGGCTGGAGCACCTGGCAGTGCAGAGCCTGCTGTGCACCACTGTGACATAAAGGCTGTGTTGTTAACTGAGATGCATTTTAAAGATGTTGGGTACCAATTATTTTAGCTGATAGCAAAGACACAGTGTAAGAGTTACATATAGGAACACTTCTAAATGCTATTTTCAGAGTGTTACTGAAGCGTTTGTAGTATGTTGTTTTTTTTCTCCCTGATGCACCTGGCAGGGATATCCATTGCTGTGATGATCTATAATCAGTAGAAAGCAATCACCATTTCATCAGTGTATATTTGTGAGTAAATGATACAAAATCAGTGAGTTTAGAAGGGGATGGATATCAGTGCTGGGCAACTGCAACATATTGCTGGGTAAGATGGAATTATAGACAAGAAAATAATGAAGGGGCACATTTTGTTCCTGCATCCAAGAGAAAATGTGTTTTTTCCCTTTCTCTTCCCTCCTTCCTATTTTTAAGAGTAAATATGTGAGTAAAGCTTTATTATATGCAGAACTACTACATCAAGACAAAGATATAGCAAGGAAGGAAATTCATGGAGTTCATAATCAGTTGAAAGAAAAAAGCAAAATTTGACCTTTGAGGGATGACAGCTCTAAATAGATAAATAGTATGCCTCAGTTTATTCTTACGAGTTTAAGGAAGAGAAGGTTATAGTACAGATTTTTGCCTTGAAACTGAAAGATTGGAAAGGGTATGATTTTCTGTATCTGGCTGCAGTGTGATAGTTTAGTATAATTATCTCTCTGGAAACTCTTGCTAACTAGCTGTGCACAGAATGGGGGAAGCGATATTAAAAATGAATACATGCTCTTTCTGTCTGCAGTTGAGATAAGCAGCGTATATCTTTTTCTCTCTGTCTCTCATGGGGAAAAGGGGAGGAAAAATTCCTCTCTAAAAATATATTCTTCATTTCAGTATACTGAATCATTTTTACCCTCAAAAGGGTCTGCTACCAGGTCTAGGAGTTGCCTTCTGTGCAGGGAATGTGAATCCAGGAGAGAGATGCAAGCCTGAAAGGCATTTTTCTGATGGAGGTGCATTATTTATTTTGTAGAATCCTTAGAGTTGGAAGGGACTTTTAAGGGCTGTCTTGTCGAACTGCCCTGCACTGAACAGGGGCACCTACCACTCCATCAGCTGCTCAGAGCCCTTCCAGTCTGACCCTGGTGGACTCCAAGGATGGGACACTCACCACCTCTCTGAGCAGCCTGTGCCAGTTTCTCATGAACCTTATTGTAAAGGACTTATTCCTTTATGTCCAATCTAAATCTGCCATCTTTTAGTGCGAAGCCACTTCCCCTTTTCCTGTCACAACAGACCCTGCTGAAGAATATGTTCCCTTCTTTCTTGTATCTCCCCTTTAGATGCTGAAACGCTGCTATTGTGCTACACCAGAGTGGTTGGACTGCTATACTTAAAACTTTACTCAAGCAGAAAGTGCCACTCCCTTAATGTTCAGAGCTGTTTTGTCCTGGGACAGCATATGGTCCATTTGATGGAGTTAATTCTTCTGTTTGAGAGAAGGGCAGTCATACTGAGCTCCTCTCAGCTTGTTTATCTCAATGTTATTACCACTGGTGGTGACTCTAGAATAGGGGATGATATATATATATGTGTGTGTGTATATTCACATCCAAGAAGCAACCTACATTGACAAAGCATGCCATAGTCCTTCAAAAGCCAGCATTTAGCATAAACAGCATTTAGAACATCATGAGTTTTTTCAAGGAGCAGGGAACCTTACCTGAGCATTACCAGTTCTGAGCTAGCATGCTTTACGTGAGCTAGAGCCTCACCAGTGAAGAGAGAAGCTACTGCTTTACTTCAATCAAAAAGATTATCCTCTACCTCTTTATCTTTCACATGCTATCAGTTTCAGTATAATTCACTGAATTGCCCAGGGAGGATTTGAAGCAGTAGGGGAAGAGAACTGTTGCCTGAGTTGCAGGGTCTGGGGATTATGAGGATGCACCTGGAGGGAGGGAAATAAAAAGCTCAGTGTTGGGCTTTATCTGGGTCTGGTTGGGATGTTTGAAGGTACCCTTCCTTAAAAAGAGTATGGTTCTAATATCCTGCTTTGGGATGTCAGTGGGGTGAACAGGAAATTACTTGAGGGCTAAGAGGGAGGGATGTGTAAAGACCAAGCCTTTAATGTGCTGTCTAGGGAGTATGCAGAAAAGATAGCTGTGCTCTTACCTGAGGCTGAAGGCTGACTTGGTGATTCTGGCCAGTGAGACAGTGACTTCCTGTGCTTCTGGCCAGTGAGAAAGAACAGGGAAACTTCTAGCTGCTTTCTTTCTGTGAATGTTAAGTGTGGCCTTTGAAGGTGTATAAGGCCCTGCTGGTATCATATACCAAACTGATGGAGCCTACTCTTCTTAATGTTCCTGTTAACAAGAGCTTTTAAAGTTGCTAAAAGAGAGGATGCTTTAAAATATGTTAATAGGGAAAGCTTAGATTCAGGCTGGTGGGATCAGGAAGCTCTGCAAGTAAAACTAACTCTGTCCTTTGCATAAGCGATTTCATTTAAAATACTCTTCTTCTTCAAGCTTAAAAAAAAAAAAAAAAATCTTAAAAGCAATGAAAACTTATACTGAACTTCTCTGTACCTTGTTAGAAGTTCTTATGCAGTAAGGGAATTCTAAGAGCTTGTCTAGTTGCCTGGGGCATTTTGGTGCTCCAGAAGTAAGGCACGGGTTTTCTCCAAGTTAGCTTGAAATCAACTTTTTGGAGTAATCTCAAAAGCTACAATAAATGCCCACAACTGCAGGAAGAGAAGGCTGTGCTTTTATTTTCCTTTGCTTAAAACTAGGCACACTTCATATCTAAGCTAGAACTGAAGGATCTAGCCACTAAGGCTGCTCTTTGCAGCTCCCCCCCCCTTCCCTCCCTCTTTCTAAGGGAATACCATTTTGCTTGGCAGAGGATACCAATTATTACAGCATGCTCAGTCATATTCACAGCATTACACCTGATTAGCTTATGGTGCTCAACAAACTAAGCTACAAATGTAAATGAGGTGTGAAGCTCTGCTCTTGCCAAGCTGCTCACTGCTGACTGGCTCTCCAGAGCTTTCATCTGGGCTGTAAAAGAGCACTGACAACTCCTGTGCTTGGCTGATATGTATATTATCGATCATCTGTGGACAGCGGGTTGCTTCTGATCAGGCTGTCCAATACTTACATTGCAGAATCAAGCTTCTCTGCAAGTTAAATCTTATTTTAATTTGTAGCTGTATGATTGTTAACTGGGAATTGTGCTTGTTGCTTGCTGCGGGCTCCTGACTGACATCAGGCTGGACGGTAATTAATTACACTGAGAAAAAGGCTGGGCAGCATTCACTTTCCGCCCTGCCTTCGGGGTGGCTGGCAGCAGTGCTGCTTTCTTATTTCTAGTGTGCTAAACAGGAATGTTGAATGAATGATGCTGCTGCTGATAATGGTTCTCCCTGTAAGAGCTCGCTTCTGGTGGATATAAATCATTAATTAATTGCAGACTTCGACTAATGAGTTACTGTTGTCTCTGCTTTTTTTATTCAGAGGGTGGGACTGAGGTGCTGGCACTGCTTCCCAGAGCTGTGGGTACTCAATATCTGGAGGTGCCCAAGGCCAGATTGGTTGTGCCCTGGGCACCCAGCCTGGAGCAGGGGTTGGGGCTGTGGGGCCTTTAAGGTCCCCTCCAATCCAAACTGTTCTGTGATTTTTGTGCTTCTGTGGATTTTCTAAATTGGTACTGAATGTCTTCCTGCAGTGGAACTCCATGTAGAACTGAAGTGATTAATCGTGTCCCACTCTACAGGGAGAATCTAGTGAAAATATAGGCACATGTCAAAGTACTAGAGGAATTCTTTATTTTAATTCACAAGCAGCTTTTTTGTGTGAGAATATTTGCTTAGTCCCTCATTTTCTCGCTTCAGTCTCTGTCACTAGTAGGGGAAAAAAGCAAACCAAGTACAATAATCCAATTGATTGTCTTTCCACCTCCTGTTTGATAGCTTATTTCCTTGATATCTACTTTTAAAGCCTGATTCACGACCTTATGAAATGCATATCTGAAATTGTCTCTGGATTTCACAATATAGTCTCCTCTTATAATGGGGTGGCATTTGGAGGTGCCAATTTTACTTATTTTTGCAGGTGGCATAATGGACCTCTCTAACTGCTCTTGTGATCATCACTGCTTGTCACTTTCTTCTGATCTAATCACTGTGTGGCTAAACTGTGTCAAGATGCCACATGTCTCTTTCTCTACAGTTTCTCCAACCTGTCATTACTGTAACAAGTGTCACACCATGGCATCTGCTGTGTCATCATACATCACACAGCCTGGTTCATCTGATGTTAATTTCACAAATCATATGGAGCATTTGTGTGGAAGAGAAATATTTCAAAATCACATGGCCAACTTAACAGCTCTATATGCAAACAGTCAAATCTTTCTGCTTCTCAGTTTCCACCTTCAAGTGTAATTCCCAGTTCTACTGAAGTGATCTTCACAGTGGTCTTGCAGCCACTTCTGTACCAACTACAGCCAGAAAAAGAAGCAACTTATCCTTTCACTGTGCTGCCCTTCAATAGCCTGTGCTGTAATTGAGTGTGTGGCTTGTGTGAGTTATAATAATATTTTTCTATGGAAATGCTCAGATATTTAAGCAAAAAGGTTCTCAGTAAAGAAAATAGCTCATTCCTATTGTCAATATCATGACTCTGTATGTGACCTTAGCAGTGTATGCCACTGATATACCTGGTGAATGAACAGGTAGAGCTTGCTGTGCAAATAAGAGGCACTCAACATGATTTGATGATAAATGATAATGCAACGTGAAAACAAGTTTTGAATAATCATAAGCTGTTGCTTGTACTTGTGTGCCATGGCCTGTAGAAAAGGCGAAGAAGTCTGCAGTATAGTGGGTGAGGAAAAGACAAGAGGGTATTTGGAAGCAGAAATGAGAAGCCTTTACTAGAAAGAAAGAGGAGGAGAATAACAATGTGAGTGGAAAAAAATCATGAATATAAGGAAAGAGCATGAGGAAGAATGGGGCCTTCTTATAGCTAAATTAGTAGGAAGCAGAATGGAAATAGTGATGTATCATTTTTGTGTGTGTATATAGGTGCATACCAGATAAATGATGATAAAGTATACAAAATCAAATGCTTATGAGCTAGGAAGTATCGATGATTCTTGACCTTAACCGATTCTCCTTGCATGTGAATTGTGAGTCATGAGTTATGACTACATATTACTGCTAACACACCCGTAGCACCTTCAGAAATAACCAGTATCAGGATTAGTGGCTTTTTAAATTAAGCATTAAACTGTTTTTGTGGTAATTTGTTAGAAAAGGCTTAAACTTCCTCACCTGATCTGGCAATCTAATGGTAAAAGTGAAGTAGCTCTATTTTCCAGGTACAAATAGTTTTAGATACCACCATATCTCTTTAGAGAGAACACAGCTCACTGTATACCCTGACAGTTGATTGCATTTCTTCTTATTAAAATGCCATTACAGAAAGCTATCCATTTCCTCAAAAAAGAATCTATATATATACATAAGCTGCAAAGCTCTTAGAAGAAATCACTTTTCATAAATAGAAAAAATACAATAGTTTCTTTTCCGAGCAATTATCAACTGCATATCTCACAAATAACTATAATCATCCTTCTTGACATAAGACTGCATGAGGCTGATTTACAATACATAATAAACGCTTCTACTGTCACTGGAATGAGTCCAACATTCAGGCAACTTGGTGAGAGTGGGAGGGAAATCAGTTTTCTGTGTAGTGGCCTGCGAAGTCGTTTTCAATCCTGGTATAAACCAGGATAAACCTTGTCAATGCAACTTAACAACTTCCTTAACTTTTCCAAGTCTTTTTTTTTTAAAGTACAGAGACCCTTTATCTTCTGTTTGGTTTTTTTTTTTTCCCCCTCTTCATTTTCCCTTTGTGTTTGGCAATCCCATGTCTTCAACAGGAGTTAGGGGTGATGCTTTCATAAAGATGTTTTTCCCCTGAGTTAGAGTATCTTAGAGTTTCAGCTGTCAGGAAAACCTCTCTCTTTTTAGTGATTCTGTGATTATTACATTTACTAAGGTGGGAAAAGACCTCCAAGATCATCCAGTCCAACCACCAGTGATATTCCCCCACTAAACCATGTCCCACAATATGATGTCTAAATGTTTCTTGAATGCCTCCAGGGATGGTAACTCCACCACCTTCATGGGTAGCCTATTGCAGTGCCCGATCACTCAGAGCACAAATTTTTCCTAATATCCAACCTGAACCTCTCCTGGCACAACTTGAGGCCCTTCCCTCTCATTCTAATGCTAGTTATGTAGGTGAAGAGGCTAACCCCCACCTTGCCACAGTCTCCTTTTGGAGAATTGTAGAGAGCTGTAAGGTTTCTAGGCTGTGTCAGTAATTCTCACAGCTACTCAGAGGGAAGCAGTGTTGAGTTGCCAAGGAATTAACATCTCTAATTGTTTAACAGCCCTACCATCAAGTAGCAAACATGAGTCGGCGCTATACTAAAGTATTTGCTGAAATCTTTGCATCCATTGCATAGAAAAATAGCTTATAATTCATAATAAAAGATAGGCACTGTAGAGTTGATGATGACTTTTAATTATTTGGAGATGTTTCATTTCTGATGAAGATGTGGAGTTCGGTATTCTGGAAAGATGCTTTCCATGAGTGCTGTACAAGCTTAAGCTGAGAGGCCTGGAACAGTCTTATATTTATTGTTGCACTTGGTCTCTTTCCCTTTCCTCTTTTCCTCCAAAGTATTATTTATTAAGGTATATTGGTTTTATTTTTTGCTTGCATTTTGTTTGTTTTTAACAGAGATGGGGAGGAACAGTATTATTAACAATTTTGTGGAGGTTGGTGGCCCTGCATGCAGTGAGGGTTGGAACTTGATGATGCCTGGGGGTCCCTTCCAACTGAAACCATTTTATGAATATCAAAATTCAAGAGTAAAAATGTAATATCTCTATAAATATACTCACTGATTAAAATGAGATTTCTGTCCTTTTACAGCAGAGAACTGCTGCTCAATAATAGGGACTCACTTAAGGAACAAGTTGCAAGAACTGCTATTCTGAGGAGAATTTTTTCAAGTAGTGAAATGAAGTTGTAATTTTTTTATTACATTTTTTATAATGTAGGCTCATATTCCCTTCTCTCTTAACAACAGGCGTATTAGTGAACTTGAAAAAATCTATTTCCTATGTTTCACACCCCCTGCCAAGCTTGTGAGTAAATAAGCCTGCTACACCTTTTGGTACAGGCAGAGCTGTAAGAAGTGCCATTGTTTCTGATTGTCCTCATCTTCCTGGAAAGAAAATTTACCTGGAAAGGGGATGGAGAATGAGATTAGATTAATGGTTATGAATGGATAGAAACATTTCCTTTGAAATTACAATATTTAGCTGTGGGTACACCATCATTCAGGAAGTGGATAAATATAACTGGTTGCTCAAAGTAGTGGCTATGGCAACTGCCAAGGGAAAGAAAGCTGAATAATATCTTAACTTTCATTGTTCCAGGAAGGAACAGTCTGGATTGGTACGATAAAGACAAGATATCATTATCCTCCTTGTTAATCTTGATGCCATCTTGAATTATCAGAAGTTTATCCAGTTCTGGTCTGGAGGATTCAGTCATGGCAGTAGCTTCTTCTGCTTCTCCTTTGCATGCTGATGGAAAGGGAGATGCTGTGTTTGCCTCTTCCAGAGATTCTGCAGCTGTGGGAGAGGCATTACTATCAGGCAACACAGTGTGACCAGGAACGTTGTGCCCCTCAGGAATAGCAGAAGCTGAAGACTTGGCCTCTGCCTCACTCCAGTTGTGATTGTTGGGACATCCGCTGCCTCTGCTGCATTATTTTGTTCAGGGGTGTCTTTCCTCTTTCCCTGCACATCTTCTGGAACAACATTGCAGTTGGCAGGGTAAAGACAGGAGGGCAGGTCCTTGGCATCCAGTGCACCCTGTTCAGAGGCAGCAGTGTTGGCACCACTGGTGCTGCTTGGGGCCTTTTGAGTCTGGGCACCTGCGCACTGCTGCAGGGCCAGGACACACTCTGCATGTGGCCTGTGGGTAATACATGCCTGTTCTAACCTGAAAGAAGCTAGGGTTTATATAAGCAGCAGAAAACAGATGACTCTTACTTAACCAGGGCAATTATTATCCTACAGGGAACAGTGACTTGGTTACTATTCAGCAGACACCTAGAGCAATTGCTGAAGTATTTCCAGATTCCTACTGGGTACCTATGGAGCAGCCACAGCACCAGCTGCTCTAATGTGCTATTCCATACAGTACCTGTGCTTTCACCTATAAATTCCATCTGTTGAGTTCTATTTCATCCCAATAAAAGGATGTTCTAACCTACATGCATTTCTAATGTTGTACATTTGTAATGTATGTATGCTTTTTTTTCTAAACAAACCTTGTGAGAGGTAAACCACATCAATTCTTCCTCTTACTGCCCATTCTATATGGGAGTTCCTCTGCTTGTGATCAGTTGAACACATACTGTTCCCAAGTGCAGGTTAACTTAAAAAAAGTCTGGGATATCTTACCACAGCAAATAATAATTTTATTAAAAAAGAAAAAATGGGATTTTTTTTGTACACGCTAGTCCTTGTAAGGTTGTTGTTTTTCCAGACTTTATTTGGAGAAACTAGTTTCTACTGAAGAAACAGACAGTGAAATCAGCAGAGGCTCCCTATTCCACCCCCCAAAATGACCACTTATCATAAATAGAGCTGTTGCTGCAGAACTTGCGCCATTAGTTGTGTTCTGGCAAGGTTCTTATATGTAGCATCTGCAATACCAGATGCAGACTGTAGGATTATGACAAAATATCACTTAAGAAACTTCATGTGTGTTGCTCCCAGCATAGAATCAAAAAGGTTGGAAAAGACTTCTAAGATCATCTGCCTGTTCTTTTATTTAAATATATATCCATGCATATTAAAAGGAATCTTTTGTGATCTTATCCTAGAAACTATGGTAACTAGTACTACTGACTTCTGCTTACTTCTTTACAAAGAACCAAGGTTTTGATGCACCAGAGAATGTAGGAAACTGGTTATTTCTCTTAAAATTTTAAGTTACTTTTAGTAACAGTTTGTTCTGTCTTATTTCTTGCTATACTTCAACAAAGGGCAACAGAACAGTTAGAAAGTTTGTGATTTAATACCTTTGATCCCTGTAGGATGAGGAAGTAGCAGCAGATGTGGCTCCAGTTTCTCCTGTAGTATTTTTCTGGCTGTGAGAGTTTGAACAAGTCATTCAAGTAAAAATAATAAAAATAATGAGGGGGGGGGAGAAAAAACACAAAAGCTTTGCATCTGAAGTTAATCTACAAAGAAAATCATAGGAAGATTTATTTTGCTTTTTTTTTTTTTTTGAAATGTGAAAGCAGAGGGCACCAAGAATGGTTATTTCTGGGGGCTCTTCGTCCTCTAGAGGAAAATGGTGATGTAGATAGAGGGCTGAGAGGGAAAAAAAAAGTTGCAATTTGACAGGTTTCTGATCAAAACAGTGGAGAATATCTAGAGCAGGAAACTAAGGCAAGAAAGAGCATGATGTTGGTTCTTGTGTAAGTGTGCCACTTGCTGCAAAGCATGAAGAGTTCAGAGAGCCTGTGCAAGGCTGGTTGGCTCTCTAGCCAGGATGGTTGGATGTGACTCCCTGCCAGCTTTGAGTGCTGGCACCTCAGCATGGACCTGTGTTTCATTTCTTGTATACCTGAGCTTTCCCAGGGCCTTTTGGATGACTAAGCCCTGGGGGAAATCAGGGAAGCATGGAAGCTGCTGAGGTGATGGGAGCTCGTGCACAGAAATCCAGTGGGGAGAATGTAGTCAAGGTTGTTTAGGGATCTTCTTCCTTCTCCCTTTTCAGGACAAGCCAAAGCAAAGGCAAGGCCAGCTTTGCACTCCAAATATCATAGTTGTGGTATAAATCATGATGACTACTTTAGGACAGAGGAATTGCTCTTACCTAAAAATGCTTTGCATAAAGAAAATAAAATCTCTTTCTTAGCCCATGCTTTGTGACACAGGTGTATCTGATGGGAAGGAGTTTGTTTCCCCTGCCTTACCTCCAGGAGCACCTCTGGAGTTGTAATGTCTTGGAAAAGTTTAGAACTTAATGGTGTTTTCTCTCCACACAATAGGAATGTGCTGTCTGCTGATGCCCTCCAGGAGGAGGTGGAGGAGGTTGCTGGTGTGGCACAATCTATGAGATGTGGACCGTGTGTGGGGGGCTGCTCTTTGCTCTGGTGAAGCACTTCAGTCATCTCTTCAGGCTGCTCTTCAGCTCTGTGAGTACACTGGTTTACTTTCTAAAATATATTTTAGTCTGCTGGTGCACCTTTATGTCTACCAGACCTTGTCTGCTGTTAGCAGGGACAGGACACAGCTTTCCATCGCCGTCCAGTTGAAGATGAATTTAGCATGAATATGTGCTGTACCATGTGGTAAACATGCTGTGTTGGAGGTTACTGTTTGCTCTGCCATAGTTGACAGCAGGCAGGGATATGAGAAAATGCAATGGAGGTGTTTAAGGCCAGGTTGGATGGGGCCTGGGCAACCTGATCTAGTACTGGATTTTAGTGGCTGGCAACCCTGCCTGAGGAATGGGGGTTGGAACTTGATGATCCTTGAGGTCCCTACCAATCCAAGCCATGCTATGATTCTGTGAGTATTGTGCTATATGTGAAAGGAGCAATTGGGGAAGGGGTTTGTACTGGTACTGCTTCTGTGCCCTTTGTTTGTCTCAGATGGCCTCAGTGAATTTGGGATTCAGAGTGGGAGAATGACCCTCTTCTTGGCTGCCTCCTGCCTGGAAGGTCTGTGGCTTTTCAGTGAGCTTCTGTTGTTTGAGAGCTATTGCAAAGCAATTGTACGATTGTGGGAATGAGTTTGTAAATCATTGGTATATGTTGTATTGCTTCCTTTATGTTTATTCTCATGTGGCTTTTCTTTAAAAGGTTGAACACTTGTTCACCTCAATGTGAATAATATACATGCAGGTTACGTTTTGTAGTCTAATTCCCGTGCAGCTGCTGTCTGTCTCTGACTGGAGCAGTCAAAATACTGTAGGATTTCATTTATTGATCCAACTGTTCAAGAGTGGTGCGTTACAGGGAAGTAAATCATGCAAACTGCAAGTGGAGGAAAGAACATCAGTGCCTTACAAGGAGCACTTTTGGTCTGTGCTGAAGGGTGGTTCTGTGTGGTTACGGTGGCCTCATACCTCCTGCTGAACTTCCAAACCAAGTGAAAGGGCTCTGGGCTGACTTGTAGGCATGCTCTCCAAGCATCAGTTACTGTTACTACTTTTTTTTTTTTTTACTATATCTTCAAGCTTCAGCTGCCATAGCTGATCCTGCAACAAGCAAAGAATTGGCAAGTTAGGATATCTATTAATTCCCTACAGCTGTCGGAAGTTTTTAATATATTCACTGTCCACTGTAGGAAAGCCTTGCAAATCACATCACAAGGCACGCTCCTTGGAGGAAAATTGCTCCCTTGCACTTAGATATTACCAATTTTCGCTCACTGCATGCGGGCAGCCGGTGTCACCCAGAGCCCGTGCCACTATTGCAGTAGCTGTCCTTGTGCTATGCCTGCTGCTGTGGGGACCTGCTCCTGGCTCTGCTCCTGCATGGGGACATCTGGCAGCACCAAGGGAGCTACCTGCTCTGTCTCAGGATCCAATTGCTGCCTTTATTGATGCTTGTTGCAGCAGTAGTTCTCACACCAGTGTTGCCAATCTGTTTCTTTTGAAAACCCTGTGTCAGATTTAAGGTGAGGAATGGGGAACCAGGATCTACTCCTGAGGTCACCGGACACAGAAATTCCCCAGTGGGTTCTCCCTGTCCTCAGCAGTGCCTGGGCCAGGACTGTCCTTATGCTGGTACAACATACCTTAGGCTTTGGGGCAATAAGGAGGTGACTGCAGCAGCTCTCATTTCACAAAGGCTGGAAAGCAGCCAGCCATGAGCTACTGAGTTTGCCTTCTGCTTGCCTTTGATAAGGCCAGGGTATTAGGTCTGCCACTAGAGCTGTGGAGCTTCTGTTCTGCCCTTTTTCAAACTGCTCTTCTGGTGGCGATTCCCCCAGCATCACATAACTTGAGCACTGCTGTGCTGAGAGCAGCTGGAGGCTGACTGTTGTGAAGCCCATTTCATGACAAGCCACTGTTTTAACTCCTTCAGTACAAGTTTGTGGTGCTGACTGGTATTTGCAATTTAATTTAGGGCAGCCTGGTAATGTCTAGACACTGCAGTGCTGATGTTTCCTTTAAGGAACTGTTGGCAGGAATTATTTCAGTATCAGAGTTTGCTTGCTGTGTGCAGCCAGTGATCGCACAGCAGTTAAATGTAATAACTCTCTAATGGCGTCTGCCTGCTGCAGTGTTGTTGCTTGTTATCGGTGAGGCACTTGGGGAAAAGGGACTTTCCTGAGACTTCTGCATGGGAATTTATTGTAAAAGGGAAGCTGAGCTTTAAATTGGAGCCGTCGGGTCCAGTCTTTGGGGTGGGGAGGAAACATCTGGGATGCCAGGGATTTTCCATGGAAAGTGGTCTCTCACGGCATCCTGGGAGCTCTGCAGGCTGCCAGATGACTAGCAGGCTCATGCTCATGTACCCACATTGTCCTCCAACCTCGGGCAAGTCTCTCAGTTTCATCCTTTGCATCCCTCTAGTGTAAAGTCTTAATTTGCTACTGTGAGGTCAGTATTTGCACGTGTCTTTAAAGTAGAGCTGTGGAGGGTAAATCTGGCCTCATGGGAGTAGCTGAGCCAGACACCTCAGTGCTTTGCAGAATGTCCATGAGCCACTCAGCATGCGCTGCCCGCAGGGGTTTAATTGCTCCGGAGGACACCTAGACCTAAACAGCCACTGGGAAATGAGCAACAGGAGACAGTCTGCTACAGAGGTCCTTTTGAATGTCAAGCTGCTGGAAACCCCCAAAGAAATACAATGCTGAAGGTTAAGGGCATCGAGTAGTGGATTTGAAGCAAATATTAAATTTTATTGCTAAAAGAATTGAGCAATACAGCGTGCATAAATTTTAAAGTTTAAGTCTATCAATTGACTTGGATTTAAACCTAACCAGCTGGCCACAACTTTCGTGTCCCCACCTACAGCAGCATGACCCCCTGGGGCAGCTATATGCAGCATGCTAAGCAATACAGCTGCTGTGGGAACTGGAAGAGCTACTGGAAATGAACCTTTCATTCACACCACACCTGTGCCTCCCTGAGTACTCTGATATGTGTCAATAGATTATCTGATTCATAAAGCTGCTGTCTGAAAGAGATGCTGTTAAAAGAAATAGTTATTAAAAACAGCAAGGGCTGTCTCTTGTATTGGAGTGGAAGGGCTCCCTGGTACTGTCACTGCTGCTCCTTGCTGCTAGAAGCAGCAGCTCAGAGCGATCCATCAGATTTGGCAGGATTAGGAATCACAGGCCAGCAGTCAGCACAGTACTGTGGGTCTTGATATCAGGAATTTCCCTGCCTGAGAAGAGGGCCTGGAATGCACATGCCACTGTCTCTTTCAGAACTTTGCTTGGTATTGGACTTTGCTTGGAGTTGAAGAGAATACAGTGGTAGCATTGAAATACAGCACAAAGGTACTAAGAGTGTCCTGAAACTGAGGTGCCTTTTTTTACTGAGCTACTTCACACCAGCTTGCTAGCAAGCAATCCAGAAATGTAAATGTGCTTCACCTTTGCAAGATAATTTTAATTGACAAAACAGAAGTGTTATGGTTTGGGGTAAGGTCAGGGAGGTGGCAGTGTGATAGCAAGGAATTTGCTGTCATCAGTTGCGGTGGCCACAGGTTAGGAGCAGAGAACTGCAATAACCTCTGTTAAACTGTTGCTCTTTTCAAATGCAAATAACACCGGATTTCAAAGACCTGCAAAAGTAATTTCAGTGATTTCTCCAGCTCCTCTTTAAGCAGATTGATCTACAAAATAATTCTCTGCTGTTCTCTATGTATTTGGATTCCTTCTTATGAGAACTAGGCAGTATTTTCGTTCTGCTATCTGCTTTTCCTGCAGATCTTTTCTGATGTAAAACTACTTATTTAGTCAGAATCAGAGATAAAGCATTTAAGCAGCAGTGATGAGCAGACTATCTGAGCAAAAATTTGCAGTAATTTCCCAGGGAATAGGTTCCTTCGGAAGGCTTTTCAACAAAAGGAAGGGCAGATCAGTGGCTCCTTTGTAGGGAGGATGGACAGGCTTTAATATTACCATAACTTCATCAGGATACATTCAGCAGACACCTGATGCTGCTTGCCCACGCACTGCTTTGGCGTGTTTTTCTGGCTCTCAGCAGCCACTGTAGCTCTCAAGTCTTTGTGAGACCTCACTTAAGATGAGTGACTGAATAGACCTGACTGAGCCAAACTGCTTCCAACATGCTGGCTGCCTCCAGATCTGCCAGCTCCACTGGGTTCAAGAGCTGCTCCTGCCTTTCCCTCATTCAGGAAAGCTGTACTGACGTACCTCAAACCATGCCAACACCAGAAGTTAGATTTCTGTTGTGCGGATTTCCTGATGTGAACGGTGATCAATAGGTTTTGATGAAAGGAACTTATTTCCTCACTTCAGTTTTGGGTGGTGCTTAGTAGAGATGGTTACTGGTGCATTTTGCAACTTTTGTTTTTTGAACGTTGAGCTTGCTGTACTGCACGCTGAAAACCCTTGACATTTGTCTTGTATACTATTTTCTCCTTTCATGTTTGTTGAAAAGTCACATTTAGACAGTCTAAAAGAAGTGCTTCCTGATGTAAAAATTAAGGCATGATGCTTTTATTGAAGAGCCAAGAACAAGACTATAGGATTTTTACATTCAGGTAGTTATATGGATAAATAGACCCAGCATATTTCCTTCCAAATAGTAATAATACAGACAGGTCACAGTTGTGTCAAACACATAAGATTTTTACTTACAGAGGAAAATAAACAGAACTGTTTTATTGGTCCCCATGAGATTGTAGGCAAGTCAAAGCCAGATACACTGAATCTAGACGTGACCCATGTGTTCTCTGGGGATGTGGTATTGTATTGTGTGAAGACAGTAAATCATATGTCTGCATGACTAGTTTAAATATTTGACTCCTTTTTGCTGACAGCATAAAGCCAAGCTTCCTTGAAGGTGGTACTCATAACTAAACTGAGACTGCTGTTCAGGTAGAAGGGCGTTGCTCTTTTAGGAATCAGGCAGAGCTTGGATGCTTATTCCAGAAAGCTGTCAGGACTTCAACAACAGCATTGGTTTGAGGAGTGTGTGGTTTTATTAGCTAAGCGTTCTTGAAATGTACTTTATTATTTCTGAGTGTTTGTTGTTCATTTATAATGCAGCTGTGCTGATAGATTTCAGGATGCTATGGCAAGCATCTAAGTGACTGTTCAAAGGTCAGCTTCTTCCAGGCAGTTTTCTTTAAGATCATGTATAACTTGTGACAGTAGGGGGATTTTTAATAGCAAGAAAGAAGAAAACATCTTCATTTACCTTAAGACAGATGTGAGCACAGTGACTAAGGCATTCTTCTAGGTTGCAGCAAAAAGGCTTCAAGTCCTTGTAGCAAACTAGATGCAGTGGACATTCTCTGTGTCCTTAGTTGCGGAGTATTGGCTGGGCTGGGAGGGAAGATGCTGCTGCTCTCTCCCATGCTTTCATTGAACAGTAAAATATCTCATCTGTTTTCCTTGGACTTGAGCCTAGGCAGCATAAACGTGTGAAAAATGAGCTCTGATTTGCATATGATATTTATATAGAATTATGCCTATATTTATGAAAACATCTCTATTTATGGATTCAGTTTAAGTTAACCATTTTTTCATTAGAAGAGCACGTACATGTTTTATTCTTAACCCTTTGGTGCTACCATCTGTGAGACATTCTGCTAACACCAACTAAGCCTAACTGCTCTTCACGAGGCCTGCTAATAAATAAATGGAAGTAATTAAATCTGAAGAAGTGGTGTTCCTGTGGTTGTCCTGAAGAGTTGGAAAGTGTATGGTTGAAGAAAGTTTTCAAATTGGGTAGAAGAGTTCTTAGTCTGTGAAATTTGTGTTACTGAAGAAGGAAAAATATTTCTGTATCTCTTTAACAGCTGTGAGAACCAGTGAAGAGACTGAGATAACTTTTTTAGGAAAAAAAGTAAACCACTTGGTGTTGTCCTGTTAATTGGTATCCTTCCCATTTAAATAGAGTCAGGTGCCTTTTGAGTTGGCTAAAACCAGCCATGGAATGTGTAAAATCATGACCTGTGTACTTACTATTGATCCAACAGTGAGTATTTGCACTTTGACTAATAAAAACTCTAGTTAGCCTTGAAGATGAGAGGATGCCTATTTCATTTCTGATTCAGAATTTGAAGCTCTGGCCTTTTCCCCTTTTCCTCCAGCTTGGTACTTGACAGTCATCTTTTTGCTTGTTTTATCTTGTATTTATGAAAAGACTGTTTGCAGAATGTTTTTAGAAGCTGCCCATATGGTGGTGAGTTGAGATACCCAAACTGGAATGAGTCATTTGGCAGCTGATTAAATCTGAATGTTCTTTTGTTTGCTTGCTGTACACTGTATGGTTTAAAGCACATGTTAGGAAACATTACAGTGCAGTGCATTTTTGCTCAAAGAAACCGTCAAGGTCTGGGTCTCCTTGTGCTGGATAAATACAGATGCAGCACTTGAATATTTAATGGGAGGTAAAAGACATCAACCAAGAGGATATAGGAAGATTGGCTTTTTAAAATTTTTCTTTAATCAGAATCTTGTGCTGTTATATTTCAGCCCTTCAGATTTTTGCTGTGGATTGATCATAGCAGAATGCTGCGTGCTTGTCCCCGTCCCTTCATCTTGCAGCTGCAGTATTGCATCCCTGCATGGGACTGGTCCTCTCAAGCCAGCACAGCCCAAGCACAACCACTGAGCAGCGAGACTTTCCCATGCTTGCTGTTTTCCTTTGATAGCAGAGGTGTTTTATAACAGGCAATATCCTTCAGCTTATTCCATTGACTCCAAGTACAGTGCATCCCTTAATGTGAATTCAAGTATTGCTGACTTCAGTAGCTGACAATAGGGGGGTTCTGATGATTGAATATAAAGCCCCCAAGCACAGCACGCACTGCATATTGCTGACAGAATTTAACAGCAACTTTTCAGCTTTCAAGATTTCCTTCTTGAAAGCGAGGAGAAAAGGCTGATGAGTAGAAATTTTTACTGTGACTCTAGAAATTAATACCAGTGCATAATTGATTAATGTCCTCAGCACTATCTAATTTCCCACATGGAACAATCATCACAACCTCAAGCAAGCTTTTGTACCGATGATGTTTTTGGCTTAAGACTCTCTTTTGCAGCCTGACCATAAATCCTATGTAGAATAGTAAGGTTTCATCAAAGAATTTCTGCAATTTGCTGGAGCAAAGAATTGTGGTATTTGGAGTAGGAAGTTTTGATGATAGGGTGAATATTTTGCCAATGGAGAAGAAGGGATTAAGTGGTATTGTGAAAGACCGGGAGATGGGATGCTCTGGCCTGGTTCTGAGGGATAAGGAGAAACCAAGGGTAATGACAAAGATAAGTTGAGGTGGGGTGGATGGGGAATGACATCAGAAGAAAAGGTGAACAAAAATAACAAACATAAACTGTCCCTTTTTACGTCTGCTTAATTGAACTACTAGCAAAAAGTTGATGCCTAGTGCTTGGGGAACACTTAAAGAAATCTGCAATGGTGCAATAAGCCAAATGGGGATAGTGAATAAGAAATAGCATTTGAAATCCTTCAATTATTTAGTGGATTGCATCCTTGGAAGAAGACCAACCAGATTTAAATAGAAAAGGATTGAGAAAACCCTCAAAAATAAGGTTGGGTTGATCTGGCAAGATCTCAACTGTGTTATTTCATTCCCTGTGTCATCTTAATCCTCCATCCTTCTGCTGAATGACTTCCTAAGTAACAATACCTCTGAGCTTTTGTTAGTTCTCCAGCTTCCCAACTTGTGCTGCTGCACATAATGATGCCACACATTTATTGGAGCTTATGAAATAGTTACCTGAAACCTCCAAGTCATTAGTAAGCTTGGCTCAGATTCGTTTATTTTCAATGAGATGTTTATGGAATTGTAGTTCTACAAGGAGCTGGTCACTAATTAGGACGCAGCAATTTGATAGAAGAAGAGAGAACTGAAATAAACATTCTGGGACTCAGATGCAGGAAGGTGTTTTTCTAGACCTTGATTTCCCAATGGCTTGACTTTACATATTTCCATTCCAGGAATTTTATTAGAGCAGCAAAGGTCTCAGTATTTTCATTGCAGAGGCTATGAGGAAAGGCTGCCCAGACTCACTGCATTCCCCTGCCTGTCCTCTGGGAGTCACAATTATGTGCCCTTTACAGTGCCTTCCAAGCTGCTGAGCATATAATTTTTGATAACTCCAGTTCATACTTACATGAGTGCTATTTCATCCTGTTGCAAAGAATTCCTATGGAATTCTACTGAAAATGCCTTATTTATTAATTTTTTCACTAACCAGTACGATTTTTTTCTGTTACTATTTTGTGTACCCAGTATT
>JAOWBP010002392.1:25013665-25031168 GCA_028571105.1 Tragopan temminckii | reverse complement strand
GCTCCAGAAGAGCAGTACATAGAACTCTTCATATTCTAATACTCATTTTTATTTTCTCAACTTTTGGTAGAGACGAGCAAAACACACAGTCATTTACTGTTGTGCAAAGAAAGCAGATTGTAAGGCTCTTTACAACTACGTGAGGAGAGAAGTAAAGAAGAATATTAAAACTTAATTATGAATGGAGAAAACTAATTGCGTAAATAAAAAATATTTTTTGTACAAAGGGCTACTTCTGTAAAATTCTCTGAGTATCTGAATGTCTACAAATGAGGTGTAATGGTACAGAACAACTGCAAAAGTGAATGATAGCCATTTCTTTCGACTATTAAGTGATACAGACACATTTCTACAGTAGAAAACCAGCAGTGGTCATTTGTAATGGACTGCAGATGAAATTTGAGTACTTCACGTTGATGGGGCCCTGGCAATGACTCCTTTTTAGCAAAGTATGACAGTACTTGTTTGGCGGGTGTACAAAGGTGTTGCTGAGGGTAAACAAGCAGCTGAGAGGAGCAGTGTGTGGCAGTCCACCTCATCTACAAGACTGGCATTTCCATTTGCTCTGCAAATTAGTATGTCAATCAGATTTTTTTTTTTTAAATGTTGTATGTTTGTATGCATCTTGTATGTGTGAGTTGCAGACATAACTGAGTTGAAGCTTTCTTGAAAACGTAGAAATGTCTGCATGATTTGTCAAGGATATTTTTGTGCTTTTCTAACTCTTGGTACATAAGGGAAGTGAGCGATTGCTGCACTACTCTTGTAGTGATGGTGTGGGAGCATTTTGCAAAACACCTGCCCAAGAGTAATTTCCAGCAATACTTTTGTTAGAGAGCTTTTTATTTATTTATTTTTTTTTTAACTTTTGTGCCTATGATTCATCCCTTTCAGAGCCTGAGTTGCTCAGAGAATGTGCATTATACTGTTCAGCTTCTCTATGCCTCAGACTTAGATATCAAGATAGCTTTCTGCCTCGTCTCATGCGGTTTAATGGATTCAATTAAATGTACTTAAAAGTTTCTGATTGTTAAAGGTGGCATTGTTTGGTGAGCTGCTCAAATGCTTTAGGTACAGACATAGGTATGAAACATCTTTTGTTCTCTTCTGTCTGTGGTCTTGTGAGAGAAAGTTGGGATGAATTCTTGATTAAAATAAAACTAAAATGCAGCCGTGGAATTTGTTCTTATACTGTCTCGTATGGGGTTTTACCTGATGGAAATGTTTATCTATTAAGTTACTCAGAAGTACTGGCTAGACTAAAGAGTAGAACTGTTTAAAAACTTCCTGAGAACTATTTGGGTTAGCAGGTATATCAGTTGTTTTATAAAGATATTGTGAAGTACATAAGGATGTGGCAAATTAAATGCAAGTAGATAAGAGGAACATTTTTTCTGTTAATGAAAATTACAGTAATTGCATCTCAGGTTTGATTGCTTAGTACCTGGTTATGCAAAAATCAATGTGATTTTTTTCCAGCTTAGTCAACCCCCCTTCTAGTTCTTCCTAGCTCAGACTTTCCAGTGCAGTATTCTTTTCAAAGTTTGTCTAATTCTCTCTCTACTAAAATTACTGATTTTTCTTCATGATCCAAAGATACTGATTCAAAAATAATAATCTTGTGTTTCAGAAGCTCATCCATTCTGTCCCCAAAGCTAACAACGTTCATCTTTACAATTAATCTGAGCACTAGGTCTCAATGAATATTTAATTAAATCACTTTCTCTTGCTGTTTCTAAAATGCTATTCATGAGATTTTCATAGCTATCTGATAAGGCATTAGGAAAAGACTCACTTCCTTCAGACAGGGATCTTTTTCCAGTCTGCTGTGTTAGATGAGTTCTTTCTTTCGTATTGTGGTGCTGGTTGTTTTACTACATGTAGCATCCCTCCCCCCTCTAAATCTGCGTGTTCCAGTTAAATGATGGTCATTCAGGCAAACCATACTCCAGGCTTTCCATTTATGTACTTTTGCAGAGCAGCAGTTGTGTGGATTAAAACATTCCTTGAATCTATGTGGGTCACCTCGAAAGTAATGTCTCCTATTTATTTCCATGGAAACTCTAACAGACACAAAGAGCACAGTAACACTGTCTGATAGAGCAAATTCTCAGCTACAGAACACAGAACTGCATGGCTCTGGACTGAAGCTTTTATTTCCTATCGTATGTCTGTTTTGCTTTTGCTTTTCAACCTGACTGTACTCTCTATGCAGCTCCGTGCTGTGTAGTTTGCACTTGTGAGGATGAACTGTCATCACCTTGGTGATCTCTGCTGTATGCTCAACTCTGACATTGAAATACCTATTATTTAACTCATTTTTTGCATAAGTCTACTTCTACGCAATGTGATATTATTGATTAGAATATTTTAAATGTACAAAATATTGCACAGCTAATAATTGGTCAATTATTACTTAGTCTTTTTCCACAGTATTTGCCTTTTTACCATCCTTACCTTTCCAGTCTTCTAATAGATAAAGTCCTTGGAAAGATCAAGTAAGCAAAAAAAAAAACAAACAAAAAACAAAACAAAACAAAAAAACTAAAAGAGTCAGTTGAATCAGGATGGATTGCTGGAGCCTGGTGAAATCTGGAGCCTCCCTTTTGGCCTGAGAGATACTCTTCGTCTCCTTGAAACAGGGAGTTCCCTGTGACGCTTTTATATAGCTGCAGATTCTGTAACAAAATAAAGTATAAATACTTTATTTTTATACTTTATAAATACTATGGGAGTCTGTAACGAGTATTTATGTTTATTTTATCTTGGATTTAATATACACCGTATTAACTGCTCATTCAGGCAAATCAGACTTTCAAGCGGTGAAAGCTGGTATAAAATTGCTCAGGCAATAGCTATTGCAAAGCAGAAGGGAATGAATGGAGTTTCCTACTTCAGTTCAATGAGGACTGTAGTGGTCTTTGAGCACAAAGGCAAATGAAATAAAAGGAGCTGCCAGTGGAAGTTATTTGATGAAGACTTGTGGTTAATGGTCACGTCTGAGGGTGTGCTTACTGCAGTCTACTTGTATTTGTGTTAAAATGGATCCCACAGGCCCAGCAGAGATTGGATTCCCACTGCACTAAAACTGAAAAAGAACACCTTCTAATATTTTAATCTAATATTAGTCGTGCTTCGAGAAAACATGTTTTTATCCTGAAATTTTGAAGCCTAACAGAAATATTTAGAACACAAGATAGAAACAGATCATAACTTGCTGAGCTGAATGTATGAGCAAACTAAGATTTATATCCTTTTTACCACACTGCTCACTTAAGAGTGCAGATGGGGAATGAAGTCAGGTTTGTCAGGCATGTTCTTTGTCAAGAACTAATCATAAAAAAAGATGCAGAAAACACTTCATCAGATAGATGTTAGTCAGAATATTGTTACAAATCTATTTTTGACAATGCCATTTTATTGGTTAACTTTTTGTATATACAGCATCTTTGTTATTCAAATCCATAGCTTTAAATACTGAATATATGGCCTGGAAGCCATAAAGCCTCCTTAGGCTGCAAGACAAATGTCGCTTTTTTTTCCCCTTCATTAATAACTATTAAATATTTTTAGAAACAGTTCCATAAACCTGTAGCTTGAGGAAGCTTATCATCCTTCAACAAGAAATGTCCACAGGTAAGTATTCAATTCCATCCTTAATGCACATCTAATTCCAAAATGTCATGAGCTTTTGAGAATAGGCTGTTATATTTCAGATAACTCTAAGACTTCTCTATGAACAACAACCATTGCATATCAGAAAGACTTTCCTCTTTCAGCAGATTAAATAATTTGAATTGTTTAGAGGAAATAATTAAACTCTCATTAACAATTGGATACTAGAAATGCTTTTGTGTTTAACCTTTTTCTGGTTCCCCTTTAGAAATTTTTCTGTAGCCTATAGCTATATAATCATAGCAAGTTTCCAGTTTCTTTGTAAATGAGTGCCTTGGGAGCAAACCTGAGAAAAATAATGCCTTCTGCTTTCTTGCTTGTATCTGAATGAATAAAAATGAAACTGTAATGAAAATATTGTTATTTTTGCTGAGGAGCAGATCTTGTTCAGTTATGTGGGAGAGAAGCCAGCACAATGTAATGAACTTGTTGCGTGCAATTAAAAGTAATACATTATTTGGTCATAGATGCCCTCTTACAGATCATCTTGAGAATTCAGTGTTAACTTTGCAAGAAGAGAGAAGGAACTGTATTTTTCCAATGAGAGAATGAAGAGACATTTTGAAAGCTTTATATGATAATTTTGTTAGCAAACCTGTTTTCATCTGCCTGTCACTTCTTGTAGTACATGTTTTTTTTTAAAGCTGTATGTGAAGCATGTAGCACAGTGAGTCTAGCTCCATGGCAAGAAATCAGGCAATGCTGCTAATGTGAGGGAAATCAGTACAATGTTTTTATGTTAAGATTATAAAATAATTTTTCTCATAATTCCATCTGTGAGGTGAGCTATTAATTCCCTGTTGCAGTTTTCAGTTTCTTGTTTATCCAAGCACACAATTTTAGATATAAAAAGAAGCATCTCCGTTAAGCTGTTAAGTATTTTTGGAGTTCCTGTTGTTTGGAACAGAATTGTCTGTATTGGAAGGATACCAATATGTTTACTTTAATAGTGTTTGGCTGTAGAAGACTGGGGAGTGGTGGTGGGGAAAGCTTTATTGGCAATTGTAGAAAGGCAAGTTAAAAAGACATTTGATCCTTATGTATGCCTTTTTTTCCTGTTTCTAGTAAAAGCTTTCGTGGTGTGTTCATTGAGGAAAATGGTGAGCCCTAAAAATTGTATGCTTATCAATTTCTATGTCTCAGAGAATGAAAGTTCAGTGTCAGAACAAGCAAGATGAATGCCTTTTTTCTACCCTTTTCAACTTTTTGGGTTTTTTTTTAAGGTCTTTGAAACAATAAAAAGTCAGAGTTAAAGACATTTAGATTAATCATTTCTGGGCACGATGTACTTCTGGGAGAAACACAATACAGATGCATAATAGCAATCATCAGCTGCTGTTTGCAGCTTTGCAAGGAGTAATTTTTTTTTTCTTATTGGGTACCAAGGTACCTTCTGCATATCTCAACTTTTAAGATCATGAGCTAAGCTCAGTTATCCCGAGCTTAGCCAGATAGGAATCTGGCTACTTGAGCCAAGACTTCTTACAGAGAAGAAAGAAGAGCAGGAGACTAATGTTTTTCAGTCAGTGACCTTACTGTAAAGCACTCTTCTTATTTAAGTCACGAACTCAGTAGGACCACTTTCAGGCTTCTTTACAAATACTGTCTTCATATAATAACCAACAAGAAGAGTAAGGAAAAAAAAATGGAGAGCATGTGGAATTTATGGCAAAACATGAAACTAACAGGATTTGTTCTTTTGGAGGAAAAAAATGGAAACTTGGATATTGGCAAGGAACTGAATTTCATCGCTTCCTTATACTACAATACTTTGATTTTATGAAGCTCTCACGAAACTACGAAAGGAGCAGATTGCAAAACACACTACTGATTATTAATCTCATGGTAAAACTTGGGCCTGTGCATAAGTTGCTTGTTATAACAAAGTCATTACAAATGCTAATTTAATTTGTGTGCACAGTCCTAGGTCTTCAAAAGCACACAGCTGATACTCAGCTGCTATAAGTGGCAGCTGCTTGCAGGATTGTGATACCTCTTATAAGAGCTGATCCCAGCATAGGCAGAAAAATTGTGTTCCTCTTCAGCATGACTAAATGTATCCCAGAAGAGCTGGCATGTGAAGCTTCCTGTTAGTTCAGGAAGGATCTCTACAGCATCACTTAAAGAAAGGGAGGGGGGAAGAAAGAAGAGAGGCATTGTACCAACTAGGAGAACAGATTGAGAATTGTTAGCATCTCTATTGCTGAGAACACAAGTTAGATAGTTTGCTTGTAGGCTGTCTGCCAGAGAGAAGTTCAACCTTGGGCAGAGTTCTGCACTTCGTGAATCAGTGCTCTGTAGCATGGCAGCATGTAAGCTCCTTGCACTGCAGCCTGGAGAAATGCATTAGAATTGATATCATTGGTGTTCCCCAACGCTACACATCTCCATTGTTTGCCATGGGCAGCTCTTTCCAGAATTTGAAATCCGTGACTGACTGGTGAAGGATAGCTTCTTATTCCAATCCATTATATTCTGTTTTGCTGTACCTTCACCTTCAGGTAGGGCTTGAAGGCCTTACGGAGTTAACAGTTGCAGCATATGCTGTGCCTCCTCTGCGAAGTTAAATTGGTGTTTGACCTTAATTCCTAATGGCTCTGGCAGTGATTGGAATGACTAAAGACAGCACTGTGTCACTTAAAGCATCAAGACCTGTCCTAATGTACCCAGAAACACATGATGGCTGGTGTAAGAGGACATTACTTTCATTTCTGTTTCAATTACCCCTAAAGCCGAAGGCTCCTAGATGCTTTGGTATGTGACCTGCAAACTCTTTTATCCCCTCTTCAGAGGCCTCAAAAGAATTAAAGCTTTTCTGTGGTAGTCAACTACCAAGCCACGTTTATCTGGCAGAATGCATACATGCTAAAGGGTTCTGAAATATGAATTTTTAAAGTAATAGTTTAATAATAACTCATGTTTGTGGACTGTAACTACCCATCCATTTGCTGGCTTTCATTGTCTAAAGTCATTCACAATTCAGTCTCTCCGTTCATGCCTTTGGGCATATCCTCAGCCTACTTGGCTGTTTCCCCTAGTTCCTGTACGTCCTCCAATAGTTGGGTAATTTGTACTCTAATTCTCACTAGTTTTGGAATGCAAGATTTCAAAAGGAAAGCGGTAAGTAACTAGGTGCATACAACCAGGTTATTAGGCAAGTTAGTTAAATCCTCCTGAGCTGTGAGCTTACAGCTTGCATAGAGATGTAACAAGCAGACTTCCAGTTGATCCCACTATTGTACTGGGTGAAGTTGTGTTGTCTGGGAGTGGGGCGTTTGTAAGTTAGCTAGATCTCTTTCTTGAATGCTGCTTTTTGCAGGTACTGGCAGAGCAGGCTTACATTATATATGCATATATATGCATATATATATGCAACAACTTCATTAAAGGTGAATACCCCATCAGCCAGCCTGGTACTTAACCATGCAAGCCATCGGTGCTCAGGCTGTTTGAAGATGTGCCACCTTCAAAGATAAGTAGCAGAAACATGTGAGAACCTTTTACAGGCTCTCGGACTTGTCTGATAATTATTTTTATTAGCTGTTCACGCTATTTTATTTCTAGTTTAATACATTTATTTTAAAATGTTTCCTATGTGCTAAAATGCCTGCAGTTTGTTGTTTCCAAGCCATTTGAACTACTCACTTTATGTTCATCATAGCTGGTTTTTTGCACAACATAGGTGTGAAAAGATGCTCCTAATATAAACCTGTATACATATAATAATTTATGCCAAAATTCAGAGCATTATTTGTTTGTGAATTCAGTGTTCAGATGACAAATAATGTAACTTCTAAGAGGTAGGGTGATTGTTTGCAAAAATACTAGTGAAACTCTGAGTTGACAAATTCTGTTTATTAGTCTAATTTAATTATAACTGCTAAATCTGGGCTCAGAATATGGGCAGTTGTGTTAGATGTCGAGCATGTTCAAATAGGATTTTGTCAGGAAATTAACTGCTATTCAGCTGCTGATTTTTTCTATATATTTTTCTAAGGATGAGATATTTCAGCTAAATAGTCACTTTAGTTGATACTCGGTAACTAATTTTTTTTTTATGCTGTTTACTTAAACGCTATTGAAAAAGTGTTCCCACCTGTCAACCTTTCAGAACCTGAACTGTTGATCTGGGTTTATGTTATCTCATTTTTTGGCTACTCCGAGTGCCAAAAAGACAAAATACATTATGGTGGTTTTCTACCGGATCAATTTTTGGCATTTCAGGGTTGAAGAGTCTGTTTGCACATGAGTATACCTGCTGTTTGAGAGTATTTTTGAATTTCTATACAAGGCATGGAAGGTGCTAGTGTAATTTAGAGATATTGCAGAATAGATGAACAAGCTGTAAAACTAAACTTACAAATGATGTCTGTTTTAAAACTATTTACCTGAATAATCATTTCTGAATGTTCATTTACTGTCTCAGTGGGATCTCTCTTCTGTGAGATTTAAAGCAGCTATATCTCTTCCTTGGTCAGTGTTAAGCACCTGCAAAAGCAATGAGGCTATGGCTGCACTGATTGTAGGTATATTGTAAAGTCAAATGTATAACATCATCTGACTGTTGTGGCCTGTAGTTTCTTTGATGAAAGCTTATTCTGTCTTTCAACGGTGGCTGATCCACAGTGCTGATGAGGAAGTGCTAAAAGAGGCTGTTTGACCAGTGGCACCAGACAGATGTTATGAGGGCTGATCTCATTTGTGACTGGGGAATGTCTGCTGTCTCTGGAGACCCTCCAAAGTTGCCAGAAGGCAGAGTGCTCCGATCACGCTACATGAAAGACACAGAGAAGCTGGGTTATGTTAAGTAAGCAGAGGTTCCTTAAAGAAGAGGCAGCCCACTCAGTGTCTGCTATTTATGTCTCATGAGCAGGCAAAATGAAGGGAATGGGAGCTGGGATCTTAGGTTAATATGCAGAAACCATTGAGGAACCAAAGGATCTAGTAGAAAAAAAGAGTTACAAAAGCTTACTGTGAGGAGAAATATGTCTCCTTTATGTGACAGAAGTTCACAGTAATTAGGCTTTCTCTGGTTATTTGAGTTGTTCAGCCAAGGAGAAGATATTCGATTGTGTTTGAAAAGGGCAATTTCAAGGTTTCACTTATTATTTTTGGTATGTCCCATTCACTTGGAGACCATGCTGCAGTGATCGTCTTTGTGTGAGCCTTCTTGGGCTCAGGGTGACCTGGAGGCAGAGAGGAAGTGTTTCATGTAAGAAGTGTGTGATAGGCATTTTTTGAAAGAGATTTGCTAAAATTGCACTACAGAAGTGGAGTTGGAAATGTTTGAGAGCATGGCAGGTGGTAGCACTGATTTTTTTTTTCCTTATACACTATGATAATAAATGCTTTGTAATGTGGATGTAGCTACATGAACTCCGCGCATATGCGTGTGATTCTGGATATTGGAAATAGTCATATGGTAATTTTGTTTTCCTGTGATTATTTGATAGCTTGGTAATTTCAAGGTAAATTTCAGCCTTTGCAGAGCCCTACACTAGCATGTCTGTGCTATTTTTTGTACCTAAGCACATCTGCTGCTTACTGTGAAATGTTTTTACATCCTACTGGTTTGAGAAAGATTGAATGCCTGGCAGCCTACAAGGAGTAGTGTTGGATCCAGGGACAAACTGCTTGGCTTGCTGTCTCTTCTGGTTATAGACTCAAACAGAAAGTGAACACTGTGAACGTGTTAGACATATTTTATAACACAAAGCTTCCTTCGTCTACTGTAAAGCTCTACTGAGTAGAGCATCAGGTCAAGGAGATGCAATGCCTTTGATCCTTATATTTTTCTAGTTGCAGTTAGTTTGCAGTTAGCATCTAAGGGGTGGGTTTCAGTACTGCAAACGGAGCAGAGCTGCTCTTTGGGCTGCTCTGTAAAGTGCTTTGACATTGGAACCTTTCCATTGCTTTGGCTTGTCAGACCTCATATCACAGAACCTCTGCATGACGCTGCTCAGGAAATTTCCCTTCCATGGGAAAAGAAGCTTGCCTGGAAGTTTTATGTGTATTGTATCTACAGACATGGACCAGTTGTTAATTTAACTTGCGTATGAGTTTGTGAGCAATATTGTAGAAAAGCTGCTGAGTATTTCAATTGTAACATTGATTTGCAGTGTTCATTTACTGAATACTTACTGATTAAATCAGTCATGGGTTGTTTTTTTAAATATTCTTAAGCCTGTAGATGTAAACAGGCTGGGCGATATGAATTTTCAAAATGAATGAGTTTTACAAATACAGTTAATGTGACTGATGTTGCTGCCCCTGCATGTTTGCATCACAAATATTGCAGTGAAGAATATGCAGCTGGGAAGCTCTTGGAAATAGTGATTCTATAGGCAGTGTTACTGAGTGCTTATGATGGGCAGGTGTGGTATTTTTAAAGGTAATGATTTGCTTTGGGAAATCTGATTCTCGCTGTGATTCAGTTTGTACATTTCAGTGTTATAGTAGGAGAGGTGTTGGCATGTGGAATAAAGAGCAATTCAATGAGGCAGTAACAGTACACCATGTTATATATGTAGCCATCTGAAGCAATATGAATTTAAGTACTTAGCGCAACTGCTCGTGGACTGATAAAGAATTACCCTTCAAGGGCTCAACAAATCATTTTGAATAATGAAAACAGAACCATTTCAATTGTCTCAATAACGGGAAGAGCCTTATTGAACTATATGAGCTAGCTAATGCCAGGAACTCAATCAACTTGTAAGCAGATTGTTTACTATTGCCCCAGAAACTCACTTCTATTAAAAAAGAAATACCCGTGTCCAAAACATACCCAAATGTTTTTATCTGTCTTAAAAAAGATGGCATCTAAAGCTTGAGTTTTGCTCTTCTTCTTTATGCAAGTTCTTCTTGTACATTATTTTTGGAAAATGTGCACTAGTAGTGGTCAGTGAGTTTTCTCAATGGACAAAGTCAGGAGATATAAATATGCCACGAACAGCTCGTGTCCTGCTCTACCAATGCATCCAAATATTCCAATAAAACTTAAGTGGATTGAGAGGGCGGTTGTTGAAGGAATCTGGCCAAATAGCTGCATGCTGCAATCTGCTGAAGACATCCTGGATAAGTAGCCTGAGCATTCTTTGAGTGCAGTTTTTGTCTCGACATCATGCTTTTATATGGAGGACTTGTGGCAAAGATGTGATAAATATCAGGCGAGACTTGAGAGCAACCTTTCAGTATCTAAAGGGGAGCTGTAAGAAGAAAGGGGATAGACTCCTTAGCAGGATCTGTTGTGATAGGACAAGGGGAAATGGTTTCAAACTAAGAGGGGAGATTTAGACTGGACACGAAGAAGAAGTTTTTGACACTAAGGGTGATGCACTGGCACAGGTTTTCCATAGAGCTGGTGGGCGCCCTATCCCTGGAGACAGCCAAGGTCAGGTTGGAGGGGCTCTGAGCAAGTGAGCTCAGGAGCTGTAGGTGTCCCTGTTCATTGCAGGGAGTTGGACCAGATGGCCTTTAAGATCCCTTCCAACTCAAATAATGAAATGAATTCTCAAGTTCTTTGTTTAAAGTCAGTTGTGCTTAGGGTTGTGGTGGTGGTGGTGTTGTTTTTTTTGTCACATTGGCTTTTTTTTTAAACGAAAGCATAGCCAATGTCAAAGGAATGGCAGAGAAAACTGGTGTTGAAGATACTGTCTCTGGAGATCTAAGAGTTAAATGTCAGATAAACATTTTAAGAGGCAGACTCTGACAGAAGCCTGGGCTGAAATAATAGGAACTGTTTGCATGAGTACTCATGTCTTAGAACAACTTGAAGATCAGAAAATCTTTCCTGTTGCTGTTGAATTTTAGCTGCTTTTATAGTACTATTATGCCCCTTCCAGGAGGAAGCTAGCTCTGTATCTGCTGGTTTACCTCTCAGCCGAAGTAAAGAATGTGGATTGAAGCCTGTAGCACAGAGGAGAAACTGTACCAGCAGTCGCATGGAGGGGCATGCACTGCGTGCAGGCTTCTATTTTGACACAACCTTAAAATGACCTGACTACTTCTACTGTTAGTGAAGGGTATTGGGAGGCCTGTAATGAATTTTATAGGGAGCAGGACATTTGCTGAAAATATTTTCTCAGAAACAGTCATTAAAATGCAGTCTGCTCTACTGTCAATCACAGCTTTTGCTGTCCTACTGATTTAACTCTGTAGTGTTTTATGTTTTTTGAGGTTGAGGCTAGGAACTGGATTAGCACTGTGTGCCAGTGTCAAAAAACCAACAAAAAACCTGTGCTGATGAGCATGAGTTCCTTCATTTGTTGAGTACCAAGTATTCTTTCACTACAGGATCCACAGGAATGCTGAGGATGTTCTTGGACGTGGCCTTCCATGTATGAGGAGATTATCAGTAAATTACTTGTTACATCCTAAAGCACTTGAAGAAACAGATTCTCTGTTACTTCATTGAAAAGAAAAGGGGGGGGAGGGAGAAGGGGAGGGACGCAGAAAAAGTGAGAAAGTTGTTGTTTCTTCCTAATTATTTATCAATCAAGGATCATAACAGTTATGTGTGATGTTTTGTACATAAATTAAACTCACTACAGTCATGTCATTTGAACTTAGATTCATATATTGATTTTTATCAACACTGGTTTTGTAATAGACACAGTTAGAAAAGATGGCTTATTTCACAGCTGTAAATTTTCTGTACAAATGTTGCTCAAAAGTTATGTATAAGCAGCAAGCAGACTTTGTGATGTGCAGGAGATATCTCACCATCAGTTTAATTTGTCTAGGTACGTTTCTTATGTGTGTGGCAATCCTGAACCTTCTCAGCAGAGATTTTAAACACCTGTAGAGACTTCATATCTTTAAAACAGAGTATTTCAGGGGAAAATGATATAAAAATGATTTTAATAGGCACTGTGTGACATTTACTGGATTACTGTAGGCCTAAAGGAAGGCTTTGTTGTTGGTGGTTGTTTTTTTTTCTTTTTTTTTTCTTTTTTTTTCCCAGAAACATGGACCATTAAAAGAAAAACATAAACAGTCAAGAAAAGCTGTTAATAACTCTTTGCTTCATTGGATTTCCAATCAGGCCTTGAGAGCAAAAGTCTGAGTTTGGAATTTTGCTACTGTGTATGCATTATACATACATACAAGAATCAAATACTCTATGACCAGATTCTTTCAGTTATTCTGAATGTGAAAGGGTTACCACCTTAGTATCAAATTTACTTATTTGGGGATAGTTGCTGTTGTTTGTGATTTTGATTTAGTCCAGTGATACAGAGATGCACTGAAATCACAGTATGAATACAAGTTGCACTTAGCAGAGTGTAACAATTGCACTGTATGGGTGAGTCACAATACAAACGTGATTCTAATTATTAGTCTCTATATCTGCTCACCACCATGATGGTGGGCATCTCCAGTTGCTGGAAAAGGATACATATGTGGGTTGAAGCTCAAGCCTTGCGTTCTTAAAAGTTCTCTGTATTTGTTCAGCTTTTATACTGTGTTGGTCTCAGCCACGTGTACACTCCCACCACGCTGCCTTTGACTCAGGAAGATATTCACAGTGTTTTCATTAAGTTTTGATTAACTACTTAAGGGCCAATGTTTGCACAACCAGTTGATCCATGCAACTGATACAGCCATTAATGCAACCAAACCCACGGCCATTTAGCTAAAACTGAGACTGCACTCTGGTCACCTTTGAGTTAGGATTGATTTTCTTTGCAACAGCTGTTGTCAGTCACTCCCTGAATTCCTAAATTTATCATTACAGATAGAGATGAACTTCATCTTGTCTACTTGTGTGGGGATAAAGCTAAAAAAGAAAACAACTGAATAGATTTGTGTCTCATTAAATCTTTATTGTAAAGGAATGTTTTAGATCTTACATAATTTTGTTATTGTCAAATTAATGCACTCAAGACAGAAGACCACCTGAAGTTCATTGAATGAAGGAACTTGTTACATTTCAGTAAATGTCATAGGTCAGAAGCCGAAACAATGGGTTTTGTGCCTTTAACTTGTTTTAGGCAATCCTTTGAAACAGTGCTGTATATGAGGTGTGACCATGCTTTTGGACTAACAAATAAGTATGTCTTCAAATTCCTCTTTCTCTCCAAAGCACAAGAGAAGGTGGTATTAACAGTTTCATGATATTTATAGCTGAGGTTCATCAGTTGAAATATGTTTGTTTTCCTGTGGAATTAACATCCAGTTCCATAGTAAGTGACGTTGAGTCTTGCATGTCCAGTGTCTCACAAGTGTCACCAAGAAATGCTTAGGAATAATCATCTCCCGCTGTGTACAGTGAACTAACGAAACTTGAGGCTGTGGAGACAGCCTTGGAATTCCTCCGTGAACAGCCATTGAAACTTGCATTCCTTGGAGCTGCTTTTTTCTTGCGACTGGGATGGGAGTTGTCTCCATCGTTGGTGTCGAGCACTACTGTTGTGCTGGACTCCATTCTGGACACAGCATATAGACTGCTTTGCCGGGTGGGATGAAACCTGGCAGCCTTGAGCTCTAGTTCGTCGTGACTGGACAACTCAATGAAGGGGCACCAGCGGAAAGCTCTCTTGAAGCCAGCTCGGAACCTGGGAAGAAAGGTACTTGGTGAGAGACTGTTCTTGTGAGAGCCAGCCATGAGCCTTCATCTGAAAACATGTACAGCACTGCCTTAACATAGGGACTCCACTAATTTCTTTGCTCCTAGCAATGTCTGTGGGGAGGTCAGTGGAAGTTTCCTTGGCTAAGGTGGCTACGGTCGAGGTAGGAAAAAATGATAGTGATAACAGCTCTTTTTTGTTTCTGATATTATTTATTTTCCCTGTTTTGTGACGTTTTCCTGATAATCAATTTCTCTTCCTTTGCCCATACCTAAAAATAAAGATGTAAACAATTAAATGTCAGCTTTCTTAAAGCTGATTTCATAGAAATTGTTCTGATTGACTTGTAATGAAACCCACGCCTGTATTTTGTCTTTCCTCAGCAGAAACTTTGTAGCATCCTATCCTTTGCTCTAAAACAACAATTCAGCTTCAAGATTCCAATATGTCTGCTGTTTCCTTCTGTCTTAGAGATTGAATGGGATTTACGTAATGACTAATAATGATTCACATACAATATTTGGAAAGTCATTTCCAATAATCAAGATCCGAGAAAGCCTGAAAACTGAATGTGAATGATGTACAAGAAGGAAAGAATGTTAAGGCTTTAGCACATTGGTACTTGGAGTATTCATATGTGGGTGCTTTTTATCAGTTCAAATCAGAGACAGAGATTAAATAGCAGGACCATTATAATTTTTTGGGTATAAGCCTTTGCATCATAGAAATGAAATACCAGAAAACAAAACAAAACCAATTCACAGTGTATTTGTGTAACCTGAAAAAGAGCATCTTTTCACCTAGACCTAAAACATAATGGACTTCTTTTGCTTCTGCTGGTTTTGTTTCAACAATGTTGAAATGTGTTGCTTATTGTCTGTAAGCTTTTTGTAGCAATGGTTCTGCTACCACAGTGATAATTACAGATAGAAACATGTATAAATTTTTCAGTGAAAACTCATCTCCCAGAACTAATTACCCTTCCTCCTCAGTTTTTCAGATACAGATAAATACATAAGTTAAAAATTATTTTTTCATATTTTAGTATGGAGTTGTCACATGATTACAAATGACCATGTAGCATGCTATTCGTCATTCCTCTGATTATATGCAGTCCAAACGTAGAAGTAGTAGCAGAGTAAAGAATGAACCCCTAATGGAAATAGGTTTAGTGTAGTAAGCTGTAAAACCCAAATATCTTTAGATTGTATTTTTTGATTGCACTTTCTATCCTCTTTCTTATTCAGGGTTTGGTTTTCTACCTCTTGAAATACTACTATCTTTAGATACATAAGTAATTTCCTAACCTGGAAGGTAACCATGTCTGATACCAGATCCAGCGGAGGTAACAAACAATACTGTGTGAATAGACCTGACTCCCCGCAACAGGGCTTTCCTTTTCCTACTGTATGAAAAAGCAGCAAATATTCAGGCTTCTTAATTTCAATACAAAATTTAGTTGTAGTTAAACTGTCACCAATATGTCATTCTTGCATTGAATTTTGAACCAGGAGATCTTTAATGTGTCTCAGAATTGCAAAGAATTTTGGTGGATTTGCATTCTTTAATCTGGGTGAGCAATTTTGCAGTGTACAAGTGTCACCATGTACTTAAGCCACATCATTGGTACTATTTTTTATGAATAATGTCTTCTGTAACTGCCATAAGTGTTTTTGAAGTAAATGGTAATGTTTTAGAGATGATGTGGTAGTAAATAAGAAAATATGAGACCTGGTTCTTTGGCTTTGTTTTTACAGGCATTAGATGTCTTGTGATCTCTGGTCTCCATTAAAGGAATAGGAAATTTTCTATTTGAATTAGATTGGTCTGGGATGCTAAAACTTTAGTTCTTGTTTAAACAATTATAAGCATAAGTGATTAAAAAGGCTCAGAAAGTTTTAAGAAATCAGGCGTTGATATTTCAAAGGACTGAATGTTAAGCATTGTAGGTTACTCCTGATTAACTTGAAAATGGTTACTTATTCAAAGGAAATTTGAAATAATCTTTAAGATTACTTATTTAATACTGATTCATGCTGACTGAGTTTGTGGACTTTTTCACTGTTCTTAATGGTCTCTATTCAGTAAGACTAGAAGAAACACTGAACAATAGGACAGCTAGGATGTTGCTTGGTTAGATCTTGGTCCTTCAGGATGAAATGAAGAACAGGAGTTGGTTCTGCAGACCAGTAGTCTTGAGTTGCCAAAGGCCCGTAACATTCAGCAAGGTCTGTGCCTTTTGAAATTGAGAACATAATGGTACCTGACATTTCATGCATCACCATCAAGCAGTATTTGTAATATAGTACAGAGTAACAGAAATATAAATATCTGTTTTATTAGTCTGCTACAGACCTCAAAGTTCAGTAGAAATCAAACGTTTAGGTATAAAATATGCAGTAAATAGCATTTTGTTATATTCTTCCGTCATTGCAAATAAATTTGTTTGCAGTGTAGAAGTAATCAAACAGATTGTACTGTACTTCACAAGTAACTTGCATTATTTCTTTACATTGCAATGTTTTTGCAAGCCAAAAAATAGAATGCTGTGACAGATGTCAAATTCAGCAGTTGAAAACAGAAAATGTTGGTCTCTAAATACTGAATTTTCCTCTGAAACTTCATTTAGAGCAACATATCTACTGGAAATGTGCACTTGGTTCTTTAGGTTTGTACCCGTTAGGAATTCAAAGGAAGATTTTCTTTCCTCCCCAGGAACTGAAAACTGTTGAAGTGAAAATTATTTCTTTTACCACATTTAAGCCATTTATTTTCTCGTAAAATACATACATACATACAACTGTTTTGTAACTGGTTCTTACCTCTTATTAAGGCAGCAGTAAATAATGGGATTGTACATGGTAGAACTCATGGCAAGCCAAAAACTGGCCAAATAGATTTGCTGAATGTATTTCCACCGATTTAATTGTTGATAGATCCCAGTAACTATGAAGTAAGTGTGGTAGGGCAGCCAGCAGATGGCAAATGTCATCACAACCACAATCATCATTTTTACCACCTGAAGGAAAGAAATAAGAATTCTGTTTTATAATATCTTTCACTCTATTTAAAAAAAAAAAAAATCTGACTGGAATTTATCTTCAGTTAATTCTTATATTCTTACATTTCTTATATCTTCCTTTTCTTAGACAAAATAATAGGAAAAGTTTCTCCAACGTTATCTCTATTAATTCTTACAATAAATGCATTTGCTCACTTATATTTGGCTATCTAAAATATTACTTGATTCCATGTTA
>JAOWBP010002392.1:24949041-25003830 GCA_028571105.1 Tragopan temminckii | reverse complement strand
CATGCTTTCCAGAATATTTCTTCCTTTTTTCTAAGGCTGGAAGGCCTTTATTGATGATAACCCAGTTAACTGACCAGCAAAAACAATTCCTGTTCTTTCTGCAGGAAAGAACATTTTGGTAACTTTGAACATACACCTTTGGGTAAGAAACAACATGCACAGCAAAGACTGTAATAATAAAGTGGGACATTGAATGGATAATGTTAAAACTGAAATGCTGATCTTTTGAAATGCTTTCAGCATTTCTGGAAATGAATCCAATAATTCAATCTGGAGGCAGATAGTCAGAGCATATTGATTACTTTTCCATTATTTCCTCTCAGTTCACATTCCAGAATATCTTGGAGCTATCACAGGACAATGGTAGTCAAAATATACTCACTTCCTTAAGAGAAGCTAACGTTTTGCCCTCTTAAAAGAGGTACATGAAGCCCCCAAAAGCCCCACCTACCTCTGGTGTCATTGGAAACATTGAATGTCATAATGTGAAGATGTGTAGGCTTCTCTGCCATTCCTAATCTACTGAAAATTGCAATAACATTCACTGATTTTTTCAGTGGAGTGAGAATCTGACCCATGGGGAGTTAATGGTTTGCCAGCCTGGTTGTTCAAAACTCAGTATTTTAGGTCTATAAAGGCTAAACGATTGGATTTAATTTCCTCATATCAGACACACTTACCAGACAATATATATGGAATAAGAAGTTAAAATCCAAATGTTGCCTTTATGTAATGAAGAACAGTGAAGTTAGAAAAAAAAAAAAAAAAAAGTACAACAAGCCAGCTGGTGAACTTAAAAGAAAACTTGTCTTTTTTAAAAAACTGAAGTCAGTCTCATTACTCTGATTTCAAACGCCTTTGTGTTTCTGAAAGAGAATACCACAATACTTTGCAGTACAATTACAGGTGATGTTATTAAGATTCACTTAGTGAGGTTTAATGGAACAGTACCTTTCTCTTAGCTTTGAGCTGCTCATGATATTTGTCCGATGTGTCACCTGGTATTTCTCCTCCCCAGAGGGTAATTCCCACTACAGAATAAGTGATGCCCATAACAAGCAGTGGAAAACAGTAGACCAGCACAATCACAATGACATGATACCTGCAATGAAAAAGCATTAGGCTGGTAAATGCTTTCAGAGCTGATGGAATGGGCTGCTGGAAGGAGAGTGCTATTGTTGTGAGAAGCGTGCTTTATATTGATGAGCCAGCCCTTGGTGCATTCACTGTCTTTTTCAAATATCTTGAGTTTCACTGCATATTTATTTACATTCTAATGCAAGTGCCTTATGGGATCTTTGGCTGTGATTCTGAACTTGTTCTAGTAAAATTAAGAATGACTTTACAGTAATACTGATTAATGACTTCAGAATGAGGTATCTTTGTCCATAACTAGCTGAATTGATTTATTTATTGCACGGTCAAGTGTCCTAAGGGCAAGCTAAGGGTTCTGAGTTTTAATCAGGACCACGAATGAAAGTAGAAATGCAGTATTTAAATCTGTCTTTATACAAAGGCATCCTTTGTATTTGTACTTCATGTGGTCCCTCTGTTGCCTATGTGCAACACAGTCATCTCTGACAGTGTGAGCGCTGGGGGAAAAAAAAAAAGAGAGAACTTATTTTGCCTCCTGCTAGATCCTTGTTAAATGTCATTGTCACATAAAATCCCACTGAATGATCAGTAAAGAATTCCCAGCTGTCACTGAGAGTGACCTTACTGCCCTAAAGATAAAATACCTGTGGATGGCTCCTACAGTGATCAAAATTATATATGATCAGAGCCGTTTTCACCTGCCTGAAGGAAGGCAAAAGGTCAAATTTGATGCTGTATGGCTATGCAGGTTTTCAACCTTGGACACAGAGTTCATCTTAAATACCAACGAGGATCTGAACAGGGATATAATGTTTATATGGCTAGGTAGCCATTTATTCCTAATTCTGCCAGAGGGACAAACAAGATACATCCAGTTTGACTGTTGCTTTACACTTTCAGAATGTGGAAGGAATTACAGATTTTACAGTTTTCTTATTCCAGCTCATACCTGAGATACGTAGTTGTGACAGCATGACAGGATGAAGTGTGGAAACCCAATCCTTTTTTAATAGAACCAGAGAAAAAAAAATCTGATTGTGACAAGGAGAGGCTGGAAATACTGTTTTACTCATTAGGATAAATGATAAGCTTAGTTTCAGTTGTATATTTTGTTCCCATTTCTGACCAACTTTGTTATATAGAAGTAGCCATCTTAAGCGAAGCAGTGATAGTAAACATTGCAGCGTGGAATGAAAAACACTCATGGAAGAGAATAGTTTTCTTCCAGTTGTCGTTTAAATGCTCTATCTTCCAAGCTTAGCGATTCTGCTTTGAATTTCTCAGTGCTGTTAGTTATACAAAATAACTACTAGTAGTATCCATCTCAAGTATAGACATCGCCATGCACAAATTTAAAAGGAAAATGCTTACATAAAATGCTGTTTTGGACCACCTGGCCATGCTACATAGCACAGAGTTCTCCCAGGCATCACCTTGGTTATAGAGTAGAGGCACTGGGGAAAGGCCAACAGGAAAGCCAAAATCCATATGCTCCCAATGACCACCTTGGTAGCAGTTGCAGAGAGCCTTGGTTTCAAGGGATCAATAATGGCCATGTACCTGTAAAAGAAAGCAAAAACCTGTACATTAGAAATCTTCAGAGATTTGCACGCATCTAGAATCAGCCACAGGTTGGGTCTGAGAGGATAAAAACAGAAATATTTGTCTTTCTGGAGTTCTGATGGCACAATCTGACTGAAGAGCAACAAGGCATCTGGAACCTTTATTATTCTACTACATAATACAGGATATATCTCTACTTAACAGTTAAGCTCTAGGGATTATTAAAAATCTGTCCAATAGCTACATGCACCCGATAAATTACCATGCATTTTGTTCAGTAGGCATTAACTGACTTCAGATCATTGGTCAAAGATCCTGCATCTGCAACCAGTTCAGGAAGGAATCATACAAGCTTTGCCTCAGTTAATGGAGAAATATATGCGTAAAGCATGAAAACATCTCCTTTGCTTTCTCAGTTCCTGTGTCCTGAGAAGGGATAGCATTCTTCTTATTGCCCTGTAATTGCATTCGCAGTCCATGTATAGTGATCATTTTAGAACAACTTGCATAAAATAATTGAAAAGATTACTCTAAGTAATTACAATTTAAAGGCTTAGAAGAGAGAGCAACAGGAAAGCATCAAGACAAACAGTAAGAGAAAAACACATCTTGTTTTCTGCCTTCTGATATCTGAACACATGCAGGGAACTAGGGAGACCCAGATAGCTTGTTTTACACATTCCATGTCACAAACTTCAAATTTTTTACATTTTCTTATCATGCTACTGCTTTGATTTTGAGACTAACTCCTAAATCAGTGTCTTTTCCACCAATTTCCCCGTCATCTATTTTGTTTCACTTACCAGTGACCAAGTAAAGACCTTCAAAATCCTTAACAGTTTTGGTTAAATAGGAACACTGTTTCTAGTTGCTTGCACTATTAGTTGGAATGCTGTTAAGTATCAGCCAGAATCACTTTTAAAGGAATTTTTGTCCTTCTGTAAAAGCAGTGAAATAGTATCTCTTTTTACACATATGCTGATGAAGCTTACTGGATAGCTAACTACATGCTCTTTAATGTGACATCCTAATGCTTTCCAATACAGAAATAAATGTTTTTTACAGTAATGTTTTGCTCCAGATACAACCGAAAGCATGCTAGAAAATTCTTTCATTCACGATTGAAATGCAGTGCTATTTGCAAGTGGGTGTAGGAGATGTCAGATGAGCAATTTAAATCAGCAAATCAACATGGAATTATTCAGTGTATCTGTGCTTATTCAGGAGAATAAAAATCTGCTCTTCTTTGGCCATTTGTAGTGCTGACACTCTACACAGTGTTTCTGAAATGAGAGTTAAACTAGGGATGTTGTAAGAAGCTTCACAGGAGTAACTAGAGCAAGAAAAAATAACGAATTTGAACTATTCTTTTCTGGTTTTGCTGTGCATTTTGTTTTCACATTGTATGAAAACAACTGAAACAGACAGGAAAATGTGATGAATATGAAAGTTGGCTTGAATTTTTGTACTACTGACAGTTTTACAGACTTCTTGGAGTACACCTGGATTCATTTCAACAGCTGATTATCATTTACAGAAGTTAATACTTATTCTGGAAGAAACAAACTCATTGGCAAAGAATAATCACAGCCCATATGTTTCTACTGGCTTTCACAATACATTTAATTATCTGATCATCTTTGACAAGATCATTGGAGTATCTTAGTGATTTCCTAATGGTCGTCTTGTTTGTGACTTTGTTTTCATTGTAGGTTTCCAATTTACAAACCTCATGACCATGTTATTGTCCCTGTCTGTCTCAGATTTTAAATGCAGTTCGAAAATCAAACCACAGCTGTTCCTGCCTACAAACACTGAGGAAAAATTTTCATCACTTTCCAGTACTACTTCTATTGTTGAGTCACTTATACCTTCTAAAGAAATTGCAGTAAGTAAAAGATGTACTGTGATTCTTCATCTGCTCTTTCTCTACGTTTCTATCTCATATAAAGATGGATTGGGACAGATCTATAGATTATTTTTCTGAATGGAAAATTATGTAGGCAGTAATAGGCATTGTATGGCAATACTGTGTCCTGAAGATATCATAGTGTGGATAAAAACCATTTGCTCTCTAAGCATTTGTAGATTTTATGCTATTGTTGAGACTTTAGGTATTGCTGTGGGAATTAGAAGTTATAATACCAATTTACACTTACAGATAATGAGGGTAGCTAAGTAAAGATGAATTAGTAGATCCCCTTCCCAAGTGACATTTATATGTGATTATTGTTATTTCTCTTGTCTGTGTTAGTCCTTTGGGCATTCATAGATCATAAAATTTTCAAAGCTATTCATGTTGTTTACTTTTTGTATTGTCATCTTGGTTTTAGATCATGAAAACCTTTCTTATAGTGTTAGTTGACTGCACGAGTCTATATACTTCCAAATCCATACAGTTTGCGAGATTTTTAAGCAGAGTTTGAATTGAAGTCTGTTAAAACCATCAGAGAAGCTGACATTGATTTGAATCAATCTTGGTTTTGGATGATAGCTCTGATCTAGTGCAGTTAGTAGAGCAGCACTCATAGAAAACAAAGGAAGGTATGATTTGTTACATCAAACACTGAGGGCTTGCCCAAGCGGTTTAGATACAGACATTAGCTAGAAGACAATAATAACATTTACAATAGAAATGTTCCTCATTAAAAAATTGTGCAATAATCTCTTGCATCTACATTTACCTGATATGGAAACAAACTTCAATGAAGATATTTCTACTTTGTGAAAATTTCATACTTCAAAGATGCATAATTATAGGATAGATATTTGTTTTAGTAAAAATACCCCTTGTATTTGATGGTCAATCACAAACCACGTAAGTCCAACATCTGCTGACACTGTGGAAGTCCCTTGTAGCATTAGCAGTGCTAATACCTTAAAACATCTAAATGCTGTCAGAAATAGAGAGTGATCTGAACCAATTTCACTTCTGAGTCATCATTTTCCATATCTAGATTTTCAAGCCTATTCTTTTTGCATTGATTTTATTGTGTTCAGATATTTTGCCCACAGGGTAATTAATTTCCCTCTCTTTTACCTATTGGTTTGTTGGTTTTTTTGGTGGTTTTTTTTTCCTTTCTTTTTTTTTTCCTCCACCTAAAGCCAGAGCTTTTGGCATTACATGTCTACTATGAAATAATTCTATTCTAGTGTTGGGTATAGCAGATCACATGAAAATGTACTTTAGCTGGATTGTTACCCTTGTTACCCTCTACCCCCGAGTTCTGTTCTCCGAGGAGTAAGTACAGCTTGGACAATGAAGTTAACTTTGTAATCATGAGTCCTGACTTTCACATTGATCTGCCTTGAGGATGGGCTGCCCTATACTGTTCAAAGTGCTGGATGTACCGATACTATTTGATAACCCATAAACAAGTAATCATTTTCATATGCTTGTGGGAGTCTTAAGGTATCTCCTCTTAGGCTGGAACAATTTCTTTCAATTTTTAGTTTTCTTCAGATTGTAACACTGACATTATTTTATGTGCTACTGTCAGATTTTTATTGCACTCACATTATTCTTACTCCCTGTTACATTATTCTTATTCCCAGTAGGTACCAGCAGTACTTCTCTTTGCCTAAGATAAAATTCTGTTGTTATATCTCCCTGTCTGGTGCCTGCCCTTTAAAGTGGTGGATTGTTTGTGTGAAATGACTCATACAGCTGTGCTAATGGAAATATTAACTGTTGGCTATCTGAATGAAGTAAGGCAAAGAACAAGGATCCTTTCCTTTAAAAAACAACAACAACAAAAACCAGCTGCAGCTACTTGTCTTTGTTGCTGTAACTTTAGCGATGAGCCAGCTACTGGCTTTTGCAGAAAACAGGTTACAGAAGTATAACAGTCAATCATTCTATCAAATGAAATGTGAAGGAGGTGGTGAAGCCTTGAATATTCTCTCAATAGTGCTTTTGTGAGGGATGGACTTCTCTGACAAGAGAGTAGTGACACCTCTCTGTTACTGAGCCTTTGACAACAAAACTATCTTATTCTAATTTGTCAGTACACTAGCAATTACAATTAAATATCTAACATATTCCCTGAGTTGCTTTTCTTAGAAACAAAATTGCTTAATTAACATGCTGAGCTATTGCTTTGTAGTTGCAATTGTTACACTCCTTCAAATTTTGTCATACAAGTTTGGTAGTATTTTTCTAGGGAAACCATCATTGCTGTAAACAAGGTAGAACTACAGTTACAGTTTGAAAACCATCTCAGTAGCCATCTCTGGATATTAATCTCTGTAGAGATTGGTAGCCAAAAGATACCAAAAGTCCTTTCCACACTGTTAGCTGTCATTTGTGAAGGAGGCTTTGCCACTCTTGCCCTTAATTTTGTTGGCTGATGATGTTGCCTTACCATTACTGGTACTAAGGGTTGTTAGGTGTTTGTCTTCTAAAGGAGTGGTAGTTGCTTTTTAAGTGTCACTTGCCTTTGCACTCTGTCCTTTTTGTCCTGAGTGTTTCCATCAGGAACAAGAGCTCCTGCTAGCACAGGCTACAGGTGCCATGCTTGGTTATTGCTTAGAAAACCAGTGATGGTAAGGAGACTAAGTGTGGTCTGCATGGTGCAGGTGGTAATGTGTCTGCATGGTGCAGGATATTACACCTCTACAGTCCAATTACCCATGGCTTTTTCCTTGGTGTAGCTATGTCATTAAGGCTCATTTCCATAGTCTGTATAGTTACATATGTTTTTTATGACAAAATGCTAGTTACAAGAGGGAACATCAGACATACCCTCTGAAGTGAAAGGTATTGTTTAAGATCTACTAGAAAGAGCATTGTGTGAGTAGGCCAGCAATAAAAGGGAGAACGGTAGATAGAATATCTGGAGAAGAAGCCAAGTAATTGAATTTGGGAAGAGGCTTCTGAACACTAATGTAAAGAATGAAGTGAAATAAGAATGAAAGAAGATTAGTAAGCAGAGAAGAAAAGAACTTGGGTTGGGAAAAGACACTAAGATGATAGGCACTTGAGCTGAAGGAAGATTTATGATGACTACAAGCAACTTGTTACACTGGTGAAACAAGTTGTGTAGCCACACAAACATGATTCAGCGGGGTGCAGTGCCAATTCACTTAGTGGTCATTGGATGTCTGTTGTTCAGTCAGTCCCTGGGCTTGAGAAATGGGACTTCCTGCCAAACAAAGGCTCTGAACTCTCACTGAGGTCTTCAGTTTCAGGATTGGACTTCTGACGCTTTCTCAGTCCAGGAGGAGTTGGTGATGATGCCACAGATAGCTTGTTCCACACAACAAAGAGAGGAGGCCAAATCTGAAGTACATATGAACTGAGAAGACTTATTATGCTCGTTTATCACAACAAGCAAAAACCATGAGTGCCCTATCCAACATAAACACTAACACTTGCAAGGCAATTATAAAACAGAATATGCACTTTTAGAAATGTAAGGATGTAAAAATGTACATGTAGAGATTCAAGCTAACACCTGCAAGAATGTGAATTATTCAAGATTTGAACTGCGTTCTGAGTGTACATACTGTTCTAAAGAATTTTTAGGTAGCACTAGAATCACTAGCATATAATGTCCAGTTTGCTGTGATCGCACTATATCCCACTGACATTTCTTTCTTCCAACTGTGACTTGTGTTAGTCTTTATCCCTAGCTAATTACTATGGAAGTCAGCAAGAGTCATTCCATTGAACATAATGAGAATCAGTCAGGCTGCAAAATATACTAGCTGGCTCATCATGATGTGCTTGCTGCAGTGCTTTTTTAGACTGTTTTCTTATCTGCTGAGGTTATAATAGATCAAGTTTCCTTCTGATCTGCTCAATTTAGCCCACAGTTTACTGTTTTATACTTGTTTCTTAGATTCATCAAATAATAATTAAAAAAAAAAACACCTTGTTTTCTCTGAAACCATAATAGAGACAATCCTCATTTGAATAACACTGGTGAACTCTTTAAGTCACTGTTTATAGCAACAGTTAATCTTGTAGCTCTCTGATAAAAGTGTCCTGAGTTTATGTCTTATTGTTCTGACAATAGCAAAGGTAAAATCGAATCCTAACTTAGCTTTTCTGTAAAACGGTATGCATTGGTTAATACAGGCAGGAAAATCTTCATCTTTTAACACATTACTTAGAAAATTGTTGCAAAAATACTTAGGACGTTTGAAAAAAGCTGTGTTCAAAATTGGATCCTACAGATGCCCATCTGGAGGCACAGTTGGAACCCTTTAATTATCCTAAGTGATTTGTTTCACCTGTTTACAGTGTGTTTATAAAATCAAATGGAGAAAAAAGTAATCAATTCAGAGCCAAATTATAATGGGAAATTGGGGTTGAACAAAGGAAGAGCCTGAGAGAAAATCATAATGCTTGCATCTAAGTGTCTTGTCAGCTGCAGAAAGTCGAGTGCACTTCCTTCATGAATACACAGATGCTGTTACTCCCTGAAAACAGAAGCTGGTTTTGAAACTTTGTCTCCCAGTACTGCATGGAATCAGGTGACAATTAAGAGATTTTGTTAGGGGAACTGTGATGATTCCCTGCCCCTTACTTAAAACATAGCTGTGAAAAATCCCATTAAATGTCTCTCTAAGGTGGGCACAGTAGATTAAAGGAGTCGGAATGAACTGTGAGGTTTTAGAGGCATTTTTTGATTCATGAAAAACAAATGTTCCATTTCTACATTGTCTTCTGCGTACTTAGTGCAAGGCTCAGTCCTTTCTTGTGCAACGAATCTGTGTTTGTTCATTTAGGCTGATTTTCTCTGAAGGAAGCATGGCTATGGGAGTCTTTTAGGACTGTGTGTGACTGTTGAATGAGAGTGCTTTTTTGTGGTCAAAAGGATCTGCAGTGAGCAATGTTGCTATTATGCTGTTTTCACCTTGAAATGAACAGCATAAAGAAAGAGCATGTGACAGTGTGATACGAAAACAAATACACTGTGCAGTTAAGAGGTCAGTGCTTGTTCCCTGAGGGGATGAGTTGGCATTGATTTACCCAAAGGCATATGTGCTACTCTTAGGGAATGGCTGACTTGGTTTGGGTTTGTTAAATCAGGACTAATGTCCAGAGCTTTGTTTTTCACCACCTCTTATCAGACAATTTAAAACAGAAATATTGAAATTTCACAGTATGGCTGAATTCTCATAAATTATGCAGTGTTTTCTACTTGAGAAACATTTCAGTTGTCGACACTGAGCTAGGTTTTTATAACTGTGCCATTGGTTTTACGAAAGGTGTGCTATATTTATGCATATTAATAGAGAAGAGCCTGTCTCATAAATAGGTGGACTGACTTCCCCTGCCAGAATGGCTTCTGTTTCTCCTGTTCTTTGGAGTGAATCCAGATGGCTATCTAGGACCAATCCCTATGCAAAGTCTAAAAAAACTGCTCCATCTGCACAGCCTACAGCCCATTCTGTTCTTGCCTACATTTCTGACACTGCTATCTTTTTTTCTCTTGCTAGGATAAATACCTAGGGCAAATATTGAGACAGATAGTTTATTCCTTCCCCGGTTATAGGTCTGACAGTTCACTATGTCAGATCAAAAGTAGTTAGTTGACATGTTGGATCATTAACTGACTATAGCAATTTGGTAATGAATAATCATTTATTATGCACTAAAGTTTTTATTTCAGTGCAAGGTATGAAAAAGAAGCCTTACTTCACAAAACACATAGACCTATTACAGCTGCTTATGCATGAATGTAAGTTCTTTGTGGTAAGAAGCATTCTGCTTTACATTAAGATGACTTCTGCTGGCTAATACCAGAGGGGAAATGCAAATCATTCACAGATCCCATAAAAATCAGGGGCTTTTCAGGTGGCCAGCAAAAATTATCCTCAGCTAATTTCTTTCTCATGCCTAGAATTGATTTAGAGGCCAATGATAAACTTTACGCAAATGTGAGGTTTACTCAAACTCTTGTCTAGTGAGCTGCATTTGTTCTGAAATAACTTAGTTTTAGCTAGACACAAATATTGTAAATGATACAAATTTGTGTCTTGTTTGGAGAATAAATCAGAACTACATGCCTATAGATAATAATATTCAAGGAAAAAAAAAAAACAACACTAAAAACCAAGTCCTTGACTGTATATGGAAAAGTGCTGCCAACTATATTCTTCTGTAAACTACAAATGCATCTTTTAATAGTTTCTTATTTAGCTACAATAAGGGCACTGAGAAAATGTATCGAAGTCTGGGACGCTGTCTGAAATGAACTTGTTCACTTGAATATATAATTTGCACTTGTCAGATGTTTGTTCATGCTTTGGATGCAAAGACCTGGGGTTAGTTAGTTGCTGCTCTAAGCATTGCTTTTACTCCTGGGCTCATCAGCCTCATTGTTTTCATTGCATCTTTTGAAAACAGCTTGTCAAATGAAGTATTTACTCAATGCAAAAATAATAATAATTTAAAAAAACAACAGTAGTGCCTATATTTATTCCCAGACTGTCTCAGTATGATATCAGTAATGTAACTCTGACAATAATTTTTAAAAAGAACCCTAGGATTCTCTATAGTTGCTAGATCACTATGAGCTTATACAACAAGAAATGGGTTATTTTTCTCAGCTCTGAGAGTCTGAATCTTGTAGCTTATTGGATCAGGATATTCTGCAGAATATTTCACCTCTTTTCTCAGAAAGAAAGAAAAGAGAATCATCAAACCAAGAAAATCATTTCAGGGCCCCAGGCCATGCGGTGAACTTAGAAATGACATTTCAAAACGGAGTCCTTTATGATTCACCTCTTGATTTTTGATCACTTAATGCTCTTCTGCTCAACATTTTCTCTCAGTTTCTGAGGACTAATATTTTTAGAGAGCAGGCTAGTTACTGGAATCCAAAAATATCTCACAATTCATCTTGAAATATACATTCTTGGAACACAGAGTAGGAGAAGGGATTTCCCATTTGGATACTATTGTTTGGCTGGCAAAGCAGTAATAGTAAAAATAGAAATAATGGTGATAATTTTCAGAGCTTATCTTTGCATTTTTCTTCCCATGATATATCTTGATCAAGGCTGATACAATGCTATAAAGTCATCCATTGGTTTGGGAAAAAAAAGCTGTGTTGAGCTTTAGTCTGGGGAAAAAGCAGATGATGTTTTCTGTACAGTTACGAGATATCAGAGGGAGATAAAGCTAATCAACAATCAAATGTGAAAAAAATGATGATGCAAACCGAAACATACAAAAAACATTCTAGTGAGATTACAGAAGCTCATTTCACTCATCTCTTTGAGAGAACATGCTCCTTAATACAAGGGGAAAACTCGGGGGAATACCACTTGTAAAGCACAAGAAAGCTGTAAAGAAACTAACCTTATTTTTGTTTTTGTCACTTCTGTGTTCATCTCTCTCTTCCCTGATCTTCAGTGCAAATTCTATTTTCTTGTCTCTGTACATGAAAATCACTTGAGACGGAGTTTGCAGGAAGTGAGAGGCCAAAGGCTGCAGTTCTGTTAGAGCTGAGCTCTGTGCAGGCAGTGGCACCCTGCTGGGCAATATAGTTTTTTACTGCATAATGGTGAGCCAAGTCCAAAAAACTTGACACCATGGCCATGTTCAAGTTCTGTTACCAATACAAGCACTGGTGTACATGGCATGTGCTGATGCTAATACCATATGACCACAACATGGGGTCACACCCTCTGTGTTCCGTATGGATTGTGTGTTTATACCTTGTTATACAAGCTTGTTATAGAAGACAATTAGAATACCTATGACTATGTAGAGGAATTATTGATAACAATCAGTAATTGAGAAATATTACTGAAAGGTAGAAAACTGACCTATGAATATGTGTACTTCTGCAGATATATTAGAAGTCTAAGAAATAGAGTGGGAAACAAGAGTGACAAGTTTACGTAAGGATATTGGTGAAATAAGCATACTAGAACTAGGAAACTAGGTATTAGGAACATAGCATTGTAATATTACAGTTCATTAAAAAAGGAGATTAGAGTGTACAAGAAGAGTAATAAAACTTTATTTAAATATAGTTTAAAATCAAATCAGGTAAAACAAATGTATTTATAAACAGTATAGGATGTTATGGTTTAAAGCTCCAAGTGTGACTCTGAAAAGGTAAACTTTGGGGTTATACACTCAGCTAATGCACAGTAATCATGCTGACATGCAAGAGGAAATTAGGCTACAAGGGAAGCTAATGCAATAATAGTAGAAGATAACAGTAACTGCTGTACACATAAAATAAATGTTTGGACAACATTAATGACTCCTCTATGGCGCATCTAAAAGGAGAACAACAAAATAGACAAGGCTTAAGGAAGCTTATTAAAAAGAAATTAGAAGGGTAACCAGAAGGGAGTGGGGACTGTGGTAAGACTCAGTCATACTCTGAAACAGAGATTCTCTAACTACCCAGTGTTTTATTAGCAAAGGCTGAGTTAATCTGGGTTTGATGGGAGTTCAGCAACATGAGCGCTCTCTGGACCACTAGAAATGAATGCTACTGCACCTAACTCTCAGCTCTACCTTTAACTGCTAATTCCTCCTGAAAATACAGTTGCAAGTACAATTCTGTGGAACAAGAAAAAGGGCAGTGCGTTCTATCAGATGGACCAAAAAAGGGGAAAAGATGAAGTTTTTATTGAAATGGAACCTTGACACATAGTTAAGAAAAATGGTGATTTACTTTGATAAATTTCTGATTGGAAGTCAGTTGTGGGACTGTCACTATTAATGGTTCACCAAGGCTGCAAATTTAAAAAAAATCCAGAATTTATGTAAACACCACATGTAAAGGAAGTGGAATCTGATATTTAAAGAGATTAGGTCAAATTCGTGGCTTTCTCCTTTTCCTAATAAATTGTAACAAAAAGTTACTTAGGCCTTTTCTTTGATATGAGCACACCATTTTGATACTATAGCATTGACCTTGTGTTGAGCAGCAACAATGCAGAATTTCCATGTATTTCTATTTGTATGACCTATTGGCATATCTGTAAATCATTCTTTTGAATTACTTTTGCATGTAAAGATATTGAATACCTAATAGTTCTTCAAACAGCAGAAGGTTGTTTATGTACTAGAAAGAAGTTGTAAGACATGAATCGGATCAGCAACTACTCACTGTTACTGTTAGAACACTTGTTTAATTCCACAGCAGTTGCTTTTACAAATAGTTAAACTTAATGAAATAAAGGAAGCATTATGGAATTGCTGAGAGAACAATAATTGAGGAAGTCATTCTGTAGACATGCTAATAACAGGAAAAATGTTCTACTGATGGCATGATATTTTATGCTGTATTGCTATGGCTCCAAACTTCTGCCTTAACCCTCAGATACCTGCAGAGAATTTGTAGGTCTACACATAGAACTGGTCCTGTAATGAGACAACCTTGGGATTGGACATGAAAACTCACTGCAAACAAACTACTATTTCCTGCATGCTAAGAACTACTAGGAAGGGATAGTAGGTCTTCAGTGACCAGATCAGGATGTTCAAAATTGCACGGACAGACAAAAGTTAATACACATGACCCTTTAAGATCATGCACTGGCCACAGGTAAGGACATTTTGCCTCCAGGACCATTTAGGTCATCTTAGGAGAGTTTTTTGGGTTTGTCCCCATAAGCTAAAGAAACTATCGTGAGTGCTGAAAGTGAGGTAAGCGTGGTACTGTGCAGCTCTGGGCATAGGCTACAGGAATAAAAGAATGCCTGTGAAGCAGTGCAGTACAGAATCTCTGCTGCATCTGCCACTTGAGCTGGCTTGTTCAAAGCTGCCTGTAGCAATTCTGCAGTACACTGCAAGCAGCCTGAACAGAAGAAAGAGGAAAAAGATCACCAAGGAGCGGTCAGAAACGTGGATAAATCCACACACTGGGGCCTACGTTCAATGGCCAGGTGATCATACATTGAAGGGGATAGTAATCTTGGATACTTTCATTCTCAACTCCAGAGCCAGCACACCCCACAGCTGGAACTGCATACTCCACAGAAGTTCATGTGTGTCCAGTCATTTCACAGTGCACACATCTTAGACAATATGGCCTACAGAAAGCCCATGCACAAAATTGGATGTGAAAAGGAAAACAGTACTGCCCATGACCTCTGTTCTCTGATGCTTAGTGTCACAATGACTCATTTATTCTCTTGAATGTTAACGTGATCTAGAACAATCAACAGAGAAAATCTTTAGTGAGTTGCAAACCATGACCCTTCAGTATTTTGAGATGTTACAGTTTCTGTTGCACAATCATTCAACATGATCCCATTCTTTAACTCAGTAGCTTAACCCTAATTTGTAGTTGTTTTTTTTTTTTTTAAATGAACATAAACATCTAACAATGAGTTTACTAGGCTAAAACTAAAGCACAGTCTCCTGTCTGAAGTACTGGTTGAACTTTTGCAGAAAGCAAATAGAAATTGGTGTTTTAAAAAATATCCACCCAACTATGCTATAGATTAGTGCAGACTATGCATTCAATGAAATTCTTCAGGACTCACTTCTAACTATCAGTTTTCCTCTTGACTCTGCAGAGAGGTAGCCAGGAAATGGTTAAAAGTGCTCAACACATCAGATATTATTTGATATAAAAGGAATGGCAGTGTGAATCAGGAAGCAGTGACAGACTGCTTTTCTGTCGGCTTTAAACGATGCTCCTTTAGTACCGAAGAGACCTCACCTAAAACAAGATAGTAGAGTCATCATTGTTCCCTTTGTTCCCCCAGAGGGCTGAAGGAAGGGGGAACTGCAATTCCCTTGAGCGTTTTTGAGACAAAAAAAAATGGATTAGAGGGAGCAGCAGCAGGAACTAACTCATTACTGAGCATCAAGTGTTTCACACTGTTAAAGCAAGGAAAACATTCCAATGCATTTATATCTGACTACTGTGTTTTTAACAATCAGTGTAGAGCAGAAAAGCATCCTTCCTTTTCCCAAGGAGCTGCATATATAAAACATCCTGACCTTCATTTCCAGTTTCTTAGCATATTTAGGAACTTTCAGGATAGTTCTGATACTATGTATCTGTGGATATTTTTGTCAGAAAAATGAAAAAGCTTTCCTCAGAATGTCTTAGTAACTTGGCTCGTCTGGTGACACGGACAGCTGCAGGATTAACAGCATCAATTAAAAACTTTTTGTCTTTCTCAGAACCTTAAGTGAGGTGAGTATCTTTATCTAACCTGAATTGGCAATGCAAGAAATGCTTGCCTGGTTAAAGACAGTATCACTGGCTTTATGCTACCTCTCCTTTATGGGAAGTAACGGTTGGAAAAAGATGCATCACTGGCAGGAGGAAAGAGCTCTGATCTCCTCCTGTCTTTACCTATCTGAAGAGCAAAGAGGTAGAGGAGTTGCTAAGATTCCAATTTCCTCTTGCACTTCCAACTTTACAGAACAAATATTCTCAGCATCTGTATGAGAATGCCACCCAAAATCCACAACTAGTACAGCCAACAGCAAATCGTCCACAGCACTGAGAACAGTGCAGCAACATATTTCCATGTTTTCACCTGGAATCAAGTAATTTCTAAAGTTTAAGAAGATTGAGTGCACCTCACAAAATCTGAACTACTAAAAGTGCTACAGCTGTGCCACGTCAATTCATGCAGGATGCACAATATGATTGTAATACATATGGAAAGGAGTTTTGTGAGCAATTTCACTGCATTGCTAATAGAACAAAAAATAACGAAGAGAGATTTGAAATACAAAGCAAGCTGTTTTTCAGAATGAAAATCCAGGAAAGTGTCGGTTTTCTGAAGCGTGTGTTAAGTTAGCTTGCCAGTACAGCCCATGTGAAATTGATTATAAAGAAAGGAGCATTTCCTATGGGAGAATCACAGCACCTTCTGAGAAAAATGATCCATTAAAGCATCTATGCTGGAAATCTGACAACTGCATCTCCCCCTGTGCTCTATAGAGACTACAGCTGTCCTATTCAATTACTGTCAAGAGCACAAAGGTAAAGTTTTTTCCTGTCCTGTTTTCTTTCAGTCTCAGATGCTGCTTTGCTGCAAGTAATCAGAAAAAAAAAGAAAAACAACCAAGCACTTTGAATCTATGTTCTTACCAGAGCTTTGGGTATGCACAGATGGCAACCTAAATAGTCTCATTAGTTAAAATCAGGAGGAACCAGGCAGCTCAGCTCTTTTTGTGAGAAGAGCTATGAAAAACAGAGCCTGAAGTGATTTCTGAGGAGGAGGAAAATGCTTCTGCCAGCTGCAGAAATATAAAGAGGAGGGAAATTTGAAATGCTCTCCCTCTGCATGAAATCTCTACAACTCCTCGTTGATATGAATTAGATGGCATTGGCTGAGGAACAGGTGTTGTTTGTGCAGGTGGGGAAAGCAAAACCCTGAGCAATGACTGCTGTCACAGGATTATTACTAGAAGATGGAGCACAAAGAGCGGCTGGAGCAAGTGAGAGGGAGTGTTTGTTGTAAGAGAAAGCAAGAGAGTAAAACAAATGAAAGGCTGAAGGAGAAAGACCAAAGACAGAGGGAAAAAAAGTGTGTTATGGAGAGACCCTGAAGAAGCACAGAAGAGCACAATCAATGAACTACTGAGGACTCTGCCTCTCATCACTTAATGATTGTTATGTCTGAATATTTATTTCAGCAGAGAAGTCTGATCTAAATTGCTCACCCCTGTGCTTTATCTCTCTTTTCTCACCTGTCCACAGCAATCGCTGTCATGGAGTAGATGCTGGCGAAGACAGCTGTGATGGGGAAGAAGTTGTGGAAACGGCAGTAAGCCTCTCCAAAATACCACTCGCTGTGCAGTGCATAGATGAAGTTGATGAGAGTATTGAAAGCAGCCATGGAAGCATCAGAGAAGGCCAGGTTCACCAAGAAGTAATTGGTCACAGTCCTCATGCGCTTATGAGCCAGGATGATCCAGATGACAATGAGATTTCCAAAAATGGCCACTGCCACCACACCGCCATATGCCAGAGACCACAAGGCGATGCGCCAGGAGGGCTGCACAAACTGGTTGGAGAAGTTGGCTGCAACAGGGGTAGAAGCGTTTCCAGCTGGGGCTCCCAGTGCCTGTCCCCAGGGGTCTCCTGCTGCAGCAAGGCTCATGTTCCACCTGCTGCTCATGCTTGCATTCCAGTTGGCTGTGGGGACAGAATTCATCTTGGATGTTGCTCTCCTTTCTTCAGGGAATATCTCTCCCACCTCCCACCGCCCTACCCTTCAGAATCCCCCCAAAAAGATAAGAAGAGGAAAGAAGGAAAAAAGGAAGTTAGGCAGCACAGCAAGGACTGGAAAGGAGAGAGCAGTCAGAGAAAGCTTTGGCTGTGCTTTTCAAACAGTTAGAAATGCTGTACTAGCTGAATCAGAAGAGCCATCTCTGGATAAAGAGTCTCATTCCTCCTCTGTGCAGCCACCTCTTGCTTTTGGTCTTGCTGAAGGAGGATGAGACTGGGATCTGAGGCACATTTTATAGGCTTATGAGTTGTCAGCGTCATGAAGGGAGTGAAGTGATAAGCTCCATCGGCTGGTAAGACAACACCTCTTTCTCTCTGTTTTCTCTCCTCCCCTTTTATTTCATTCATTGTCAGCAGCAGGCACTTTCAGGAGCTGTGGAGAGCACCACGAGAAATATGAATTCTTCTCTCATTTCTGTTGAGATTTGTTTTATATTGCCTTTTTTTAGCTTTCATTATTGCACATCCTTTTTAAATAGCCTTTTTGCCCTGTCTGTGCAGAGGTTAATTAGCTGGCTTATTTGAACGTCCAAAAGACCAAGACTGCTTTTTTATTAAAATTCTTTCCAGATCTGCTTCTCTGCTACTGTCTTTTTATTTTGTGCATGCTTTCCTTTTAATCATTCTGTTACCTACAGGTTTGTAATAGCGATCTCTTTCAGGTAAAGAAATACATCTCACTGTGATGCAATTAGCATCACAAAACACTTATAGAACTAAAGTGTGACTACTTTTTCCTTACAGTGTTTATATTGGTTCCTGCAGAGCCATCTGCATATTCAGCAGAGACTGCTGAAACAGCCCTAAATATAGATGTACTTATATACGCGTAAGATACTAGTGGTTTGTTTTGAGTGTTTGGGGAAAAAAAAGCATATTTTGACTTGGTTTTACTTATTTGCATTTATTTCACACTTAGTACTATTATTATTTTGAGCAAATGATTTTTAGATTCAGTGATTTCTGTACTGGTAGAAAAAGGTAAATGAGCAAATGGAACACTTCGTGTTTTCACATGCAAGAAATCAGTTTTCTTTTTAATATGTAAGCAATAGCTGGCATAGAGATTGCATGCTTTGTGCAAGGGTTGACTGCAAGGGACTTCAACTAGCAGGCCTTTGCTAATCAATTGACTGCAGTCTTCAGGGAGAAAATGTGTTTTAGTGCAATCCACTCCATACTTCAACAATTCAGAGCTGCTACTTGTCATCATCTGAGATTTCAGCTATTATAGCAGCGGGAGCAGTTTAATACCCCATATTAGCAATCACACATTCTACATATTTTAAAATAAAAGATTCACAGAAAAATGAAATATTCCTGTGTGCCACTTCTTCCCTGCTTTATTTACCCATTGGAAGTACTGCATATTACTTGCTGTGTCTTCAGTGCAGTTTTAATTTGAATGCCTGCAATTGTGGCCATTTCTATATTCTTTTGAGGTCTTATTCACTGACATGATCCCAACCAGCAGCTTACGAGAGCTCTGCTGAAATCCACTTTCGCTACAGCATATATAGAACCTATCCATGCACTGCACGTCCTTCTCATGGGAAAACCATGGGAGTCAATCCCATAGTTCCCTGTATTGCTTCCTACATCTTCCATCTGCATCACTCTTCATCCTCTCCCTCGACCTAAGCATGAAGGAGGGAGTAGTAGTTCACACACCATTTCTCTATTACCCCTTGTGTCCTATTCTCACAAGATTCCATAATAAAGAATCACCAGAACAGCAGAGGCTGTAGTACTGCCATAGTGAATTGAACTGCTCTTGAAGTTAGCTGCACAGTGCAGCTAACTTAAATTTGGGCATATATAATTTAATTTGGGCATATATAGAGAGTGCTTTGGAAAGACTAAGCAACTGAGTAATTCAGGTACACTTTCCTAGAAAAATCAGTGGGATCCCAACCAGGAGATTAGAAGCTAGGGCTCCTTTTGCATCATATTCTCCAGAATAGGTCAGCAGGATAGACTGAGAGAATCCCATATCTGAACAAAAGAAACAATCCAAATCAAGGGCAAAATCCAAATAAAAAATTGAATTAACTGCAGTGAAGACAATCTCTGTGAATCTAAGTCTCTTGAAGAACTCAAGTACTGTTTCCAATGCATGAGGAATACTGGACTCACTAATTACAGCAGAGATTTCGGCATCCAGCTTTGACATTAAAATCTTCATCCATGGCTCTAAGCCAGAAAGCAGAAACCCAACCCTGTGCCCTGCCCCTTTCTACTTTTATGCCCATATTAGGAACTCCAGACTGCGCCCTTTTACTAAGCTGAGCTGTTTCCCACCTTTCCACATGAGGTGCCCAAGCCCTCGTTCCCCATATGTTTCTGAAAAAGCTCCTGTTACATCCAAAAGACTACAGCAGAGAGGTAGGTTGACCTGTCCTTAAGCACCTATCTCACTAGCAATTAACTAATTAAGGAAAGAGTTAAGGAAGCCAGCAACTGGCTCTTGCTTAGAAGGTCAGTTCACTTGAACAGTGAAGTCAGCTGTGCTTTTCTGTCAAAATTTGTATTGATTATACTTGTACTGATTGAAGTTTCATCAGTTGAAGCTCATCAGCAGTCAGTTTCTCAAGTAAGTTTTACAGCGACTTTGGAGAAAGCATTTGTATTGGTAACTTCTATGTAGCAAAATCTGACTGGTGAAATTTATTTAAAGGAGCAGTGCAAAGGACCAAGATTTGTAGGTTTTTTTCCCTCACTCTTGCAGAAAAATAAGGTAGTTGTAGAGGGCATTCATTCTGGTATTTTCTTCTGAAGCTATTACAAGCATGTTATTTTTTTTGCCCATTCCAGGTTACATATATTCACAGTGGGAATTTTTGTATAGGTAATATTATAATCAGTTTGAGAGTGACTGTTTTCTCATTATATGCTATTTGCTGTTCTCTTTTGTCCTTTCATTGATAGCTTTGTGCTCGCACAGTCCCATGTGGTCAAACTTGTAGTTATTAGTAGTTCCTTTTGCCATAGCTTCACAGAATTACTGAGGAAAGCGTAAGAAACATCCAAACTGTGATTAAGAAACTAGCAATGACTGTCTGCAGTTCTTCCTTTCCCTTACGTTGAAGCTATTTTATCACAGTTCCAACCACAGCTCTCCTGCTGAGCTTGAAGCGGAGGATAAGCTCTTGTCTAAGCATTTTGACTCTAAGGTAGGTTTAGAAATTTTTCTGTTCTTTGCTATTTATGGAACTATGATTTCATCCTCTACAGTTTGTACAATGTAACTTGAAGTTTTCATTTGAAGTCACTCTTCCACAAAATTCACTTGTACAGCATGGGAGAGAGCCAGAGAAAATCAACAGCAGTTCACAAGTAGGGGTTTATAGGAAAACAACATCCTGTACAGCATACGTATGTGGTGTGCGTGCTAACCTGCATCGCTGTAAATTGCAGCAGTTGTCCTGCATGGTCTCTTTCTTTTGCATGCAGCACCAAGGGCACAGCTAAGTTGGCTTATTTTTTTGGGTTTGCTTGCTTATGCTTAACTGCATGACCTCCTTTCTCTACCTCCTTACCCAAGCCCCTAGCTGAAAGAAGTGATCCTTCATCAGAAACTGTAGTGACCCCAATTGTTTTCTTTATTGGGGTGTTACTCAGCTGCTTTTGTATCTTTTGTACCAATCAGGCAAAATTTTAGTTACTGTAGGAGAATGTTTGCAGTTTAAAAGTACTTAACACTGTCCTATTTTTTCTGTGACTGCTTGTTCTCATTGTGCTGCTGTCATGACAGTGTCAGTCTACCTGGATTTTGAACAGTTTGCTTTTATTTATGAGGCTTAAAGCGTAGCTGGAAAACTCAGTTTGAATCTTGTTTTTGATTTTTGCATATGAATGCAAAATTTTTCTTGCCATCACCAACTGAAGCTGACTCAGTAGGATATCAGGCAACTACACAAGCATGTAAGTAAGGCTGTTGAAGCAAAGGGGAAGGTCAAACCCAGAAGTATAGTATATGGCTCTTCTTCATAGAGGTGGCTAAAAGGCTGGGAACAACCCCATTCACTGCTAGACCATTTAGTTCCCAGGTTCCCTGATCCTTAGCCTCCCATCTATGTTTCCCAAAAGTATATGGACTCTGTATGAATGCCCCATTTTTTTATTGTCCCTATTCTTATAGCAAAAAAACCCCAAACTATTTTTCTTGTAAAATGCCCTACAGGAGAAATGTTACTATTTCTCTATGTTAAAGAATGAAAGAAGCAATAAACTATAGTACAGACTTACTAGCTCAGTAATTAAAATAATGCTTTAGTGCAATTATTGGACCTATATATTTCCTTTTCATTTGAAGGACTTCCGCAGAGACAGGTGGGTTTCTCCACACTGAGGACTGACTGCACCTAGGTGAATATCTTGATGGGTGAAAAATAAATTCATTTTAAAAGTGAAGTTATGGGTCAAAAATGGCAATTAGTTAATAGCTGTAGCCAAAAGAATGTAGAGAAATGGGAGATTTTCTAGAGTTAGTACTTCTATATGATTAGAAAGAAACTGTTAAACTTTGTTTTAAAATTTGTTCTGGAAAACAAACGAATGCTATCCCCTCTTACAAACACATCAGTAACATTTAAATCAGTAGAAATCTTACTGTGGATTTCCATTTTTGATCAGCCTATAAAAAAGGATTGGTAGAACACAAAAATACTAACAAAATAATTGAACAAAGAAACTTCACCAGTATAATTAATTGTCAAGTATTTTTGTACTTAAGAGATCAAGAAAACTTCAGATTGGAGGCTTCAGAAAAGGGATGTTATTTAGATTTATGTAGAACTAATGTGAGTGATGTTGGGGAGCGTCTGTCAGTCTTCAGCAATTGTTCCATTTCTTTTCTCAATGTGAAATAATTTACATTTAACTTGATTAGTTCTTGGAGTTAGGAATTGATTGGACATTAGAGTAGACCTGAGGCATTTTGTTGTTTTTTTGGCACATTAAAGGCATGGCACCGTACTTACTCATCCCTCTTCCCAGATATCTGCAACTATTAAATTTCTTAATGCATTGGTAGCCAGTTATTTCAAAGGGCTTTTCTTCACTTGAAAAGATACCTTATGAAGCAACATAAAAGATCAGGAATTGAAATATTTTTCCCAGCATCACTTCCCAGTGAAGCGTTTGCCTCATTGCTTTTCATAGAACTAGTTTCTTTAAAATATGTTGCAAGGAGATGATTTACCACCTGTATTGGCCCTGCCTTTATTAACTGCCTAGGAGATGAGAGGATTCCTCTCCTCTGGTGAGTGAGAGTATCATAATACTACAGAGATGTTATCTGATCCTTGTGTTAGACCTTGCATAAGTAAACAAAAGCAGTCTTTTCAGTGGGTATACAATTACTTCCAGATTCAATCTTCCATCACCTTTCAGATCTACTATATAATAAATACATTAGAAAACAATGGAAAAGCAAGAATAGCCCTTCACATTGTTGCAAAAAATATTATGCCTACTGCTTGGATTCACACCATCAGTTGAATGAGAGGTTCAGATAGCCACTATCCTGTTTTCAGATAATTCTGAAAGAAGAGAAGCCTGCAGTGGGAAAGAGTAGGACAGTATAGATCTCAGCTAGATGCTTAATATTTAAAACTGGCTGAAATTCTGAAGTATGGCAATTAATACAATTTCTTAATGTTTTGTTCATTATGGTATTTGTGGATGTAATGGTGCAGTTTCTTTTCTCATTGTGGTGTATTTTTGGATTTGTGAATTCCAGTCTAGTTATGCATTGTAGGAAAAATTCTATTATCATTTAAAGTGTTAGACTTCTCATTTCATGGTGTGCTATCCTAAATGTTAGCCTTTTCTTCTTCTTTCACTAAGGAATGTATGAGCTGAGGTTTATATAGCTGAAGAGCTAATGTGCAGAGTTGCTCAATGACCTTGCTGTTCAACATTTCTTTGTTTCTAAGTCTTTTTTCAGATGTTTTCATTTATAAAAAAAATAGTTGTCATTGCTGAGCCTTTGCAAGAGATTTTTACAAGAAAAACAATTCCTGATTTGAACTGAATTTTTGTTTTGAGAGAAATAGTTTTCCTTCCCATACTGTGTGTATGTTTACTGGATATGTGAGGCAAAGATTACCATTTGCACTGGGGCTTAAAGGTGCATGCAACGTAACTACATTTCCAAGGGATTGCTGCTATTCACAACATCTAGATTTCACATCATGGTGTGTGTCATGGAGCGTCGATACCCTGCAGTCTAGATCAGAGACCAAGCTGAAGCATACAGCAGTTTTCTTCTACCTCCTGTACTCAGCTGTGTTTGCAACAAGCCCTGAGTGAAGAAACAGGTGCTCAGTGCCCAGGTGTGGTTCAGACAGAGGCATGCCTTGCCCTGATAATGAGCTCAGGCTGTCAGAGCCAAAGAATTGATTAAAGCCAACTTTTCTTCTGGGATATTGTACTGAGGTACAGCTATGCTGAAACTGCTTTTAGAATAAAGTAATATTCAGCATGCATGAGTTATTTCAGGGAGATTAAATAGCAATAAATAAAAATGCAGCCTGTTTTGGATCAGTAATATATTTGCCAATTTTTTTGTGTGTGTGGGATAACTTTCATTCTTCTTACATGAAGGAAGTAATGGTCCTACCTCATCCATTGTGAGTTTGAAGATCCTTCCAGTAGACTAAATGCATTTAGTTTCCATTATCACTAGCCTTGCTTAGCCCTCTGTTTTATAACTACTGCACATGGGACGTGACTATAGAGGCGGAATAGCTGGTACAGTGAAGTGCCTGTCTCTGAATGTAATTTGAAATGTACCACTGTTCTGTGAAAAATAATTCTTATCCATTTACTTTCATGGTCAGCAACGGCTTTAAGAGGAAAACACATTATGCAGTGTGCAAAGCTAGAAATTTTTTGAAAGTGCTTAAAATTTGTTGTTTGAAAGCATAAACAGTATTTTAAATATTGTAGATTGATCTGAAGAGTTTTAGCTGATAGGAGTATATCTGGAGAGAAGGGCAAAGGAATGAAATGATGCAACAAACATTGTCTTGGAATATTGTGACTAGTTTTCTTTCCTGCCGTTATTCTTTTTGTCTTTACATTCTTCAGTGCAGTCCTTGAAACAAATTAGTGTGAAGTCTTAACTGAACTAAAATGTTCTTCTTCAACTGCTGTGCTGTATTTTCTCCAGAGGGAGACTATTTGTAACTGTAATTATAGGCATATCTGCTTTTTCCTCTTTCTCCAGCTGTTCAAGTGCCTGTTTGATGTCATAAGTGAGATCAACTGGTGTCTTACTCATGTGCATACTCATATGCATTTGTCCTATATTGTTCTTTTCTTTTAAATCACTTCAGTAATTATTTTCTATTTTTCAAATTTGCATTTAACAACAGAATTATGGAGTCACAGAAATCAGAAATGAAAGTAACTTCTATTAGATCTTGCAGGTTTTGAACCTACAGTCATCAAACCAATGGCTAGCTGCTGTTGCAGTTTGAAATTCCTCAGGACTTGTTTGTAAGTCATTCAAATATTTCAATCAAAAAGACACACCAATCAATACGTCAATCAAAAAGACACCTAATAGCAACACAGTTTTCTCTGCCTCCTACAGTGCTCTTTCCAGTGCTTACTTTCCTTCTAAATATTCAAATTAAGGGGAATTTTACTGGTAACTTTTCTCTCTCTTGAGGTTACTGAAATATGTCATATATAATAAAGTGTGCAAGTGTATTCATACATAATAAAATACATATTTTAAGCTCTTCAGCAAGATGGAGAGACACAAATGGAATCATAATAATGGGGCTGGGTGAAAGCAGGAAATAAGATTTTCAGGTAATTTATCCATGTAATTAATCGAGCATCAATGACATGTGTGTGTTTCACTGTTACCTGAAAAGAACAATTTGCTTTTTAACAGGATACTCCAGAGCTATTGTCATAGGTCCACATACTTCTCACCAATAGATAAATCTACAAAAATCATTTTGGCATCAAAAGGTGCGTGGATCAATTATATACGTAAAGTCTGAAATGACTTGAATCTGCTGAATCATACTTGGAGTACTTGGCTTCAGGTGTTGTCTGATTTTCAGTTGTCTAGCTGTGGGGCTCTGATTACAGTTATAACAGTGATGTATGTAGATGTGTCTATGTTGCCCTTTATTTATATTTTGGTAATACATTAAACAATAACAATGTGAAAGAGTATTTAGAAAACAAAGCAAGAAAAAAAATCATTAAGCTCAGATAATAGCAAATTCATAGACTCATTGAATTCTCATAGAATGGCTTGGGTTGGAAGGGACCTCAAAGATCATCAAGTTCCAATTTCTGTGCCACAACCAGGGGTGTGAGCAACTAGATCCAGTACTAGATCAAATTGCCCATGGGCCACCCAGCCTGGCCTTGAACGCCTCCAGAAACAGGGCATCCGCAATCTCTTTGAGCAACCTGTTCCAGCATCTCATTGTTCTCAGTAAAAATCTCCCCCCAGCATCTAATATAAATCTCCCCTCCTTTACTTTAAAACCATTCCCCCTTATCCTGTCACTATCTACCCTTGTAAAAAGATGATTTCTCTCATGTTTTTAAACCCCCTTTAAATACTGAAAGGCAGCAGTGAGGTCTCCCCACAACTCCTCTTTTCCAGACTGAAAAAGCCCGGTTCCTTCAGCCAGGCTTCATAGGAGAGGTGCACCACTATGTGGCCCTCCTCTGGACCCTCTCCAAAAGCTCCACATTTTTCTTGTGTTGAAGGCCCCAAACATGGACACAATACTCCAGATGGGGCCTCACGAAGGCAGAGCAGAGGGAACAATCCCTTCCCTCACCCAGCTTGCCACCCTTCTGTTGATGCAGCCTAGGATACTGTTGGACTTCCAGGCAGCAAGGGCACACTGCTGGCCCAAGTCTGGCCTTCTGTCCATCAGGACCCCCAGGTCTTTCTTTGGCAGAGCCACTCTTAAAGAGTTCTTCTCCCAGTCTGCACTTCTATCTGGGATATTAAATACAGCTACTTAGTTATGTAATACTGATTTTAGCGTGCCCTCTGATTGAATCAATTTGTCTTTAATATATACTACTGATATTGATTATAAAGAATAAATAAAGATTTCAGAATTGATCTGACAAGCAGTTTTCCTATTATCTTACTTTCAATATTGTATTAAAAGAATATTCAATGTTACTTGCTTCCTTCATTAAAAAAGGATTTCCATGAATCCTTCTTCATACAGCTTTACAGGCAGTTTACTGATTTGGAATAAGATCTACAGAGCCATATAATCTCCCCTATGTTAGAAGACTGTCTGATTGGAATGCCTGTATGATAACTCGTTCTGGTAGCACAGCAAGAATTTGTTACTTTTTTCTTTGTTGTACAAGGAAAATATGCAAAAGTATAAACTTCCATGTGATATTACATAATTCTTATCACTTTTATTAAAAAAAAAAAACACAAACTTCTAAGTACTGGAACAGTATATGAGTCAAAGGAGCACCTCTCCTGTGAAAAAAAGTTGAGGGAGCTGGGCTTCTTCAGCATGGAAAAGAGAAGGCTTTGGGAAACCTTGTTACAGCCTTCCAGTGTTTGAAGGGAGCTTAAGAGCAGGAGAAAGAGTGACTTCTTACAAGATCTAACAGTGATAGAACAAGGGAGAATGCCTGTAAACTAGAAGAGGGGAGATCTAGCTTAGATGTGAGGAGGAAATCCTTTACTCAGAGGGCAGTGAGGCTCTGACACTGCTGCCCAGAGCTGTGGGAGCTCCATCCCTGGAGTTGCCCAAGGCCAGGTTGGATGGGGCCTGGGCAGCCTGAGCTGGTGGGGGGCACCCAGCCCATGGCAGGGGTTGGGGCTAGGGGGTGCTTAGGTGATCTTTAAGGTCCCTTCCAATCCAGAACATTTATTATTCTATGATGTTGTGACAAATGAGTCTTGTAATTTCTTTTGCAGGAAATGTACAATAACTAAATAGAAAAGCTATAGCTGCAAATTCCGTATCAAATATAGGAGGAAGTTTCATTATGTGGCTGATCTTGCATATGAATTGTATCTTCTTGAAATGGAAATAAAGGTTAAAAAAAAACAGACTTGGCTACTCTCAGATGTGGGAAGAGTATTGATTTCTCCCAATCTGCATTTTGGAAATTAAGACTTGTGACCTGCCTACTTCAGAATTTTTTACCAGGCAGTTGAGGTGCAGATTGAGATGGAATCTGAACTTTTTTTTGCATCCTAAAACAATGTCACATACTGCATGCTCACCGTTTCTTGTAATGCCTAGTGCATTTGCTTCCTTATCTGTCAACTGGAAAAAAAAACTTTCAAAAGTAATGTATGATAAGTATGGTGTTCTTTAGAAATGCCATTCTATTCCAAAACTGTAGAGTCTCTTTGGCCAAAATGTTTGCTATTTTGTTTGTTTTTAGGAGAAATAGAAAAATTCATATTTTCAAAATACGATATGATCTGCATACATAGAATCTTATGGAACTTGTTATTGAAATGATAATGTCCTAAGGGTTATTATTTTTCAATGAAAGTTAAAGTTAAATGTTTTGGATTTTTTTTTTTTTTTCCATTTTGTGTCTCTCCCTAATGCTCAGTTAGTTTTTCTGTTTCATGATGCTTCTCATTTAGAATTGGGATGAAAGAAGAAGCAATTATGACCAGATCACATACTGAATGTATGCACTTGGTTGGTGTTCAGCAAGTTGCATTATAGTCCAAAAAATATGAGAAAGTATGACTGAATAGAAATCAAGTGGAAGACTCTTGGGTCATAGTGACTCCCAAAAAGTGAGTAAAAACTATTGACTAGTAAAAGTGAAGGAGAGGATGAGAGATGAAGAGGGCAATTTTGGTGGTTTTCCCTCATCAAAGATATCTAGAAACATGCTATTGTAATTTCATTCCCTTGAGTCCTCCAGACACTGAATATTTTTCCTTCAAGTTTGCTGCAAATTGTAGATTGCTCCTCAGTTTCTGTTTGCTCAGTAAAATGCTTTTAAAAACATTTTAGTTTTATTTGCAAGGTCAACAGAGCTTTCTTCCTCACTTGTGTTTTTATATTGCTTAGATTTTAAGGGAAAACAGAATAATTGCATGTTGAGGCCTGTAGAAAAAGTAAATAATCACATTTAATATCCATCTCCAAAAAACAGTTATAGTGGAGATAACCTAAGAAGAGCAGATATAATTCAGTTATGAAGTGAGCCATGATTTCTATGTTCATCATTATTCTAGGAAGAATTCATAGTGCTGAATATATCTTCCTTGTTTTGACCATCTTGTGTGATAAGGATGTTCTCACTCCCTTTTTGGAGTCTGACTCATTGAACTTTTATTCTCAGTGACTTCTCCTGTACACTAGAGAAAAGTTCTTTCTGGACGAGGTATGGAAAAGACTCTTGACATAGTGGCAAAGAGTCATTGCAGAATTAGCAGTTCAAGCAAATGTTTTGTTACTACCTTCCCTGCTTCTAATATGTCTATTAATGACTAACAAGCTTGACCATAAGTGACTTCTAATTAGAAATTATTTTCAAAACTATTTCCTGAGGTTTTGCTTCATGTTTTTCATGAAAACAATTTTTTTTTTTTTCTGGCTTCGTCAGAGCTTTTATTGTTCTGTAAAGAGGAGACAAATGAAAGGCAAGACTAGAAGTATTTCTCACCTTTTGCTTATTTCAGCACAGTGTTTGTTGTATGCTGGTATTGCTTAGTCTGTGTCCAGTCTGCAGTTCTAGACAGCTAGTCAAGAGCCACAGATTCTTCAGATGATGTATTCTGCAAATTATGGAAAAGAAAGAGCCAAGTTGCTCAAGTTTCGATTCAGTGTAGAATAGTGCTCCAGCTGCCTCTTTTAATTGTGAGGACCTGTGAAAAACCACCTAACTCTTACACTTTTTGTATGACATCAACTCTGTTAAGTATTCTTGACATGAATCAATCAGATTAATTTTATGCTTTTTTCTAGAGCAGTGACAGGCAAAAGACAGATTGCTAACTGCTAAGAGCATTGAACTAGGTTTTTGCAGCCTTGCATTGTAGTTTGGCTGCAGCATTAACTAGCTTGGATAAATCAATTCCTCTCTCAACTTCACAGTTATTTTCTTTCAAGTCTCCTTTGTCATGTGTTGCTGCTGGGGTTGGAAGCCAAGTGTCTTCAATTTTGTCCCATGTTATTCTGTGTATGTCACTCTTTGGGGGAAAAAAAGATCAGATTGGTTTTTTATGTACTACATCACAAAGTCCTTCTCCTGTTTCAAGTGTCAGACAGGCTAATTTGGCAGAAAAAGAATCTTACTGCAAATGATCTGATGTTTCTCAATAATCTAGTATGTTCCAGACGCCTTGTGAGGACAATAGAGAAGGTAATTTATTTTCTGAGGTAAAATGATTTAGATTAATTTATTTTTTGTGGATACAAGATATATCACGAGATCCAGTTTGAAGAAGCAGTGGCAAAGAACAGGGATGAGAAATAAAAGCAAAAGGTATGAACTTGTATAATTTGTAATAATTGTAACTTATTTATTTAGACAACCTCTAAACATTAGCATTCACATTTGGCTTTCAATTATTTTGGAACATTGTGGAAGGTATTTTGAAGTTTCCAATCAAGTCTTTTTATTTAATCATTATTATTGAATCTAAGGTGATAATGTGACTTTTTTTTATGATCCAGACTCAGTCTCTTAGCTTATCTTATGTGATAACAGAGCCTGCATGCTCCTGGGCTATACTGTACTACACTGTGTGGTACTATATGATGCTATGCTCAACTATAGCTAATGAAGACAAGAGTTGGTGACAAAATTGCTTTGCTTGAACACTGTCTAAAGAAACATCTTTCATTTAAGAAAGTTGTAATTACCATATTGCTTAATCACTGGCCGATGTCTCCATTTACTTGTCCAGCTTACTGACTGACGTTCATTGACTGTGTCTGTAGTCATAAATTATAGTGCAAAGTAGAAACTGTGCCTGGCAAATGCTTTCCTATATTATTTCATAAGCAAGATTTGATCAGACAATTTTATTTTATTTTATTTTATTTTTTTTTGCAGTCACTTATAGATTTTCTTTTCCTGTGGAAAACTTGCCTCTATAGAAACTATGCTTCTCTTACTCTTCAGAGAATTGTAGAGTAGAATCGTAGAATAGAATCAGATCTCTAAGACCACATAGTCCTACTGTTCACCTAACACCAATACTGCCCACTAAACCATGTCCCTAAGTACTACATCTACCCTTCCAGAATTTTGCACTGGGAGAATTCTATCCTCAGACATTTTTTCCTCTGGTGCACCGTAACTACAGAAAATATGAAATAATCTAAAATAGTATTGGGGAAACTTGTGTCACAAATGCAGGTTACTGATCTATTAGTAGTTCTGCAAGCTTTGTATCATTGCACTGTGGGAACCTCATCAGTACCTTTAAGGAAATAAAAAAAACAACACAATTATTTATTTCTGACAATGTTCTTTAACAAAAATATCAATTTGAAGTCCTTAGTGAATCCTTCCTGAACTCATTGACTCATTTCAATGACTTTTTAAACTGCCCAAATGTTAAAAAGATTTGTTGTAATATTGCCACTAGTGAGCATTTGGTTAACAGCAATTACAATCTCACTTGCAAAAAAATGTCATTGTTTTTAAGCTAACTGGGAACTGGCAGTTCTCTTATTTGTTTATCATTTGTTGTCTGTTGACTAAGAGATTTTCACCCTTGCCTTTTCTTTCTATTTTTGTATTGACACGAATTTCTGGAAAATATGACCTTTACAGTCCAACTCCCTTGCAATGAACAGGAACATGCACAGCTAGAGCAGGTTGCCCAGGGCCTGATCCAGCCTTGCTTTAAAAGTCTTCAGAGATGGGGCATCAACCACATCTCTACTGGTACTTGGCCTTTGTCATTTTACCTAGTCTACTTGATCCTTATCAGCTCCACGCACATTATGCTACAACTGTATTTTGGGAATATCCTCCTGTGTGAGTTCTTCTTTTGCACACATTTTCCAAGAGAAGACTTACACTACTATATATGCACTGTCAGAGTCATTTTGGAAATCTCATAACCACTGATGAGGAAATTTTTTAATGAGGTGTTCTGGCTCCATAGATGAAGTGAGGATAAAAAGTCCTGCCAGGAATAACCAATACTTAGAGCACTAGGCAGGAATTCTATGATACTGACTGGGAGAATCGAAAAGAGAGTAATTCTCCTGTGAAGATCTGGAAATAGCTGTGCAGCAAGTGATCTGCACACCTGGATGTAATTTGAATAATGAGAAAGATGATTGAGATCTCAAGAAAGATGAAAATTTTTAAAAAACTGGTATAAAGTAAGCAGAGTCTAGACATTAGATGTTCAGGTATGTTATGATTAAGAGATGATAAAGGAAACGTGAAAAATATTCTGGATTTATATCGAAGCAAGATAGGCTGCTGTCCCTTCAAACTGGATGATGGCTTTGACATTTTGTTGTTATTTATGTTCTGATTGTGCAAATGAAAATAGATATTCCATTAAAATATAGTTTCATGCTTTAGCTCAGTTTTCTTTAATATTTTCTTTTACTGAGTGCCTTCTATGAATTTATTAAACCTTCAGGAAAACCTAGCAGATAGTCATTCATTTATCGATTATTGGTTTTTAGCGGGATGTTATGCAAAAAGGAGCCAAGGAAGTGGGAAGTTTCCCTCCTGCTGGTTTGACCAACTCCCCCATTGCTTCCACATCTGCAAGAAATTACAATTAATTCAGCAGTGGACAGGCTTTTATGCACTATGAATATATTCAGTCAAAGAAATTTAATTTTCAATAAAGTTGCCCAGATTTTAGTTAGAGTATTAAGGCTTCAGTAAAAGCATCTTGGGATACAAAAGATATTACTTTTACTGCATTCTGTGAACAGTTCCTTTTAATCTCTGATATTGTAGTATGAGTCATTACCTTGGTAGCTGTATCAAGAAGATATTCTAACCACTGGCAATAGCTCTCTCTTAAAAAGACTAGAAAATTGGATGATACATCCTAAGAAAGAAGGGAAGGGATTTGTCTTTTTTGAAAACAAAAAAACAAAAAACAAAAAAACAAAACAAAAAAAACCCCAACATGTATATGTGAAGATAAAATTAACCATCCTTTCATTCTTGAATGATGATGGAGGTAGCAATCATAAGAAGCTTACTCAACAAAAAAACAAAACAAAACAACCCAAAAAACCCACAAAAAACTCCACTCAGAACCCAACAACTTTCTATCACTTTCTTGACCACTTTCTTGACCACAAGAAAGCGTGAATTGATAAAAAGCAGTGTATCACTCTGGCCCTCTGCTCCAACGTATATGTGTATGTGTGTGGCTTTTTTTTACTTTGCTAGACTGAGTGATGCTGCTTCCTGGGACTATCTTAAAATAGCTTCCAAAAAGTGACTTTACTAAGTACTTTTATTTTCGTGTTTAAACTGTTGTCTTGAAAATTTTGTTCGCTTTTTGTTGCTATTGTCTTGCTTTATAAGGAATAAATGTATGTCATTTATTTTTTGAAAAGGTACTACCAAGTAGGTGCATTTAAAATACTCTCATTTTGTACAGTACAAATAGTACAAGTAGTAGAAAAAGATGAGGTATTTTTGAAAGCAATTTGAAAGAAAACCAAATTTCGTATTTTATTTTGGTTTAGTATTTCTAGGAAAAGAAAATTTCAGAGAAGAGGGTGTTGTTGTTGTTGTTTTTCTTTCATTTGAGGGCTGTCTCTGCTCTGAGTGTAATGTTAAGGACTCAGCTGTGTCCTAAACCCTAAATCCTCCTTAGGAAGTTCCAGTTAACTGAAAGTCTAATTAGGCTTTTTTAAAACAAGTTTAGTAATCAGTAAACAGAGACAGGATGAACTTTTCCATAAGTTGTTTTCACCTTAATTGCAGATTTAAATTCCCTTAATATATTGACTTAAACTTCTATGGCCTAGGTTTTAAGACTAATTTATTTGTTGAATAGTTCAGGTTTTGCTAAGAGCGAGGATAGTTGGAAGAAAAGCTGAAACACTGAGATGAACTTAATGATGAGGAGGCTGGAACAGCTCCATGACAGGCTGCCCAGGGCAATGGTGGAGCCACCATCCTTGGAGGTGTTAAAGAAAAGTGTAGATATGGTCTTAGGAATGTGGGTTATTGGGCAGCATTGGTGGTAGGTGGGTGCTTGGACTAGATGATCCTAGTGGTCTTTTCCAACTGTAATGATTCTATGATTATTATTTTAACTTGTAGCTAAAAAACCAACTGATCCTTCTTGCTGTTGCTACACAAGAGAAGCCCTTTCACGTGGAAATAATAATGGTGTTAATAGACAGCACTGCTACGCCCTTCCTAATCATGGAGTCAAGGCTCATAGATGGTCACTGAATTTAATTGCATACATAATCTGGTATTGCATCCGCAATGATGATAGTTGAAATTGTCTCACAATTTTTCTAATTATATGTGGGAATCATAGGATCATACTACTATGATTCTGTCAAAAACATTTTTCTCTTCAAAGGATACCATTCATTTAGAGTTACTGGAAGGTAGTAACCTTATGGTAAAAATACCTTTTAGCTGTAGTGGACTTTTTCTTAACAAAGATGAAAACCTTTCCCTGTCTGTGAAAACAACAAACCAAACATCTCACAACCTGGATGTTTTTCACAAAAAAATATAGCCCAAACCTACAGTTCAAAAAGTTAAGCAGATACAACATAAGTGTCCTAAAACAAATTTTTGTACCTTGAATTGTCCCAAAAAGTGACAGATGAAAATAAATTATAGCCCAAACCATTCCATGATTCTCTGATTCTACGGGATTATGAATGTACAAATGAAACTCTACTACTAAAAAAAACCACACACACACACACACACAAAAAAACACAATTCACAACACCCTCCCCACATATACATACAAAGAAGATCAAGATGGATGCAAAAATCCTAGATGGGATAACTGTTCTTCCCCATGCAATCTTCTATGAGTATAGCTACAAAACGGACTATAAAAAAGAGTTCAGAGTTCTGGGATTTCTAAAATTAAAATGTGATTTTTCCTTTACTTTCCTGAAGCAGACGTGATAAAACAAAATGGGCCTTTTGATTAAATCTCCCATATCCCCTTCAGGCTATTGTTTGAAAAGAATATCTTTTCATATACATGGCAAGCACGTGGGATTAAATCTGTTTTATAAATCTTCTGCTCTTTTAAAACTGATACAGATGGTGGATGTTGATAAAATGTTTGTTGTCTCACTAAATTGTTCAGATAATTTAATTTTGTCAAGCAGGATTTGCAGTGATAGCAATATGTGTAGAGCTAGCATTTGCAGGCTGAAGAAACTAATTTCTTGTGTTTGACTCGTGTTCAGTGTTATATAATGCATTTTTTTACAGATTATTCTGGCAGAGAAAAGTCTCTTCATCACTATCGCTATACAGCATGCACTATTTTCTTTATATGAATGATAGAGATAAGGAAATCCGGGGCTAACATATATTTCAGGTGCATTCTGGCAATACCCTAATGAATATTAGTATCCCAGAGGGAAGAATCTGTGTTCCTGCTGTTAAGCAGTGTTTTTGACACATCTCTTGTTTCTTTCTGGGGTAGCACATGTGATGCCCAAGAAAGCAAGGCAAAGAGCAGTGGGAGCCTGGAAGTGAGGGGACAAGGACAGTGGGTAAAATCAGCTGCCATTCTGAACAAAAAGAAAAATAAAAACTGGAGAGAATCAAAATCCAAGGGAAGGGCAAAATGGAAGAAGAGAAATCAATAGGAAGAAAGGAAAGAGGAGATTGGAAGGGGAATACTGCAGATAATTGGAAGTTGAAGCAAGTTGGTTTATGGAGGTTGAGTGAAAGGACTGGAAAATGAACTGCCTGTGCCTGCAGATTAATGATTGTCTAACAATGCATTTTGTCTGTCTTCCATTGGGAGACCTAAAAATACTGCTGTTTTACCTGTGTTTAGACTCTGGCAGGATTTTCTGCAGCCTCCATTACCACAGAGTTTAGATGACTTACACATTTCCAAACCTCAGCCCAATGTAATGAAAGAGTTTGACTTGCGGACTGCTGAAATGGTTGCTTTTGTGAAATGTGGCAAAGTATTTAGTTAGGTGAACTTTTAAAATTCTGAACTGATGCAAATTTCCACTTAGGGAAAAAAAAAAAAGTAATCTCGAGCTCTGTGTTCATGTTTTTCCCTTGATTCAGGACCAACATACATATGAAATTTCTTGTGGCTATACAGTGCAGTCTGACTTTTTGGCATACTGTTCATTTTCTGCTGTCTCTTTACAAGCAGTCAAGCCTTAGGGTCAGAAAATCACAGTTTGATACCCTGGCCAGAAAATAGCATATTTCACTTGACTTTCTTTATCCAGGTACATCTCCCTTATCCCAAATGCCATCAATCTTCAGCAATCAGCTGTATTCTTTTCTGCTGTCATGTCTTATCTGAGAAGATCAAACTGTTCTTTTTTAAGTGAACCTGGTATTCCAGATTTATGTGACTGACAAATTCATATTGATATGCTAATCAATGCGTGTTGTCACCTTTCTGCCAGCCTCTTTCTTGCCAGAATGTTCTGTGTCCCACAGGCTTTGTGTTTTTCAGGACTCTTCACTAATGTGATTTACCAGCTAATTCAGTAACCATCTCCCATCCCAGAGAACTGAAAGAATCTTTTTTTGGCAGAATGTGCTCTGCATCTTTTTTCTATGATGGAACTATATACTGTCAGATAGATGTAAAATGTATTGTATCATTAGAAATAATTACCAACGTTAGCTCAAAATTTGCCCTAGTATATGTATATCTTTTTAAGCTTGTTTATTTTTACTACTGACTTCACTAGCCATCAGTCAAGTGGAAACCCCTTCTGTTTTATGATGTTAAGTTTGGAAAAGTGCAAAGGTCCAAAAACTATATAGGGTATTTCCTGGTCATCGCAAAATTGCAGAACTACATTTAGAGATAAAATTCTCCAACTTTTAAGAAAAAGGAAACAGTGAAGTAAAATACTCTCTTGAATTCCCATTGCAGTGAAGATGTTTTTCATTAGTCACTGAGAGTTTTATATAGAGTGATGTCCCTACTATTTTTTCATCTAATCAAAGAGGTCCCTGTAGTTCCCCATGAGTAGGAAGTTTATTGTCGGTCCTTAAACAGTACCAGCTCTCATTTTTTTCCAGTGTCTTTCTTTAATCCCTATGTTACAGTAAATAGATATATATCTTCCTAAGAGTTTTTGACCTCTTGTTCTACATATCATTATTTTTTATTTTTATGCATGTTTATTTCTTCAATTTCTTTTATTCTTGTGGATTCTCACATGTTGGCTAGTTGTTCCCAGGGAAATGCACTGTGTTTAAATCACATTAATTTGAATCATTTTGGACGTATCTGGATATGATTGGACCATGTCCTGAACCCAAGTGCTAGGAGGGGCTCTGGGATTATGTTGCATATACTCAGGTTATTTTTTTTAATGACATCCTCTTTGTTGTTGTAAACTGACCCAATTTTAGGATAAACATATGTGGTAGCTGTTAATAGAAGGGTATATTATATCCATATGACATGAATATTTAATCACAGAATCACAGAATCGTAGGAGTTGGAAGGGACCTCCAAAGATCATCGAGTCCAACCCCCCTGCCAAAGCAGGTTCCCTACACCAGGTCACAGAAGTAGGCATCCAGGCGGGTCTTGAACATCTCCAGAGAAGGAAACGCCACAACCTCCCTGGGCAGCCTGTTCCAGTGCTCCGTCACCCTCACCGTAAAGAAGTTCTTGCGCACATTTGTGTGGAACTTCCTATGCTCCATTTAATATCTGGTCACAGGTAAGGACTGTACAGTAAAGGAAGAACTTTTAAGGATTTCTGAAACATTTAGATGTAGTAACAGAGAACAGCAAAAGAGAAAGCACTGATATGGCCATTCTGTTGAATACCAGAGAAGAATTAAAGAAATCATGTTTAAAAACGATTACTCTTTTGGGAAATTACAATTTATTTTAGAATGGGAGAAGACATTTTACCATCAAAGCTGATCAGTTTTTCACCAACTCAAATATACTTTTGTCTTATAATATCCCATTAAACCCCAGTATATCTGAGCCAACAACAACAAGCTATTAATAATGACTTACCTTCAGTTTAGATAAGTTTTATATATTGTTATTATTGGGAACCTGCTATGTTCTTAGAATGGAAAGTTCTTATTAATTTAGAAATCCAGGGTAGACTCAGGCTTCTACATTGAAGAGCAGCTCTTAAAAAAGTTATGCTTGTCCAGAACACAAAAGATTGTGTGCTCTAAATTTATTTACTGTGTAAGATCCTTAGTAAAAAATTATTCATCAAACATAAGTGCATATTTAGCATGCTGATTTTCCACACCTTTATATATCTTCAAAACAATCTGATTAACTAATCAAACGTAACTGTGAATCAAAGCTCCCTTTGAGTATCTCTATAATAACGAAACAGTAAACAGGAACAAATGAAAATATACTTCTTTTGATAATATAAATAGCAAGGACTAGGACAACTTTATCTTGAAAGAGTTACTTCTTAAGAAAATTGAAATATTTTTCTGAAAGTTTTGCATTGCAATGGGAAATATTTATTTTTGAAAAAGCATTTTCAGGTGATACTTCAGAGAAGCTTCATTAAGAAAATATTTGAAATTGTCGAGAGCAAAAAATATTTTCAGTTGAATTTTAAAAAATTGACTAAAATTACTTTCACTTCAGTAAATTTCAAAAATTGAACAGTGAAAGTTTGTTTTAGTTTTTGCTATTGACTCTTTTCAACCTAATGTCATATTCAGAGAAGAAAAGTTGAAGATTTTTATTTGAAATGTAAGCAAATTGGTTGGTTCTACTGATGGTAAATTAAAGCTGTAGATTTACTTGATTCCCTATTACAGAATCATTAATGTTGGTAAAATCAATAATGTCATCTAATCCAACCATCAACCCATGACTGTGACTGCTCTAGACAACATCACACAGTTTCATATCTGTCCTTTTCTTGAGCACCTCCATGGACAGTGACTCCATCACCTCCTTGGGCAGCCTGTGCCAGTGTTAGGTCTACTGAGTATGGAAGAGAAAGAAGTATTTCAGAAAACTGGGGTTGGTTTCAGAAAATTCTGCTAGCAATTTAGCCAAGCTTCCCATGTAAATATGGGCTGACCAACTGACTTTGTAAATATGGGCTTCTGTGCAACAACGTGGGTACCACAGTTTTCCAATCAAAGATGGACAATACTTATGGCCTATCTTCTACATGAGTATAATCAGTTTCAGCTTTCTGTAACAGAAGTACAACAAACGGGAGAAATATAAAGCAATCTCACATTTTGGTATTTATTGTACTGGAAATTCAGTGAGGAGATCACATTTAAATTACTGTGTTTAATAGCCACAAAGAGAACAAACAGAAGTGATTATATTTATAGTTTTGATATATACCATCCTCTGACTGTGAGATCAGCACATAAATAATGTATTGTTCTGAAAAGTACTTCAAAATGTACCTTTTTAAAATCCATAGCTTGATAACTTCTTTGCACTTCCCCTTTCTAAATCTCATGGACTAACCATTCTCTATTAATTTTCTCCAAAACTGTTGCGATGTTTTAGAATTGTAGAGTAATAGAATAGCTTTAAGTATACCTTCTTTTAGTTTAAAACCACCACCCACATTTGTCCTATCACTATCAGAACATGAAAAAAGTCAATCTCTGTCTTGTGTATAAGCTCATATTGAATTTCTCATCAAACAACGCCCCAAGTTGTCCTATTCATGGCTGCTCCCAATTCATTTTACACTCAGCCCATATTCATGTTTGGGACTGCCCCAACCCACTCCTTGCAGTTGGCCTTATTGACATCATGAGGTTTGGGCCCACCTCTTGTGCCTGTCCAGGTTCCTCAGAATGGCATCCTTTCCTTCTAGCGTGTCAACTGTGATATCCAGCTTGGTGTCATCAGCAAACATGCTGAGGGTGCACTCAGTCCCACCGTCCATGTCGCCAACAAAATTGGCAAATGAAGCCAGTCCCAGTACTGACTTCTGAGGAATGCTGTTCATCACTGGTCTCCACTTAAAATTCAAGCTGCAGACCACAACTTTTTGAATGCAAGCATCCAGCCAATTCCTTATCCACAGGAAGATCCATCCCTCAAATCCATGTCTCTCCAATTTAGAGACAAGAATGTCATGTGAGACAGTGCCAAAGGGTTTGTGCAAGCCCAGGAAGACAATTGAGATGGTTGTTCTTGTGTTAGAATTGAAAGGGGTGAATGGCCAAGCAGACAGGATAGGTCAGGCCTACTGTAGACATCTTTGAAGGGAGCCACCCCTTGGGGTAAAGCATAGATTAGAATAAACAAGACTAAGGAATCACTCTGCTAGAAGATAGGACTTCAGATAGTGAATTTCTTTTAGAATTGTTTTTGTGTCAACTACTCAGATGCTTGGAGGTCATTTTTTCTTGTTGTATGAGTTGATAGTTTATATGACTATATCAGTTTATATTTTCCTTGAATATTAATAGAAAATGATAGGCATTCCTATAGGACTTTGTAAAAAACAGAAATTGATATAGCATTACAGAAACCACTGGATGTAGAAGAGAACTACTGAATAATATTGGTAGGTTTAAGGTTTTCAAAGGAAGATGATCATTGTATGTAAAATGCATAGATCCCCTCTGTAAGGAATATGCAGTATGGTGAATGAAAAGCAAATGAAAAGGTGATAAGTTTTCCAGTAGGTAGGACTATAGATTTTAAATGGAGAACTGTATCTTTTGTCTGACAAATTGAGTATCAAAAAAGAAAAAGAGACAAAACGTGTACTTCCTCATTAGTATAGCTAGGCTTGTTGATTCATTTGATTTTCTAATCTGCCATGTATCTGAAAAACAAAGTCTTGCCGGAAACACCTTGATTGCATAACTAAATGTCATTCTCTTGGGATAAAAAATTTACACTGGCACAAGAGAAAACTAAAGACAGCGTAAGTGACAAGGGAAAAAGAACTAGAATTTACTTTGAAAAGGCAGGAGGGTGTTTAAATTTATGCCTGTCATAAGTAATCCTTAAATGTCAATACAGTTTCTTTTTTAGAAAGCAATAAATTGAATAGTATAACAATAAGACATCAAACAGTATAACAAAATATATTCTGTCGTGAAAGAAGAATGGTGACATTTTGCTATAGGTATTGTGGGAGTCAATGGAAAATATTGAAGAATACTTGCAAACATTAACAAAGGTTAGTGGATTTAGTTAAGTACGTATCCTTTTGTTCAGGAGAATGAAAGTATTTACAATTCAGTCATGGCATTTGGGTCTTCACTTTGATTTAGAGAAGCTGAGATAACGCTGTATCCTTTCTCAGCCCAGCTAGTTCAGTAGAAGCTGACAAAGCCATGCAAGGAACTGTTTGGGATCAGTGTTTGCATCTGAGCCCAGAGTAAAGCAGAATTATTGGTTACTTGAAGACAATTATTCAGTCAATCACAAAACTAAACTGAGGTATGTAATCGTACAACTTGAAAGGCAGTACTGCATTTTAGGTAATTAAATGTCTTGAGTTTGTTATTCTGTTTTTACACCCTGGGGAAGCTCTCCCTAGTCCTTCCTTTTGGGGTTGACTTGACTCTCCGTGGGTAAGGAAGCCTATGAACAAATTGTGCCTTCATAACTCTTACAATGACTTGTGCATAGTGCCTCCCTACAGAAGCAGACATCTTCAACTCAGGAGAGCTGAGGAAAGTTAAGGGTGCTTGGCTTTAGGAAGAAGCAGCTGGTGGATAGACAGAAGCACTGAGGGCAGAACTCACTGTGTAGTTACTGTGCTTAAGGCAAGCCTCTATAAAAACAGCAAAATTAATTTCAAAGAAGGAACTCCACTCTCCTCCCACCCCCAACCAAACTCTTATTATTTTAGTATTATTTAAGCTATTTTCTCTCTATTGAGAAACTGGCAGTATCATCTTCTGCAGATACGATGTTACGAAGATATTTTGGTGGCTGAGTGCTGTCAGAAAGATAGACCAGAAACAGCTCCTTTAGCTGTTAGTAAGGGCGAGCGTGGTGTCTAATTGCCTGTGCTTAGAAATGTAAGGTGCAGCTAGGACAGTTACAGCATTCAGGATGAAGAATGCTCACTTTCCATAAGCTCACCCAGTCTTTGTCTTTTGATGCTATCTGAACACAAAGCCTTTAAATTACAGGAAAATCTTTTCAAATAAGGTTAGGCAAGCTACCTATTAAAACGTTCACTTCTGCAGTAAAATAGAAAAATAAACCACCAAATGATAATTCACAGTAATTATCCAAATGATTTTCCAGCAGAGACTTATGTTGGATGTGCGTAGAAGTCAAAGCATGACACAGGTTAGAGAAAACGCCTCCAGACCGTGTTGTTTAGGTATTTACCTCATAATCACTTCCCTTGAAAGGGTGTTTTGTGAATCAAATAGCTAGTATTTATAAAGCTGTTTGGAAAATGTAAGTAGAAACACTGTGCAAATGCTCGCTATTATTACTACATGCGAATAATTCAATTAAGATCAACAATCATTTAGCTCCCCATGTTTTTGATGGCATGAATTTCCTCTGGGCTAATGAGTAGGCCAAAGAAGTTGGGTTTTCTCTTGATTAGGAAGAAAAAAATATCCTTTCCCAACATTATAATTATATACAGAGTCTCCAATGTGAGCTCCAAGACTTTATGTGTAGTAGTTGGTCCTGTGGGTATTATTTGTTCAATAGTACTTTTTGTGTACCATTCCACATCCACAGCATTTGAGAATCTTAAATAAGCATTGTGTTTGCAGTGTTGGATTACAGAAGATGATAATTTTAAAAAGATTTTTCAATGTACTGCATTCTGATGGATGTCACCAGCAAAACTGCTCTGTTCACACCTCCCATATCTCTCCAGCCAAAAGCTAACAGAGTGCTTCTCAGACTTACCAGCTCATTACATACAGTAAACTTTTGGTTTCTGTTTGGTATATATAACTGTGCCTTGTACTTTCTTTTATTGGCAGGCAAGTTCATTTTTCTTTATAAATGTGCAAGTAATCAGATGGCTCTTAGCTACAGCATTTTTTAGCACTCTTAAATTGAATATGTAGCATTAATTTAGCCCTATGGTAAAACCAGACAAAATATTTGTGATTTAGGTGTTTATTCCAGGAGCATTACCTGCTGTTTCCCTTCATGGTGTAGCACAGAAGTGCAGTAAAAATGCTCAACTGCGTGTTTCACTTAGGTGCAATGTCAGTGGACACTTGGAGTGTTGTTTTCAGGCTTGTGAGACTGGACAGAAGGTAAATGTGTAGGGTGCAAGGAGCTGTGGCAAGAGGGAAGGCTCTTTGTGTGCACATGCTAACAAATGTCACGGCTGTCTGAAGTAACTCATCTGCCTTGGTTTCTCTGGCATGTTTTGTCATATAGGCAGCTTCTGCCTTTGTGTCAGAGGCTTGAATGCATGCTTGTCTTTCCATTGTAAATGGCCTAAATATATTTTCAGATTATTTCATAAGTGTATCCTGATACTGCCTGTGAAGCATGTGACATGTGAAGCAATTCCCCCCTTGTACTTGGCACAGCTAGCAACGTAGGCTTTTTTTTTTTTTTTTTTTTTTGACATTTTTAAAGAACTGACCCTTGCTTACTCTCCTTCTGCCTTTGTTGCCTTGTGCTAGAATACAACTGGAAGACAAGACAGAAAGGTCTGCATGTTCCACGCTGATGTAAGCCAGTTGCAATGCTTCTGGAAAATCTCTTTGAACTGGTTCTTGTGCCATCCATTTACTTCTGTTCAGCTCTCTGTCCAGTTCTCCATACATTGGAACGAAAAGCAGAAAACAGGGATGATGAGATCTGTGCAGTGTCTCAGTGGATTTTTATCTCTGTTATTCAGTAAAGTTTCATGTTTGAATTTGGCTTACTTTAAAAACAAAAAAACAAAAACAAAAAACTGCAAAAGAAAGCTAAGCTCTGTTAATTTCTGAACCATAGAGGGATTCATGCTGAATTTGTAGGGCTTTGTGATTCTGAATTGAATTTACAGAAAATGGCAGGAAATTAAAATTAATAGAAACACCTTTTAGTTGTAAAATTTTTAAATGTGTAGTGAATTAAAATAGTTTTGGTTCATAAGAAACTATCATTACTTTTTAAGGAATATTGGAATATATCTTTCAAAAGTTCTGGAAAAGATCTACTTTGTTAATTTATCGCATATCTCGTATGTCCTTTCTGTATCTAAAGGGGGACTGTAAGAAGGAAGGGGACAGACTCTTCAGCAGGCTCTTCTGTGACAGGACAAGGGGAAATGGTTTCACAATATCAACAAAAAAAAAAAGGGAAGATTTAGATAGTACGTGAGGAAGAGTTTTTTTACAGTAAGGGTGTTGAGGCACTGGCACACGTTGCTCAAAAAGGCAGTGACTGCCCCATCCCTGTTCATGTAGAAGGTTTGGACCTCAAAGGACCAGATGGCCTTTAAGGGTTCCTTCCAACTCAAAGGATTCTGATTTGTTGATGCTGTATCCAGTCAAGAAAAGGCAACTTTATCTTCTAATAGTTCTTGATTGCTTTGTCAGTGGGTTTGGCCCATTTCATTTTCTAGATACGAAGATATACTTCTATTTAGAGAAAAATTTCGTACCTTGCATTTGAAGCCACATGTTATGGGTCAAGTACAGAATAACACAGGATCAAACAGTAGCTGTGTTTCTACTGTTTCCACAGATACTTAATTAGGAAGGAATACAGGGCAGTGAAAATGAGCAGGGAGGCAAGTGCAGAACAGGAAAAACATTATTTTATATTTGGCAACAAATGCAAATGAAATAATGCTGAACTACCAACTATGGCAACCATATACTGTTACGTAAATGATTAAGATAATTTCCTGTCCTGAAGATAGAGAACGCCAGTCTGAAACTCTTTTTTCTTCAAGGTGGTGTAACGATGCAAACTGTTCATCCTGTTCCTGCTGTGCCACAGTTGTGAGCTGTGAAGTCCGTTGTTGGAGTTGACCTTTATTTCAACAGCAAAGATAATAATAGCTTATGGTTTTTGAGCGGGGTGGGGGCCTGTGCAGGCACAAGCTTGCAGAAACTTGCTGTGTAGAGAAACTCAGCTAACAACCAGTGCTGAACACGAGACATAGGAACTTTAAATGAAAGTAATAGCAACAATAAAATACCTTTATGTAATTTAAGAAATAAATCAAATTCTAATTCTCTTCCACCACTGTCATTCTTGTGCTTTGGAAACAGATACCAAAATACGCTGCTCTTGCAGCAGAAGTTATATCCTTTTCATAGCTCTCATTCTTTGAGTCGATTGACTAACATGTTCTCAGTGAGAAAAGATATGAGAAGGAAACATGACAACTTAAAGTGGCATACAAAATCAACTGTCTGTCCTGCTCAGGAGCTAATGCAGCACAGACTGGAAGTGGTTCAGAGGTGTTATTATTTTGTATGTCTTGCTTCACCTTTGGCAGCAATTAGCAATCTAGACCACACTTTCATAAACAGCTGTAGAGCTAGATAGAAAAGAAAAATAGCTGCAGTCTCTTGACTTCTGGTTCCTGAAGGCCTTGCATGCTCTTGAGAGTGCAGTGATGTCATGAGATCTAGCTTCTTCTGTTGAGTATCATTTTTCATGTAGCTCTTCTGGGACAAACTATAGCAGAAGAATAAATGTCTGCTAATTAGCAGTCAGCTTCTGTTCTGGCAAGAGTAGGGATGAGTTTTGATGCTTGTTTCAGCTGAAGCTGTGTTATATATTTAGCTCTGCTCTGGAGTCAAGGAGTGGTGAATGACTCCTACAGAAATATGTGAATAACAGAGGAGCTGCTGGGAAAATAGATCAGCATCTAGTGAGCAACTTGGTGTTTGAGAAGAAGGACAAGAAAAGAAATGATCTATGTGAGGCAAGAGTAGAGTGGCCAGAATTTGTTGATTATATGAAGCTAGGAGCCCAGAATTGTACTGAAAACTTTGCCATTTAATTACCCGCTGACCTTGGGCAGTCATTTCTCTTTGATGCTTTTCTTTGCAAAATTCATTGCAGTCTATGCTGTGTATCAAAGCTGGACCACCAAGAAAAATACATTAGTGCTATTTTGTTGGAAGAGCCACACAGACACCTTCTTTTTACTATCTTGATTTTCTTTCAAAGGAGGGCATGGCAGCCATTCTTTCTTTTTGATGCTGTGAAAGTTTAACATTATCGAACTCTTGGATGTATTCTGCATCTGCAGCTGAATTTTAGTTATTTTTGAAGGTACACTAAGCAATTGACTGGGGGGGGGTTGTAAAGAAAGCATGTGCTTAGTATCTTTCATGGCCTACAATGCCTTAAATTATATTGCTGTGATACTGAATTGGCTAGAATTACAAGTATTTTCAGTACCAAAAGGCACTGCAATTCTTTTTATACCCATTATTTTACCTACTTCTACAGTTGGGAAGACTCTGAGACTCCTACTGTAATGCACCCAAAATTACTGCCAGTGGGTTTTTGGAGATCTGTACTTTTTTGTGTCACTATCCCAAGAGAAACAGATCTGTATGATGGAATGTGATTTGCATCAGATGCAAATGTGATTTGTGGTTAGAAAAAAATCTAAATGGTAGGAAGTGTGAAAAGGTAACTTAAGCAGATATGAGTGGTGTGTTCTGATTCATGTCTGCGGGAATTATATGACTCCCACACAACATAGGAGAAATATTATTTTCTACTTGGATCTACAACTCAGAATTTTAACGTTAGATATAATGTCCCATAAATACTTTTTTCTGATTATTCTGTAACAGGTCTTATGTGTTTCCATCATAGAATCAATAAGGTTGGAAAAGATCTCTAACATCATCTTGTCCAGCTGTCAATCCATCATCATCAATATTGCCCATTAAACCATGTCCCTAAGTACCACGTCTACATGTTTCCTGAATGCCTCCAGGGACACTGGACTCTACCACATCCCTGAGCAGCTTGTTCCAGTGCCTGACCATTCTTTTGGATATGACATTTTTTTCTAATACCCAACCTGAACCTATCCTGCCACAACTTGAGGCCATTACCTCTCATTACAACGCTGGTTATGTGGGAGAAGAGTCTGACACCCACCTCACCACATCCTCCTTTCAGGGAGTTGTAGAGAGCAATAAGGTCTCCTCTAAGCCTCCTCTTCTCCAGACTAAACAGTCCCAGTTTCCTCAGCTGCTCCTCATAAGACTAATGTGCTCCAAACCCTTCACAGCTTTGTCGCTTTTCTCTGTACACCCTCCTGGGCCTTGATGTCTTTCTTGTAGTGAAGTGAACTGAACACAGTATTTGAGAGTATGGCCTCACCAGTGCCAAGTGCAGGGGGAGAATTGTTGTTATTACTGCTGACTATCCATGTAACAGCCAGCTGGCTAACAGTCCCGATCTATAAAATGTGAAACTGTTGTGAAATACAGTATCTTGCTGAGTGCTGTAGTGAATTGAATCTGTCTTCAGCTCCCAAAGTGTTTCTGGACCATGATGCTGCTCTGAACTTGGCAGTCCTCTGTTGCAATTGGGCCACTGACCACTAAAGAACTGAAGAGGAAGCAAAACTGGAAGACAGTAGGTTTATAGCCTAGAGATGAGAATATTTGAATCAGGGAATGATCTGTGTTCATATGCTTACTCAGTGCTCATCTCTGTACTTTATTCAATGACTTATTAAATGTGTATCACAGAAATAAGTGTTGCCTGAAAGAGAAGATGTTGCAAATGCAGTGGATTATTGCCTTATGTGCTTTGGTGGTCATGGAAGAGAATGGTTTGCTTTTGACATAAAGAGTGTTTGTTTTGGTAGCAATACCCCTTCTGAAGTGATTATTAGCTAAGATTGGAATGCAATTAACTGAATAGGAAGAAAAACAGCTGTTATGATTTGATTAAACAAGTTGTTGCCTGCATATTTCTGCACACAACTAAAGACAGCACTGTCTCTGAATGTGATGGTGATGTGGATGCAAAGAAACTTACACAAAGTTCATGAAGGAAACACCTTGTTTTCTGACATTGCATCTTATTTTGTTGTTAACAATTACTGTATATGATAACTAGCTTGAAGAGAAATTGGAATTTGAGGAGTGGCTTTGGGAACCCCATTCATAAAATGACTGTCATCTTTTTCTGCAGTACTGTTGATGTCTAAAAGAACTGGCTTCTTGAAGTCAGTTAGAACTGACTTTCTTGTAAATCAAGAAGGATAAGTAGCGTCCTGTTGTGTTCTGTGCAAACCCAGCTATAGGCAACAATTTTTTGTGTGTGACCAGAGAGGAATGAATTTTAAAAAGCCCCCATCCTCCTGCCCCCATCCTCAAGACCTACCATAGGAATTTTGGCTAGCTATATGGTTCTAGCACTCGATTAAAAAAATAGTGAACTATTCTGGCTGGGAGTAATGCCTTTGTGAGGTGATGGTTGGGGTTTTTTTTGTATCCTTTTAGTCTTTTTTTAGTCTTCTTTTCCCCAGTAGCTAACATTATATTTGTTTTCCAGTTTTGAAAAGTCTTATATATTCTCTCTGCTCAGATATAATGACCTTGGTTTGGGTTTAGAGCGAGCATAAAGAAATATATTCGCTAAAGACACAGTGCTCATCAGAGCCATGGTAACTTTGTCTGTTACATGTTATAGAGTCAAAGATGTTCAAACTGCAGAAATGTAGGAAAATATTTACTGTCTGTATCTTGCTAGAGCTGGGCTTCTTCTTCAGACTATGAAAAGCAGCCTGAAAAAAAGAAAAGCTTAGCACCTTCCTAAAGTCTTTAATTGCATCAAGAACTCTGTACCTCATTCTCAGAGCACTGAGATTTTCTCTGGCAACCACACTAGGCAACAGATGGGGAATTTAGATTACTTTGATTCTTGTAATTCGGAATTATTAGATTTTTTTTCCTCATGGGACATCTGCTGCCTTGCATCAGTTGACAAAAAATATATGTCCTTTGAGACTGGGAGAGGAAAGGAATGTTTCCAACAGCCACGAACTGACAAGCTCACTTCTGCTACCCTGGGGTTTTGATGATGTCTTATGCTGTAGGATCTGTGGTTGAGCTAATCCTGAGGGAATCTGGACTCTTACTTCTGTCTAAAGGAATTCAGAGGTGATCTGGCAAGCAAAACTGCAGGTCTTGTATCTGGTGTCAAATAGACTCCCATGGCAGATATTTTGTTGTACTTGGAGAAAAAGCTTGTTGCTCTGACATCTTCTAGAAGACTAGCAGCCACCTCTGGCATGTCGCATATTTGTTGCTGTTGAGGTATGACATCCATTCTGCAACAACAAAAATATTATTCATTAAATTACAGAAGTGTAAACATATTCATTCTTAAATCATTTAAGTGCAGAATGATATCTGTAAAATTATTACAAAAGCTGCCAGTAGCAAACATCTTTTGTGACTTCATTGTTTTCCTTTTACTGTTTTGACAAGAAGCAGTTCTGGTTTTGAAAATATTTGAACACTAATGCCATACTGTGGCCTCTCCTGAAGTCCGTGCAAATGAGTGGGATGCAAGTAGACATTTCCCTCAGTTACTGAGGAGCTCAGGTCTGACCAAAGAGCTTCAGGATCCACTATAAATAGTGGAGAGCAGCACCAATCATCTCCTATTTACAAAAATGGATGCTAGTTTCTGGATATGGAAGCAGCTTTTTGTGGCAAATGGTGAGCTTGTGTGTTACTGAGAAATGACTTACTGTGATGCAAAGTCCAACAACTCCATGAATATGTGGGGCAGGGATGATTTATGTTTTATAAACTTCACTATAAATTCATTGGCATTCAGATTCTGCTGTGGAGAACCAGGTAAAAATCCTCACAAGCTTTTTTCACTGAATTCTTTACTTTCAGTGGAAAGGGTTTACTGTTATTGAAAAGGGATGACAAAGGGAAATGTTGTTTTCAGTCAAATTACAGAGATTCTAGCGAAATGCTAGTAGACATCTTTAATCAAAAAGCAATTATACTTTCAGAGGAAAATTTATTTCACAGGAAAGTATAAAAAGAAATGAACTATTTTAGATAAAAGACAATGCCTCATCTCTTGATATAATGGGTATTTTTTAAAAGTCTGAACAAACAGAAGAATATATAATACATGCATGCTCTCGCACGTGGTTCTCCATGCACAAACATTTCCCTCTTTGCTAGAAAATTGAGTATACTGATTTCTGGTAATCCAAGCAGAGGGTAGTTTGAATAGCCTTTGCAAAGTCTTTTTGAAAAATATTTATCCAAATTCACTTTGAAAGTATTTTCTCACTGTTTAAAATAAATAAAGATTGATCACAGACTACAATTAATCTGATGAAGACCAAAGCATAAACACAAACCCACTTTTGCCAACTTTTCTTCCCCATGGAATTGATTATGTGAGATCCTATCGTTTGATTTCCCATGGGAAGAGAAATTGTGGGGAAAAAAAATAATTAAATGTATGTTGTCTTGGTTTTTAGGGAGATATTTTGGGGATATTATAACAAGAATGCAGCCATAAGGCTGATTATTCTATCCTAGTTAGTATCTGTGATTAGTATCAGATTGATGCGCTACATTTTGTTTTGGCCTGCCTAGTAAAAGAAAGGTGCTGTCAAACTGGAAAGTCCAGTGAAAGGTTACCAAATAGTTGGGGAAATGGAGTATGTGACACTGAAGAAGGAGCTGAGATAAATGTTTTTTGGGGGGGATATAATTTTTGTCTTCAACTCCATAGTGTGTTGTTGCAGATATGAGAAAAAATGTCAAGGTCACTAGCTGACAGGTTGTCCGTGGAGACTGCAGAAGAAACAAGTTTGTATGTTCATAGCTTTTTTAACATCTTCCTTAAACCCTCATTTTCTCTATTTTTAGTGCTCTGTAGCACTGCAGCTATTGCTGTTTTGAGATTTAACAAAACAAACAAAACCACAGAAAACAAAACAACAGCAACAAAGGAGAGAATAATAATAAGGCTTCAATTTTGGGAAATAAACAGTTTAAAACTGGGAACAAAGAGAAGATAAATGCATTAAGATGCTGACAGTTATTATCATCTGAAGCAAATGAAATTAAGTGAGAAATGCTTTAATGCTTCATCTGGGAGGAAGTAGCACTAGTGGTCTTTATGTGAGCAATTACAGCAGTTGAAGATTTCTGCTGTGCTCGGTATTCATCAGATGTTGATATTTTGGTAATGCTTTGTATTGTTAAAATCTAACTAACTGGTAGTACTTTCATTAACACAGTCACAAGAATATCCGAAGGTAGTATTAACTGATATTTTTTAAAGAGCAGTTTACAACATCTTGTCATCCCAAGCACCCTTCAGCCTTTTGATGCTTCTTAAAATGCTCTGAAGAAAACACCTACAAGCTCACTGGCATTAGTTACTCCCTTTTTAAAAAATATCTGCTCCTGGTTTTAATGGCCAAGAGGAACAGTTACGATGAATTTGTCCTTCTTCTGAATATCTCAATCCACCGATTGCTACCCAGGAATTTATCGTGGAAAAGAGCTGAACTTTCCTAGTATGCGTGAGCTCCCTCCAGAGCTGCTATCTTGGGGCTGATGATTTTTCTTTTGGAAAAACGTTCAGTTGACTCCAAGGTCAACTACGCCCTCTGGTAAACTACTGAAAATATTTATTTCCTTGATTAGTTTTATTGATGTTAACTGTGAGTAAAAGTAACCTTTCAAAAAAAGTCTGTTCCTGTCTTCCAGTCAGAATTGCAGTTACAAGAAACTGTAGTATCCTCTCCTATCAGTCAGCTGTGGGATTGTTGGATCCATGAGAATCACTCAATACTTCTTATTCCATCCTTGCTCTTTTCTCTACTTGATTAAAGTTTCCTCTTATTTTCATTCTCAAAGCTTTCAGACATTCTGGTAACTTCTAGACCTTTTAAACCTCAGCTTAAACTGAGATCCTGGATTCCTCTCAATCTTTTAGCCTCATTTCCATCTGTCCCATTGCCTTTTCTACTTACTTACATGTCTCATTCCTCTGCATTTCCATTAGTTTGTTTCCTCTGCTGCAACGTAAGTAATGAGAGCTTTTTTCTCAAATTTTATATTTCCTCCCTTGGTAACCTGATGTTGCCTGGAGTAACAATTACACAGTTTTGGTACAATCTTTATGTTATGGTTCTTATTCTTCTGGACTATTGTAGGGGAACTGTTAGGACTGGGCTTGAGCTGGTGATTAAACACCTGGTGAAGGGCTGTGGCTGGCCCAGGGAGCACAGGCAAATTGTTTGCACCTGTGCTCCACAGGTGACCAGAAGGGGTGATTCAGAATCAAGGCACCCTGGGTTTATATAAGAGCTGGCCACTGAAGAGAAGGAATCTCTGGGACCTGGACTGCTTTCTGAGAAGGACTGCTGCATGGCCATCAGAGCTCCTTCAGCAGTTGGGTGAGTTCGGTTATTCTTTGTATATGTCTGCTGACTTATCTGTGAATAATTTGCTTACTATTGCCAAGAATCTATCTGAAGCAATTCTGCTTCTTTGTGAGCTGAACAGCAACGAAGACAGATTTTTGAAGCTTATGTAGTAACTATGTCATTACTGTGCGCTAGTTGTGTTTCATGTTGCAGAAAGACTGTGAAACTTCTAAATGTGAACTTTTCTGAATAAATAGGAACTGTCTAAATCATGATTTGTCTTGAGATAAAGTATATTTTCAGGTAACTTTTAAGCTCTTTTTTAAATCTTACTGTCTGTGAGTGTAGTAGTCGTTGGTATCATTCTTACGTAACACAGGAACTGTTGTTTCTGTAATGTTTTAGTAACCTAGTTCACATTTGCAAATGGCATTCCATATATATATGGTTATTGACTGACTTATCTGAAGTTGCGGAATAAATATACAACTTTAACTACTAGCTTCTATTCTAGACTTATAAACGTTAAGCATTTCTTAAGCCTCTTTGCAGCCCAGCCTGTACTTTCAAGTTGCCTAAATGTTCTTGTAGACCTTTCTTGTGTAAAGATGCAGCCACTGAAAAAACAGATACTTAAAGTTGCAAATGCACACTCCTGAAATTCTGCTTAGATTAATGATCAAGTGGCTTTCTTTAAGACAAAGCAAAGGAAAGCCTTCATATTAAACAGCATTCCGTAGTGAGTGACTCTCGGTGGCGCGCTGCTGGCCACAGATTTCCTGTGACTGGGCTTCTCTACTTAACTTTTTTGTCATCTTAAGAGAAGACCATTAACTTTGTTGTATTTTGAAGTTATATTTAAAGTTCAAGACCATTTAGTGGAAAAGGAGTATTTTCAGCAATGGAGTAGATGTGTGGTGCTGGGGGGGGAACAAAAAAAACGAAAAACTCTTATAGCCATTCACCTCATAAGTCAGATCATGTGTAACTTAAATACAAATTAAAATAAATCCTTGGATTTAGGACAAATTATTATATAGTTTCCTTCATCCATATCCATTTGTGTTAGTTCATGACTGTAAGCTACATATAACAGGATGGAATTAAAAGCAATTTCCCAAATATTTCAGTTTTACTGTGGTATGGTCACTGAAGCAACACCAAGGGAATTCAGCCATGCCTTCTTTTCCATCAGTGTTGAATAAGTGGAGAAAATGTAATCACATGTGACAGATGAAAAGCTGAGGGAACTGCATGCATTCACTTATTTTGAGAAAGTAAATGCTGGGATTCTGCTCTCGCTGCACTGTAATAAGAATCCTTAATTGATGTTGGGAAGATGGGGACTGAACCCTGTGCCATGTTTCATGTTTGTGTATGTCTGCAGACATTTTTAATAGAAATAGTATCCCTACTGCAAGCATTATTGTGAGTAGCAGGGATTTCTCCTTTGTTTCATGACTTCAAAATTCTTGCCCTTTGCCTTATGGCCAAATGAGCTATGTTTAGATTTGTGGGGTGGTGGTGAGGGCTAGGAGATTAAGGGTAAGTTAAAGTTGATTTTAGTTGAACTGATCTAATCTCTAGAGCCAGCTAAGCTCTTTCAAAATGTAGACAGACATGACTGAGCTGATATTACTTTCTGAAAGAGAGAGACTTTTCAGTGGTGCTGATTTTTATTGTTTGTGTAATGTGAAAGACATTATTCAGTAAGTCTAATAGTGTCTCTGTAAACTACAAGGTAAACATTGTTATGCCTTATAATTAGGAACATCCTTGCCAATCAAAATCTCATTTTTTTTCTTGTTAGAAATATAAAAGTGAAAGAATTTAGTGACAAAAGTAATTTCTTGGAACTTAATTGAATTTCTTCTATTCACTTTCGGCTAAGACATTATGAAGTAGCTTGAATTAGATTGCAGTACTGTATTTTAAGCTAACCAAAACATTGAAAACAATAGGCAATGAATAGCAATAATCTTTGCAGGGGTACCATGGAAATTTGTGCTAAGAGTAGTTTTATTAAGTATCTCCTTGTTTAAGTAGTCAGAGTGCTAAAAGTTAAATGGAATTTGAGGGTAGTGAAGTGACAAAGATGCTTGTACTAGTTGAAGCAGAAAGATAACAAAAGTACTTTAAAAAAGCATGAGGCTACAATATGGGATAATGACAAGGTGAATAACCATAAGTTATTCAGATGAGAAGGATCTCGGTGATGCCGTGTAAAAGCTCACCTATTCTGGTGGGAAGAGAACCACGTGAAAATCACTAACAATGAAGAAGATCTAAGATGACAAATATAGTTGGGAGCAATGTAATTGTCCGTACTTCTTGCTTCACAGAGAATCTAATTTGCCAACTGTACAATCAATGGATATAAAGATATTATAAATGCCAAAAAGCTCGGCTAAGTTGTTAAACCAGAGCAAAGAAAGATAAAG
>JAOWBP010002392.1:24915163-24926476 GCA_028571105.1 Tragopan temminckii | reverse complement strand
CCTAGAGCCTCAGGTGGAGAGCCTTGTTATTTAATTTGTTTAAAATAGAAAGGTATTCTTGGAGAGGGAGTTCAGTTTTGCTTCTGTAGACAAATTTGGTCTCAGGTAACACCACAAATTACATTCACAGCATTTGTTTTTTATTTTACAGCACTCTCTATATGTATGGCTGCTTTTTAAAATAGATTACTCGAATTCTCAAGCACACACGTAATTCATGTGTTATGTGTTAGCTGGAAGATATTAACATGAAAAGTGTTGTGTAGACTTCAGAGTTACCTTTCTATTTGCCAGTGACTTATGGGACAACCAAACGTTGCTGTTTGCCATGAACACTTCTCTTGGGAGTAATGTTATCAACCATCTGGATTCTTTCACAGTTAAGATGGAGGCTGAACTGGAATTGAGTACCTTTTGTTCTAACTATGAACTTCACTTATTCTTGAACTGATAGGATTTCAAACTTGGACAGGTTGCCAACTTGTTGTGTCCAAAAACATTATTGAAAAGAAATGTGCTAAAATTATAAACTAGGTGACTGTGAATCTTCATGTTTTTTTCTTAGGTGCTGTCATGATCCTTTACCAAAATGTAGGTGGCAAGCTTTACGTCCTTCTCTTGTCTTCCTTCATACTCCTGATAGAACTGTGATATCTCTTGCTCCCTGATGGTTGTACAGTGATTTCCCATGTTTTGAGTAGTGCTGCTAGTGCCAGCAGCAACAGACTGTGTAAGAACAGCTTCTGCTGACTTGACCAATGCCATTATGGCACTAGTGGCTAGAAAAAGGGAATTTCTTTTTCCTTTGGCTCATCCACTGTCACCAGAAGCATTCTAAAGAGTGGCTTTTCCTGTCCTGTGGGCAAAAAGAGGTTGGTAGTAACCCTGCTGGAATTACAGCCTGGTGCAAGGGCTTGAGGCAGTCCATGTGTTCATGTTCATTCTTTGCAGGGATGCGTAGCCTTTAAAAGAACTTCTGTGAGATACTTGACAAATTCAATTCATGGCATACAAGGGTGGCATTCCTCAAAAGCTTCTGTGCCCGCATGCAGACAGCTGGGCGCTCCCAGGTTTGTTTGACTGAAGTCAGGTGTCTAAAGAAGAGAACTGAATAATGCCTTGGGAATTGATGCTCTATTGACTAAAAAGAGAGCATAGAGCAAAACAGCTCAGCTGTGAGGACTGGCATTGCTAAGTGTGAGAGTCATCTAAAATGCATGAAGTAGAGATGAGTTTGGCTGATAGTAGCCAGTCCTCTAGAGGTAAGTTAATTTGATCGTTGACCAGCTAAGAAGTAAAAAATAATGAGTCCTAGAATTGTCATTTTTAACTATAACACCTAACAACTAACTTCTTACAAATTAGAACTTCATGCTTTCAAAAACAAAGTTGTCAGATTAAAGGCTTGACAAACTTCTTAAAATAAGATCATCATAGCCAAGTATCTGTCAGACATAGATTATTTTTTCTCATTCTACTTTTGAGCTATCTTAATCATTAAATTTCATTAGCTGGCCTGATGCACTTTGTTCCTTACAAAGAAATAGTTAATGTGTTGTTTCTGTCTCTGTATTCCTTTCACAGAAATTGCTCTCTGATGAAAGGCTCTGTCAAAGTGAAGCACTTTATGCCTTCTTGAGCCCTTCTCCAGAACACCTCAAAGTGATTGATGTGCAAGGAAAGAAGTCGTCTTTTTCACTCTCATCATTTTTAGAGCGACTTCCTTGTGACTGGTTTTCTCATCAGGAGGTAAGCTATCTTTCCAGATTTAATTACTTAGCCAGAGTAAGCAGACAGAGCCATTATTATAATACATTTGAATGGCAGGTAGTATTGGAAGGCATTTTTCAAAGGTCATTTTTAATTTACCTTTAGCGAACAAAGATTCAGAGAGAAGAGCTATCTATGAATTTATAAGGTATTTTTAATAAATTTCCTGCCCTTTGACACACACAGATATACATATATATAGGTAACTATGCAATCTATCACAAATGAATGAAATGCAGTCTATGTGGGATTGTTTATTTTTTATTAGTATTCCCGCTTTCTATGCTTTAGACATGCATGTTTTAGGGAGTTTTTCCCTTAAGAGACTTCTCTTGGCAGCAACAACTTGTGGAGCAAAGCTGGTTTTGATGAAGAACGTCTGGAAATGTTACAGGCTCACGGAGGGAATTTGTGTATGAGGATGGTAGCCCATGTGGCCAAACAGGTTGGCACATTTGATACTAAGCCATAAAAAAAACCTCGTCTTTGAAAACACAACAAAGAAAAGATGAATGACTAAAATAGCTCACTGACTAAAACTAAAATTCCATGGCGTTCTGTCATGTGTTGTTTGGGTTACAGTCATACGGGAACTGCTTCCATCACCAGTTGTATGCTATATGAAACAATTCTTTTGCTAAATGCTGTAGTTTTCTGCAGTGAATGGGCCTCCTCAAGGCTAAGTGGAGTTAGGGAAACTTGTATGGAGCTGGCCTGTTAGTAGACAAACAGGTGGTCTCACTACTGTCACGAGTAAGAAAATCCTGAATGTTTCCAAAATTACACTGTATTCACACCTGGGCAATGAACACATTGTATTATTACAGAGGAATTAATATAAAGAAAGTTTGAGATGCTCGTTTTACATTTTGACAGAAGTACTTCTGTTCTTCTAAAGATGGAAAATAGTTCATATTCACCATATTGACTAATAGGTAGAAGTAGCAAAAAAACAAAGAAGCTGTTAGTAGTGCACTAATTAATAGAAAAACATCCTCAAGAAAAAAGCCAGATCACGTGTGTATATTATTTGACCGTGTCGTGTTTTATTCCATATTCTGAACTCTATTGAAGAGCATGCTCTCTTAGTACTTTACTTGTCTCACGTTGTTCAGATATGTGCTAGAGCAACAATATTAACCTCTTGAGTGCTGCTTTCAGGATTATATATTGCAGCAATTTCAAATCTCAGCTACCCAGGGTTCCTTAAATGGGGCTAAATTTGGAATGGAATTAAATAAGAGGAAAAGTACAACTGATAGTATCTAGAGAGGGGTTCGGGGGTTTATGAATTATTAATGGAGATAGAAAATGCACCACTACAGTGTAAGAGTGAGTTACTGAATTTTCAAAATGGAGGATGATTCGCTTGAGCAGAAAAATATAAGGGGGACCACAAAGGAGTCATTGGATTTGCCCTTCTGCTCTGAGTAGGCTCAGCTTTACCAGCAAAATTACTGTCAGGTCTTTATCTGTGGTGTATTTAAACCTCCAGTGGCCAATGGATGCTCTGCAGCCATGCAAGGCAGCGTGTCACAGTTTTCAGCTCTCTCCTTGGTTATAAGCCTGTTCTTACCATCTAACCCAAATCTCGCTGTATTCAACCGGCTCTTGTCCTGTCTGCAGCGAACACAGAGCAGCCCATTCCCTTTTTTTAGAGAAAAGCTCTGTGTTTGGGTGAGGATGATGCTCTTTATCAGGAGTTACTACTTTCCTTGGGTCTTTTTTATTTCTTAGAGTGAGCAGCCCCAGCATCTCCTACCATGTTCTGTGTAGTTCTCACAGTTCTGCTCTGCACTTTCCTGATCATCCACATTTTTTTTGGAAATATGACTGATTTTGAAACGTGTTGCACCCACTGGGTTTTCATATTCCCATGTATGAAAATCTCCTTTACATATGCTCACAACTGTCTGATGGACAGCATTCCTGCCTACGTATCATGCTGTTATGCCTTTTGCACAGCAGCGTGGCCCTGGGATCTCTCTCCTGTACTATTATCAGTATCAATATTTTCGTTTCCTGCATTTACACAGTGAGTTATTGCTGCTTTGCAGTGCTGGGCATTGCAAAGGTTGGGTTTGGAGGATGGGAAGAAGAATTAAGTCCTTCTGGTGTACAGCTGAAACACTGTAGGATAGGACTTCAAAATCACAGAACAAGAGGATTGGAAGGGACCTTAAAGATCATCCAGTTCCAGCCCCAGGTAGGGTTTGGGTGATAGGCGAGTGAAAGTCCATCATTGTTAGGCAAGGAAAGAAAATAAATTAAGAGAAATTAAGTCATGAAGGAGGTTTTCTGCACCAGAAGATGAGAAGGGAAAAAAAAAAAACACCAGTATTGAAGAAATGTCACGCTGTGCCTACATTGTCCCTCTGCTCTTAGGAAGAAACGGAAGAGGACAGTGACCTGTCAGACTATGGGGAAGAGGTGGATGGAAAAAGGGACTCTATTGCTGAGCCGTGTTTCATGCTGATTGGGGAGATTTTTGAGCTGCGAGGAAGTAAGCTGCAAACCTGCTTATTTGCTATTGGAACCTGTTGGCCAAGAAATCTGGGGTGCTTTTTAATTCACATTTTTCTATTTCAAAAAGTTGAAATATTCTTGCAACCTCTGTAGCCAACTAATCTGGCAAGGAGCTGTTTTGCAGTAGTTCCTAACTTTTAAACTTCAGAATAAAAGCGCTATTACAGTGTAACATTGCAGTAAAAATGTCACTGGCAAGGGAGGGAATATGCTTTTTCATTAAAGAAAGTGAATTTGGAGAAAATAGGGAAGTACAACAGCACGTTATCTGTATATGGGCTGCAGATTGCAACATACAATTTATGAGGAAGGAAAGACAACTCCATCACAGGATGTGCCACCAATGAAGCAACGTGGTTTTAATGTCCATTTCAAGTGCATTATGGATGCATTTGTATAATGGAAAAGATGCTATAACTGTGGCACCTTTCCCTACCAGATTTTTTCCTTCTTTATGTAACTTAGTGATGAAAACTATTTTTGGTTCTATTTGAATGTGGAGCCACACTTGACACTTCATAAAATTAGGTACAGGGTAATTATTACAAAATGCAGCCCCTTCCAAAAATAACAGATGTAGATTCCAAATATAGGCTTTTCTTCTAATGATGGAGAACAGCATGAAAGAAGTATTAGACTCTAATTACTAGGAAGCACTCGCATTTGTTCCTTTAATTGGCAATGGAAGGCTAACTGTGTGAGTGAGAATGCTTTTGGAATCACAGTGCTGCTGCTGCATATACAGCATTATAGTCGTAGAGTACAGAAAGTCTTCCTTTTCTTCTAGCACAAAAAGTGGTTGGGCAGTTTCATGACTCAGTACACTTCAAATATTCTTGAACATTAAAGCCTACAGTATCAATGGCAAATGCATAATGCAGATGTGTTTCTGTCATCTGCAGGACTTAAAAACTGTATAGCAAACAGTACAGAGAAAACAGTCAAGAAAAAAAGAGATTCACGTACCATTAATTAGCATTTAATGCAGGGATGGGTTTTTTGGTTTGGGGTTTTTAGGGGTATGTGATTATGGGTTCTGGAATGTTAGTAACTCCATAACCTTCATTTCCTGTCCTTTTTCGTCATTCCAGTGTTTAAGTGGGTGAGAAAAACATTAATTGCACTAGTACAAGTCACTTTTGGAAGAACCATCAACAAGTAAGTGCTGGTTACTTGAATTGAACCTGCAACATTATTCCACAGGGAAAAGACTGAGCAGAATTGTTGAGAGTAACAATAATAATAATCTGGACACTCTGTTGTATATGATAATCTGATAATTTGTTTTCCATGGCTCAGTTTACAGATAGGTTGAGTAGAGAAGCCACAGATATGGATTATCCTTCAACCCAATTACCCAGGACCTTTTCCCCTACACAGGGCTTTACTTTTGAAAGAAATTGGGAGATGGGAACCCTAAGAGACTTTACTTCTCAGTGAAGCAGACTTGCATGTGTGATGAGCCCTGTTTTTCTGAATGACCTGGCTCTGAGAAGCTCTTTGTGGAATATGTATTTGCAGGCTACGCTGAAGTACAGCCTTCTGTGTATCTCAGTCAGATTATCTGCAGTGATCTCCATTTTAGAGCACAGCTGCTCAGTACAGCGTGCTGTAATGCTGGTAGAATTGGCATCGGTAAATTGAGATAGTTACATGAACATAAGCATTGCTTTCACTGTTTTTAGTAGGGGAAAAAAAACACATGTGATGTGCTCGCTTCCATGCTTTTTTACAGGCAAATCCGTGACACTGTACACTGGATGTTCAGTGAAGCAATGCTTGTTTACTATATTGGCGTGTTTCGAGATGCTTTTTGGCCAAATGGAAAGCTAGCACCACCACCAACTGCCAAGAGTGATGAACAAAGGCAAGAGACCAAACAGCGAGCACAGCAAAAACTACTTGAAAACATTCCAGGTGAGAACACCTTCATTCTGCTTAATCCCAGATCTAACAATCAGTAAGGAAACCGGTTAATCAAATCCTGTTCTGCTGCATTTTAGATTTTTCCTTTGGAGCTGTAAGTAAGTTATGCTTATTTGCATAAGTAAGTGTAATTTTGGCCTTATTCTTTGCTTCTCCCATCTTTGTCTGGTAAATAGCATGGGCTTGGGTAGTACTAAGGGATAGAAGGTCCAGTATTGCTGGAGTTTGTACGTAATACTCATTAAGAAAGCTAAGTGAAGTCTGGGTGCTCTCTGCTATATTCCAGTGAGCAAACGGGAGGTGGTTCTGCTACCTGAAACTACTTGACTTACAGGAAGAGTGGCACCACAGCCATTGTCATTTGCTCTAATATTTTAAAATGGAAGAGGGAGGTCTACCCATGCTGTCATTATTGTGTGATGCTGTGCATTTCTGAGAAGAGGTTTCAGGGCACTGAATATTGGAGGGACCTGCAGCCCGGACAGAAGCACCCCAGGCAGAGTGGGCTTTGCAGTGCTTTCTTGCACCTGCCCTTTAATCACCACCAAGTGAGGCAGCTTCCCCTTGAGTATCCACACTTCTGGGGCACTGTTCTAGAACAGCCTTCCCTAGTAGGTTTGGGTTTTCTTATTTGTTTTTCAATTAGAAGTGATGCTTCAAGACATATCTGAATTTACCTGAAATTAATGATGAAGAACTGGATTTATTCTCCACTGTAATTTAATCCAAAATGTAAATGATAGACATAGATTTCCCTCATCTGCTTGCTTCCGAGAAGTATTTCTGGGAAGGTGGAGAGGCAGTCTTACTGTTGGAGGAATTCTTTGTGTCTGAAGGTATATTTCAGTGAATGGATTAATAATGTTTGCCATTAGGCATGACTGTGTAATGACTACATGTCACATTAAAACACTTAAAGAATATTGTCACCAAGATGCATAAACTATTATTGAACTCAGCTGATTTGAGAGTGAAGGGTACCTTTCCAACCAGTGACCTGAGTTACCTACGTGTTTTTAAAAGGCTGTCGGATGGCATCTATACATCTGACTATCTACCATGAAGGGCAGCGTTTCATTTTCCAGCCTTATGTATTTTTGGGTAGTAGTGTTGGTTGGACACTGCCTAGCAGGAATGAAGCTGTACACTGAAGTCATGTTCGTTGCAGATACTCTGCAGAGCCTCGTTGGACAGCAAAACGCCCGCCATGGTGTAGTGAAAGTATTCAATGCACTGCAAGAAAGAAAGGCCAACAAGCATCTACTCTATGTGAGTAACCAGAAAAGTGGGCTTTTAGTTTTAGAATCTTCTTAATTGCTGAGTTCCGCTCAGAATTAAAGCCCAGGGAGTATAGTTTTGCACACATAACAGTAGTACGGTACTAATCTCTGCAAGTAACTTTTTGTTCATGAGCAAAGTCAGAAAAAAACATACTCGTTTCATCATCTGAATCATTTTGAGTAACAGAAAGCTGTTTAAAATACAATACTGCTTTTGTCTACAAGAGTCTCCACACCATTCAAGTTGCCCAACTTCATAAGATACGCACTGATTTATTATAGCTGAGAAGAAGCAGACACTCACTGCATTGCTTGGAGAATTCGAGGCTTTCAGAACAGCAGTTGCATGAAAGATGAGCAGAAGGACCTTGTATGCCGCTGTTACCTGTGATGTTCTGAATATATCAGAAAGGTTAAAAGGAACGCTAATTTGGCATCTGTATTCAACCTCATATCTTTTCTGTTTTTCAGGTTTTGCTGGAACTGCTGCTAACTGAACTGTGTCCTGAGCTACGAGCTCATTTAGAGCAGCTTAACGCCACTTAGGTTTGAATCTGCACAAGTGGACCACTAGAGAAATGTCTATGTCCAATAATAGACATTAAACTTATTTTCCTCTTTTCCATAGAGGGCTGAAGACTATGATTATTTTTAGGGTTTTTCTTTTTCCTCTCGAGATTTTTTTTTTTTGTGAAGTAAACATACTTGAAAAGATCTGATGCTGTAGTAGGGTAGACAAAACAATGTTGTATAGTTGCCAATTTTTATTTAAATTGTTCTATTTGACTACTCTTCTGTTTCAAATATAGATTGGAACATAAATGTTCATATAAGCTCAAAGAAACCAGAAACTATTTTAAACATTTATGAAAGAAGTTTTGCTTATAGTGCTAAACTAATGAATGTTGTACAGTTCTAATCTCCTCGCTGAGGATTTGAGCATTCCTTTTTCTTGTGCATTGAAAAAGCCTTGTTGTGCAATATTACATGTAAAGCTATTGTGAAAATTTTATCAATTTTGTTTTTACCAAAGATTTCCTGTAGTTTGAAGCACTTGTAAGCAATAAATAACAAAATTCAATTTCAGTATTTGATGATTAGGCTGTACTAACAACTACTGAATGAGTTTGACAGTGCTCGTTTCATACGGAATATTTATGTTTTACAGACTTACTGAAGTCTGTGTACAAAATACATATTTTAAACTGGTATCTCCAACCAGAATGCCTGTGCTAAACGCGAGGTCAGAGATTAGTGCTTCTATGAATGACTAAGTAGACATTTAATTCCACTATTCCAATGGCTTCCCTGATATTACTCAGGGCTGTTTTACTCAGCTTCAGAACTTTCCCTTATTTTATACAAAGGAAGGAAAAAAAAATATCTTCAGTGTTGTTTTTTTTTTTTAATTTATGTAAAAATGTGTAAATATGGTCTTAAAGCCCATCTAAACAATTAAACATCGAAAAGCTCTGGGTGCCATTCATTACTTTATTTCAAATTCAGTGTAACTGTGCTCTTTGAAAAACAAGACTGACCACTTCATAAAACCCATCTGCTGCAGTGAAATCAGTTTTTACTAACATCTCACCTCCTTTTGCCACAGAGCTGAACAGTTCTCAAGTGACCGCGCAGCCCTAAGAAGCAAGCTTTCCTGCACATACCAAGCTTTGCAAGTAAACAGGTATTTAGAAATGTGCAGGCTTACTACAGCCATCAGTAAAACTTCCCAGAGATACCAGGCAATAATGATTCAGTATAATGCTATTCAGATGTACACACTCCTAACCAAAAGGTCTTCCAGCTGTTTCTAATACAGAGGTAGCACAATCACATTATGAAGGAGGATAGAAGAAACAGGCCTAGTGTGGCCTAGAGACATGCTTCCAGACTGATGCCTTTTCTTCTGTAGTTCTGTAAGTAGAATTCACCAGTAGTAAAAATTGGCATGGTTCAAACTGTAAAGCTTTTTGTCATACAGACCACTTTCTGAATTGGAATCTCTCTAGTCTATGGGTAAAACATGTTAGGATGGTTCAGTAGATGTAGATGAGTTTAAAAAGCACATGAAAGAAAGTGTACACGTCACTAGCAAAGCTAAGATTCAAAAATGGAATTCAGCATAAGGTCATGAGCTGTGGATGGGCTGTATGTGAAAACTAGGCAAGTTTGGGTTCAAGCTTTTCAGGGTATCTAAATACTAAAAATGCAAAAAGTATACCATTCTTCTAATTTGGTTCAGTTTGACTTATATGCTGTATAGCAGTACTGTGTCCTTAACAGAACTTGTCTTCAATACCATTTTAAAAGTCTGCCTTTGCCATGTATCCCAGTTATGTGTGAGCTTTTTGCTTTTTTTTAAATATCTCAATAAATTTCTTATAAGTTATATACATTTGAAATTCAAGCAGTAAGTGAACAGTCTGTAATTGAAGATTAAAGATGACTTATTGTAGGATGTTTAATACCTGCCAGAACTGAAGGAAACACTTAAATTCTTCCAAGATTAGCTTTCAGTTCAAGATCAGAAGCAACATCAGGATCTAGAAGGCACGCCTTTGAAAACAGAGAACATGGAGTACTAGCTTGTAGCCAAAATAAAACTGTACACTGCCAATACAACACTAGTAAGGCTGTAAATTTTTCTATTTCACATCAGAAAAATTCAATACTTCAAAATGAGCATGCTCAACTCCAATTGTTAGCCTTAGTTTCATTTTTTTTTAATACCATTGGTTGGTGTGGGATCGGCTGGCACCACTACCAGCACCCTAAATCTGCTTACAGACTGGTCATTTTCATTCAGTTCCATCATATATGTCTTGTTTCCTTTCCCTGTTTCAAAACTGGGTAAAAAAAAAATAGGCCAAAAACTGCAGCTGTGCAGTTATTAAAAACAAAAGAAACCCTACTATTTTCAGTTTAGTTGAATATAACTATGATTAACAACAATTATTTTTCAGGTACAAAAGAAACTGAACATACCCACAACTCCAGTCTTCCAGTTTTACAATTGCCCTTTAACTACTTTACTCCTTTACACGGCCTGTTCCTTCTCTAGGATTGTCGATGGAGAGATGCATGGCACCAATCAACAGATATAATTTATTTTTATACTGAGAAGTTGGTGATGCTTACTTACCAGTAGCATTTATGTTGCTAGTGAATGGTGAGTGAAAGCTGTAATCTTCTGTCTGTAATGCTAGACTAGGCAGAAGACAAGGGGAAAGACCATACCCACGTGACACCATGTGGTAGTGGAATCCTGATGTACTTTTTCCACACCTTCTTATCTAGGACTATTGGCAAAAGTGTTTACAACAGCCAACCTTGTGTTTCTTTTCCGATCTCAACCTATTCTCTGAAAGGCTTTTCACAGCAAAAAACCAAAATCTTTTAAATTATGAATTCAGCCAAATGCATGCCTACTGTGCTAAGCCTTTTCTATCAGTGGCTGCCGTGAGTAAGGAGCCACAGAAATTGCCAGCTGCTAGCTTAACATTTGCATAAATACCTCTCCACTTATTTGGACTGCACCCAGCTGGGCCCTGAAGTATTTTACTTCCAGAAACAAATGATCTCTGTATGCAGAAATCACAGAGCATCTTAGCAGCTTCTGTGCTCCCTCCAGTTAGCATCATCATCTTGCCTTTACCTTCAGGCATCACTAATGTAATTCAGTTTTCAGAAGCCGTTATTAGTCTTCTTCCTCAGGCAGTAAATCTTCCTTCAACATTAGCACTTAGAAAATGTGATTTGTTTTTTCCCCTATATATCAGTGTTAGTAGCTCCTCGATCAATAAAAATGTAA
>JAOWBP010002392.1:24900761-24915063 GCA_028571105.1 Tragopan temminckii | reverse complement strand
TTATTACTCTTCATTTTCTTGCAGAGTATTTTAAAAATATTATTTAAGTTAGAGCCTTTAATAAAACAAAACAGCAAGTTTAAAGACTCACATCCAAGGCATCACTCAGTTTCAGGAGATATAAATTAGACTGCAAGGCTTTAAAGTCATAGAATCACCAAGGTTGGAAAAGACCTCTCCGATCATCCAGTCCGACTGTCCACCTATTGCCAGTATTTCCCACTAAACCATGTCCCTCAGTACAACACCAAAATGTTCCTTGAACACCTCTAGGGATGGTAACTCCACCACCTCCCTGGGCAGCCCATTCCAGCACCTGACCAGCTTACCTTAGAATAGTATTTTTTAGCAGCAGCTTCATCTTTCTCTACGCCTCGGCCAAGATGGAGGCACCTAGCCAGGTAGAAAGCAGCTATAGCAACCCCTTTGGCTACATATGCAGGGAGACAATCAGTCATCGTTGCTAGCATCTCAATGTTGTCATTTTCTGTAGTCCTGTTGTAGGATTTACAGCATTAGATTAGATAATGCTATTGTGAGCCACAGTTTAAGTCAACTGCCTTGAGGGCAGTTAAGTCAAGTGCCTGGAAGGCACACGTTCCAAACAAGACCAGCTAGCCCAGACTGAACAGCCATCAGCTGTTTTTTACATTTACAGCACAAGAAGAAAAAAAAGCGGCTTTCTCTGAGAAGACTATTCAGCAATGAGCAGCAAGCCATGCAAAGTAAAGCATGGTGGCTTGGCACTGCCTGCAGCAGCCACCTCTAGGTCTCAGGCCGTGCTGCTCAGAGGGGTTACTGTGGGTTCCCAACCAGTAGCAAAGCAAAAGATAGTGGGTAGAAATGACATGAAAATGGAGGCTGTGGAGAACAGAACACCTCTAGGGGTTTAAAATAGGAGCCCAGCCCAGACTGTGGACAAGGAGACAGGAAGACAGGGTTCTACCTGAGACTCTTAATTCAAGACTGGTTTGCTTCACAGCATCAGGAAGAAAAGTTCATCTGTACTGAATAACTGAGACCCCTACTGACTTAATTTTGGCAGTGGTCTGCTATTCCCCCTTTAAAAATGAGGTCTTGCAATTCATTATCTCAAATGTTTCCTGATCTTGAGAAGACAAGTTTATGAACTTAATAATCCCTTTCATTTAAGTGAGGTCCATCGTCTTATATGAATATAATAAGAAACAAACCAAAGTTAACTAACCTTTTGGCTATGGCAGCAGCTGTTGAGAAGAATCTTCTATTGTAATAATATTCCACAAGGTGGCCTTGAGCATAGATGTTTCCTCTTTCTGCTGCTGCTTTCAAGCACTTCAGAGCAGCCTTACTGTTCCGACGTACACCTTGTCCATAGAGATACATAACACCAAGTGCACCCTGTGATTCCAGGCTTCCATTCCCACATGCTTCTGAATGCCAGAAAAAGGCCTAAGCAAGAGACACAAAGTTGTTTCCTGTTTATCTCAAATGAATGCTTTGCATTATCTAATTAACTTTTGATGTGATGATGCATTCACTTTAGCTGGTTGTCTTGCATACCGTTTCATTAGAACCCTTTACATCAACCGGTCAGTAAGAAGTGCTTATATGTAAAAGAAAGCGGAATCCCCAGAAGGCTTTTAAACCTGCATCATTTACTGAGAGCTGTCAACCAGAAACACCTGCTTCATTTTGGAAGGGCATCAAGGCTGCCAAAATTTTAATCCACTCTATCTTTCTCTCTGATATTCCTACTAAACAGAAATCTCAGCAAGCAGTGTCAAGCCAGTCCAAAGGGAGAGGTACTGACCATCTCCTTGTATGGGCTTAAATGAATGATAATGTTTAGGATTGCTTAGAATACACAGATTTAAAGAGTCAAATATACCACTACAATCTTTCTGTGAAATCCAAAATTAGCTGGGACTCATGAAATTCGTAAAGGGTGCAAGTGGGCTTTACCTTCTTCAGATCCTTTAGATCTGGCATGGAATAAAGCATTCCTAAAGTACTCTGGGCCTTTACACTTGCTTTTGGATTCCCATGGTCTGCAGCAATAAGCCACAACCTAAGAAAACAGACAAAGAAAGTTCAGTAGCAGTATCTCAGCATCTTCAACTCATCAGAAAAATTACTGTCTGCAATCACCTTTCAGCCTCTTCAGTTGAATGCTTAACACCGTATCCTTCATAATGTGCTCTGCCAAGATTGTACGCAGCTGCAAACCTTAAGTGTCTTGCTTCTGGGGAATCAGAGTTGAGTATTTTCTTCATGTATTCCACTCCCTTTTCCTAAAATTGAGGTGTTACAATCATTACATTTTGACTGCAAAGCCTCTCTTTAAAATGTGTGTGAACAGTATGGCTATCAGTGAGATTCTGACATTGCATTTACCTAAATACCTTCCACATTTGCAATTTTTTGAAAACTATTATATTTTTGTCTAAGTGGAACTGTCTGATAACTATTCTAACAAATGCTGCTTTTAAATGGCTATTATTCTATAATATACATAAATCTTTATTTTCTAGTGCACCCACAAAGATTATTGGAGGTGTTCAAAGCCAGGTTGGATGGGGCTGTGGGCAGCCTGGCCTAGGACCAGTCCCGGAGGTTGGTGGCCCTGCCTGTGGCAGGGGGGTTGCAGCTTGGTGATCCTTGGGGTCCCTTCCAGCCCAAGCCATTCTATGATTCCACTTGGACACCGTGTAACTTCATCTCTCTTCTTGCCTTACTTCCAGAACACCAAAAATGCTGCACCACTTCTTAGCAAGGGATGCTGGCTATTTGCAAGTCAAACAAACAGATATGCTTCTAGGTTCTACATGAAATCTAGCATGTCTCTACATTTTCACAGAGCATGACTTTCTCTGTACTTATCTGCATCAACACGGTAACAGAAGCCTTTAAAGTGCTTTGATGATTTAAGGAGCTAATTTTGGGATATGGAGATGCTTTACACTGGGAAATGCAGCTGTCTGATTTCCATTTTTACAGATTCCATTTTTATCTACAGTGCTTGTTAAACATTAACAAATTAATAACAATTTTTAAACAAGCGACATTGCTTCCATACAGATTACAATCAAAGTCTTAGAAGTGGTACTTTAAAACAAAAATTACCATGTGTATTTTTCAAATAAACCTGTTTCATTGTACCTGGTTTTGAAAATTTCTACAGCCCAGATGACTCCTTTGATGATGCTTTGTGAGCATCTGTACCTTATGAAACTATTTCTAAATCAATGACTTATTTATCTTAAATTATCAAGTTTATAAAGAAGCTTTTAGTAATTAAAAATTGCTATTATAAGAAAAGTAGAAAGTACAGCTAGATTACTCACAGGGTCCTTATTAGTGCCTAGTCCATCGTAATGCATTACACCAAGCTGATACAGTGCCTGAAAATCTGTATCCTTGTTTTTTTCAAATTGTACTAATGCTTCTTCATACCTCCCCTGGGAAAGAAGGATGAAGATACAGTACACCAAATGAGGAGTACAGCTTACCTCTCCAGTGGATCTCCTCATGCAGATTTTCGGACTGGAGCATTTCACTCACAAAAAAGAACAACAAAAAGCAACCACAGAAGTGGCAGGAAATGGAGAGTGAGTTAGCAACTGCAAGAACACTGGGAAATGATGGAAGCACTTCCATCTAAGGTTTTATTGTTTTCAGGTAAACGTACAAAAAACCAAACACCTAAATATAAGCAGTGGTATGCAAATGCAGGAGAAACAGGTGCTGAGAATAAACATGCACCAGACTCAAGAGAGTTCCATTTGATGGCCTGTAAACTTCAGTGGACCACAAATGTATTGACATGCAACTCAGACTGACTTTCCAGGAGAGGGGAAGGGCATACAGTTGAAAGAACTGCTTCTGCCCTTTAAATTTAGTCTGAAGATTTGCCTTTACTACTTTACGGGTTTGTTTTTTGTCTTCAGTGTTGGTTTTTTTTTCTGACACACATACAAAAAACAAGGTATGTGCAGGACAGTATAAGCCCAAGGATTCTGCAATCTATCTTATCACCTCACCCACAACTCGCTCACCCCATTCTGCCTTCCGCAATGATCTCACATGTTCTGCCCTTGTGACAGGGTAAGAATGTAATAGGATTCACTAGGTTTATTGAATAAACTTGGTTTCCTGATGAAATATGGTTTCTCCATCTGCTTGCACTTGTTAGAAAGAATCTTAAAGAGCATTTGCTCCTGCAATGGCTTGAAGAAGAAAATGTATTTAGACGTACACAATAGAACAACTGCAATGTAAGAGCTAACTGACAAACTGGTGCTTGTACTAAAACATTGTTATGTAGGCATAGAAAAATACTAAATAGAACCAAGTATTTCTTGTATGGTTTGGTAAAACAACACCAGACTGCCAAAGCTTAGAAGTGAGCAGCTGCAAGGACAGTACGACACCTCACAATGAGGAAATGCCCAATGTTCACACAGTCCACTCCTCTGAAAAAGCTCATGGAAAACAGTGCCTTCTTACAGCCAGCTGATGTGTCAGATAACGAAGTATGGCAGCACCTGTATTCTCACTTTTCCTCTGAACTCAGTGCTGTGAGGTGTATCACAGGGCTCTGATCAGGTGCTGATTTCTCCTAACGTTTGCAGTGCTATGAGAGCATGCATTTTTAGGCAATACAGATGTAAGCTCAAAAATACGGAAATGGAAACCCGCTCAAGCAGAAAATTGAGGGATGGACAACAGTTTATAACATGGACATCTATGCCAGCTCAAGAAACAGACAGGTCTGCTGCTCCTTGGTGCCACTTTTACTCCTGTCAGAGGCAGCTGATGCAGTAATGAAAGCATGCAGCACCTGCATGGAACACGAGGAAGATGCCCACCTGCTCCATGCAGGCATGGGCATCTCCTGTTGTTTTTTATGATGTCATTTACCACTAAAACTGAATGTAGTCATTTAACATCTACTTTTAAAAAAGGAAAACCCCAACCTCTTCATAGTACCGCTGTCCTCTTAGAAAGCATGCCCAGGGATCTCCATCTTCTGCTCTCCTCGCCAGCGAGGCAGCATGGCTGTCGTCCCCTGCTCAGAAATAAGCACACGTTTTTGGTTTGTTTTTTTTTTTCCTCCAAAAAGAAGGGAACAGTAAGCAAGCTAAAACAAAAGGAAGACGAAACAGAGTGCTATGCATGACGCGGCTGCGGGCGCCTGCACGATGGCCGCAGTGGCAGAGGCAGAAACACCACCACACGAAGGAAGGGCCCGGGGAGAGACGCAGCCGTCCCAGCCCTTCCGCGAAGGAACCTGCTCGACCCCGTACCCGACGGCAGGCACGCAGCCCCGCTGGCCCCGGCGCGGCGCAGCCCTTCGCTGCGCGCTTCCATGGCGGCCCGCCCCGCCCCGGGCGCCGTTACTGCCCGCCCCGCGCCCTGAGGGGGAAGGCGGGGCCGTGCTGCTCGCGGGCCCAGCGTTGGAAGGGAGAGGGGCTGGCTGGTAGCTTTAGTTTTGCCTCAAAGAACCCCAACGCATACAGCAACCAAATCTGGCACCTTGCAATGCCTTGCTCTCCTTGCGCCTGGCGATGCCGAAGTTGGGTAGTTCAGCTCTGTTTAGCCGTGTCAGTGTTAACCTGCTGAGAATGTGTGTTTTACAGAGCACTTTTTCCACTTCAGTGTGGCTGCTAAGGCTGTAAATACAGCATAGCATGGCTGTACTCATAGAAGTCATATTACAAACTGCTTTACACCTGCATGCTGGAATTACACACACCATATGCTGTGTGTTATAGAATCACCGAATCACAGAATGGCCTGGGTTGAAAAGGGCCACGATGATCATCTGGTTTCAACCTCCCTGCTGTGTGCAGGGTCACCAACCAGCAGACCAGGCTGCCCAGAGCCACATCCAGCCTGGCCTTGAATGCCTCCAGGGATGGGGCATCCACAACCTCCTTGGGCAACCTGTTCCAGTGCGTCACCACCTCTTCTGAGTGAAAAAACTCCTCTGTAGTAACTTAAAAACAACAAAAAAAAAAACAACACCATTTTAGCAGTTACATAAATAAATTTGGCGTTGCATAAGCTGGAAGCAGATACATACATACTGAAAGTTATGGTGCTGCCAAAAATGAGTATAGTGTAGAATGGCACTCAGAAGGCTCCCCACTTTTTTTTTTCCATGTTATTCTCAGTGATGTCCAGGTGGAGAAGCTGACAAAGACGGCAGTTTTACTTGTACCATGAACGTATCCTACTGCACTGATGACAGTAGAACATTTGTTTGTTCATATGACAGGTCTTGGTCTCCTGGCTGACTAAAGAAATGCCTCGTAACCCCAAAGTCAAATTAATGGGAATCCAAGGGCCGATAGAAATTGACTGGACAATGAACGGAACGGCTTGATGTGTGCTGTCACATTGTCTTCTTCCGAGAAGGAGGAAAACTCATTTATTTTCACTTCTAACAGAAGACCACCGTTTTGCTTTTTCCTACAATATTTGTATTCATACAGCTATAAATAAATAAGCATATAATAATTTAGTCTCTCATACTTTTCCTGTGTAAATGAGAGCAAAAGTTCATAAAATTCAGTTCATACAGAATTATTTTTTTCCTTAACCCTCATCTAAAATACCATTATCAGCAGTGAAAGCAGTGAATGATGGCTTTGAATAGAATCATACTGTGAAATCCACCTGGCTCTACAGAATCTGAAAGGTAAGAGTACAATTTTTTTCAGCAGGAAAGAATTTCATAAAATAAAAGGATCAGACGTTTAACTTCTAAAGCTTTTAAGCATAATAAAATTGTTATATAAACAAAGTTATCTTAGCCAAAAGGAAGGAAAGAGTAGTAGTTACTTAATAATTTGTAAAAAAATGAGTTCACAGCAGAAAACTCTCTTATTCTTTGAGGTTTCATTAAAAAAAAACAAATGTCTTGATTTAAATTATGTATGTAACATTTCTATTTCAACTGGGTTTTGATCAATTTAAAGTATTAGTCTGCTAACTAAAAAGACAGTTTCTTCTAGGCCTGCTAGTACTCTGGCTAAGCATGTTCTTGCATAAGATTGGGATTTAAATAACTTTTGGTCGCTGAGGTAGGCACAGGTTATAATAGGCATCCTTGCTCCAGAAGTCTGGGCCCTTCCAACCGCACCAGCCCTGGCCAAGAAAAAGAAAAGACACAATTTAAATCTGCTATGAGTTCTGTCTTTCATATCCATTGTTAAATTAAGATCTATCTTACTAAAAGCAGCATCTCTTCTTTCTGTATCCCACTGCCTTCTGCTGCTGCAGAGACTAACGTTGTTCTGAAACACTGTCATTCTCACAGTTGTAATTTCTCTTCTCTTGAAGAACTTCTGCCTTCCTTAGAAATAGATCAGAGCCAAACTGAGCTCTTAATTTAAGGTGTGCTGTTGATCATGATTTACTAAATCAGTCCAGCTAAGCTTTTAAGTTTACAGAATAAGAGGTCATTAAATGAGGTGTTTCCAGTGCTAAGGAGGGACAAACTTACTCTGAGAGAGAACATTTGTTTATACTGCAATAATTTTACACAGTTAGTGACCCAATACATCTTCTCCAGGACCACTACATTTCAGAAACGAACAATAGCTAACATGTATGCAGATTAACTGGGATCAGTACTTTCCATGGGAACCCACTTCTCTATGGAGAACTTACAGAATGGCTAATTTCTAACTGACCATGCGTTATTTAATAACATACATGCATTCATAGATGTGTGTGTGTACACACATACATGAAGCCTCACCTTTTCCAAAATAACATGCAGGTCTTCTCCTCCAGTGTAATGTGGGTCTAGAATCAAATATTTTATGTGCCCCGTCATTTCATTCCACGCCACTCCTAGTATTGTGTGAGCCAAAACACCTCCACCTAACACAGGAGGAAAACAAATTGTTAATTTTTTTTCACTGAGATTGTCTAAATATGCAAGTCTGAAATAAAATTACTAGTAATAAATAAATAGAAGTATTTTTCATTTTTTGAACTACTGGTTTCTTGAAATACTCTCATTAAGACGTCCTTATGAATGACATTTGCAATGATACCAACATTTTAGATTATTTAAATATGCATACTGGTCCTATGATGAATTTGGATAAAGAATGATACTCCTCTCCTTAAAGCCAGATAAACACTACTCTTCTGAGGTGGGAAGTTTTGGGGAACTGCATGATCAATTGCCCACCTACAGAGATGAAACTTCTAGAGAAGGCAGCTTCTCTCAAGTTCTGACTTTAAAAGCAGCCTTTGAGAACACCATTCAGATTGATTTTTGTTGAGGGAAATATTGAATGAAAAAGATACCAGGCAGACTAAACTGCATGATTTTCTAGGCTCCATTGAGAAGAGCATAATTTTAATTCACTGGGGGTTTTGACTAGCTCTTGTAAACTACTAGTACCAATTGAGTACTTTTAGTACTTTGAGTACTAATTGAAATGAAGTTCACCAGAGGAAGGCCTCGAACACTGACTGGCATTCTTTGATACTCCAATACTCACCAATCATAACTGGAGTTCCTTCAGTCTTGAAATGATTAGCAAGTTCTCTTCCCTGCAAAGCGAGTTCAGAACCCTGGCTAGATAAGAAACAGAATGTTAGATCTGTCATCCTCCCAAAGCTTAGTTTTTTAAATTATCCATCACATTCATTAACTGCACAGGTAACTGATTAGAAAGTGGCTGTTGTGGTTTAGGATTTTTCTGTGTAAATCTCTTGGGACAAACTGGAAAAAAGGATTCTTTATACAACTTCAGAGATTCTGATGGGCTACTGAATTCACTGTAAGCCTCACTGCCACTGACGCACCCAGAATGCCCAGGTTCTGTCATGTTTCTGCTGTTTGTCTCCCACACTGGGGACAGCTAGTAAACCCCAATGGCTCCCTTCAAGAGATAAAAAAAAGCACCAGACTAGCAACACGTATCAGCAAGGGGAAGTAACACAACTTCATCAGAGCCCAATAAAAATAAGGCACCAATAAAGGTATTTATAATGATGTGTCTTAAGAAAGGTTTCCACTTTAATTGCACAAGCAATTGCAATACTCATATCCAAGCTACCTTTAAAAAATCCTATCTGAAATATCATTAGTAATTCAGTCAAAGCAACACTGAACTTAGCCTGTTTAATTTCCCTACTTTCCTGTTCATCTCTGCTACAAAGAATAAGTCTACATGGAAGAGTAAGCTGTACACATACAAAGTGTACGCAGTCCATGGTTTGGAGCTCACATGCTTCTGAAGGAGACTCAGACTCTCCTCAGAAGACTGGCTGTACTTCTGAAAGAGGCGACAGAAGCTAGGCAAGGAAATACATACAGATATTAATATCTTGTCTTTATATTTCTTCATATTGTGGTTAACGTTTTTAGAATACAAACTAGGTGTCTGCTTCACCAGATCCTGGAGAGATGGACTAAATGCAGAGTGTAAAGCTGGAACTCTAGGAAATGGGATGGTGCATTTATAATAATGGATTTGGCACTGCTGTTGCTGATGGAGCTGTGAAGCCCTATTTGCATAAAGAAAGAGTTCCAGGTGCTAGCTGAAAGTAAGTCCGAGAGAAAAATGCAGCCTTTTTGAGCTGGTCATTGGCACTGGATAGCATGACATCTCTCCTCAGCATGCTAGCGAGGCTGGCATTTCACAGTCCTGAAAAACATTGCTGCTCCCTTGCAGTAAAACTGTGAGCAACTCTAAGCAGTTCACAGAGGCATGTACTCTGTATTGTTATGCACAGGAAGATAAAACTTCACACTAACTCAGCTGTTATAAATAACAGGTGGATATCTATCTGCAAATACAAGTTGAGGAACAAAAAGATTAAAATTGGCTGTATCAAGCTTTAGGAAACATTGAAAAAACAAACTATTTTCCTACCATTAAAAATATATGTCACCATGGTTACATGCTCTTTTTGATTATCCACAGTGGCATTTAGTCCAAATAAATATAACTAATGACTAATATTTTGAATAGAATTTTCATACAGGCTAGGTTAGCATTCATTCTCTATTTCATTTTTATTTATCGCAGAGTGCTCAGAGATTTGTTATTCTGCTTACTGCTGTCCAAGTGGTAGAAATCCAGTAATTTTATTTCCAGTAGATACTGAACATTATTCTTTTTCTCCTAAATGTATTCATAGGGTTCTTTATTGCACATAAAAGTGTCAGATTGTCAGAAGGGAAATAAATCCCTTGTTTTAATGTCATACAAATCTAGGGCGGAGGGCACTACTTCCAGGCTGCTCAGCAATTTGCCTCAATCCTGCACTGGATGGGGTAATAATTTACTGTCAGTGTGTGCCTCGTGATTGACGGACTGTGTTCCTGTTGTTCCAAAAAATTGTGTTTGCAGATGGAAGGGAAATAGGTTGAATTTTTGCACATCGACTTGCAGATAGTTAAGCAGTTTACAGAAAATATCTTTAATAATTACCTAACTACTGAAAATATATGGATTCTTACCTGACAAATAGTATTTTTGACGTTATTCCAAAGAGTTGATTCAAAACAAGCTGCACCTCAATTGAACCAATCCATTGCCGTGACCCAACAAATGCTGCAGGTTTGTCTCCAGCATCAACCAGGGCCTTTGCAACATTGATACAAAGAAGTAATGCAAAACTCAAAAACATAGAGTAGACTATTTGACCAGTTTTTTGTGTGAAAGAAATAGGTATATAAATACAGATGTTATGACCTTGCCAGTCAAAAGCAAACAGATGGTAATTGAATTCATTCATTGTGGTTTAGTTTTGGGAATGTCACTTGGATGCCAATACAGAACAGTACCAGGAAGAAGAGAAAATGGAGTTGGGCTCATAGGCAGACTTCAGTCTGAGATGCTGAGCTGTATAATATCTGAGCGTACAATTTGCAGTGGAGAAGCCACTTCACAGACTGAAGTGCCTGGATTCAAGGCATCTCAGAAAGGGATCCAAAAAACAGTAGCCTGAGGAAGAGGCCCCCCCAAATAACACCGGGACTTGGCATTTAAAATAAACTCTGTTCAGTTTGGAAGTTTATGTGTTGCATGCAATACTTGAGATGCCTTTTCCACTTGGGATATGTAGCCCACAAAGTCTCCTGAAGGCTGCTGTCCTCTTCTAGCAGTCTGTCATGCTACAGGAACATGCAGATATAAGTTGATTTTACGTTTGGGGTGGACTGAGAAATGCTCAGGAAATCCAGTGTTTCTTTTATTGCTTACATCCCTGTTAGGTATGATGGAAGTCATTTCATTGAGTGAACCAAACTTTGTTAAGATATTAAGTAAATAAGTGTAATACAAAATGCTGTTTGTAGAAGGTTGAAAACAGCTGGTATTTTTTGCTAAGCATACAACGTTAGCCACCCAAGCCTGTACTTTTTCTTCAGTGCTGTTAACAGAAATGAACATACTCAAATTCAAAAAAGAAAATGAAGGAAATGAAGGTTCAAGTAACAGAAAAAGCCTGCTACTCTCAAAGGTGAAACTGCAAAAGAAAGCAGTAAATCAATGCATAACATCTGGACACTAAATCAGCTGCCACTGCAGACAGAAGTCTGTTTTAAAACTGATTTTCATGAGACAGATTGCATCCTTTGTTCTCTTTCATTTGGCAAAAATAGTGAAAACGTTATAAACAGGGCTGCTAGCAGAACCCTAATCCAAGGAAATACTTAGAAAACTATTTTAATGAAGCTTATTTGTACACAAGCATTTGGAGATAGCTCTCCTACTGTGAATCTTGTTAAAACTAATGGAGTACTATAGTTCAATTTAAGAGATTAATTTAAAATATCAAACAAATCTGAAGTCTAAAATGTATTAATCTGTGTATGGGAATCACTGGGCCCTGGCCTGAACCAGCGATTGAGCACCAGGTGAGGAGGCATGGCTAACCCAGGCAGCACCTGAGCAACCTGAGGCAGACCCTGGGCCCACCCCACCTCACAATCATTTAAGGGTTAACAACCACAGGTGCAGCATCTCTATTTGCTGATCATCCTCTTCTTGAGATTCTGCTAGCCTTTGGAAGGAGGTAAGCTGCTTTTTCCTGTACTGCATTCTAAATTAAATCCTGACCAATACCTTTGCAAGCGTGCTCCCATCCTGGTGGAAGGCACTATTGCACCTTCTGTTGTTGCACAATTTGCCATTTAAAGATAATCTTCACAAACTTTTCTAGATTAAATCAATATGTATAAAAGAATTAATCTGCCCAAGCATTCTGTACCTGTTGAATTTCCTTGTGTGTTGGTATAGGCGCGTCAGTGTAACCTTGCTGCTTGAACCAAGAACAGATGGTCTGCAAAGACCGATAAGCGCAGCCCCAGCCGCTGTCATCAATCCGATCTTGCATATAGTGATGATAACTGTATATGCCATGTACTAAATAAACCTGCACAGAGACAGATAATGCAAATCAATCTGATCGCTGTAGGATCAGTTTTCAGAGGAAGTGTATACTGCTGTCACCTGGACTGACACTTTTAGTTAGGGAGTTATAAATCTTTAGAAGAACTGAAGGTTTCTTATTCACCCATGATCACTCTTCTTTTGCCTATTAAACATCTCTATTCATAGGTTTTTCTTCTTGTTTTGATTCTGAGAAACTTCTAAAATACATACTAGAAATGTGAGGTACCCTCTGAAAAGATGTACGTTATTTTATAAGACAGTGCAATTTGGACAGGTGGGAGAACGGAGGAATGTGACATGCTGAAACAACTCCATTTTGTGCAGAGAAACTGTTTTGCTTAGGAGACTCAGTTAGATAATATCACACAGATGAGAAAGAAAAGGTATAGAAACTAAGTTACTTCTTTTAATGACAAATTTCTAAGGAAATGTAACTTCTTAAAAATGTTTTATCTTGATTTAAACTTACCACACCAGACTCAGGACCAGGTGAATTAAGATGTAAATGTGGATTTCTGAGATAGCCATCTTTATATGGTTCATCTGGAAAATGGTAAGCATTTGCTCTCTTGAAATACGGTCTGTCACACGGCAGGTTGAACAACCCATGCAATTCCTACATGCCAGTTAGAATAAAAAGTAAAGAGCACAACTCAAATTTGGGATTAAATGAAACATTACATTGGTTTTGTCTCTATTATGAATTATGATCTTAACAAAATAGCTTAGCAAATGTCATTAGGTTGATATTCAGCATGTATGTTTAGTGCTAGACCTTGCCTCTAAGGAAGCTGAGAGAGGCTCACCTTCCATGTGAAGAGCCTGTCATTTCACGTGGTCTTGCTACACAATGCTTGCTTCTGCAGACCCATTCAAGATATCCCAAGTAACAAATATCTTATTGAAGTATGATAAAATACACCCTAACATGAACCAATGATATATTTTTCTCTGTAGCAGTATAGATATACACAGTGAATTACAGTCTTAACTAATATTGAAGACCCAAATACGGCAGATTAAAGATACAGAGCTTATGGTTCAAACTGATTCAGTCTATTTTTACGTTGCAAGAAGAGCTCAAGATTTAACTGCATCTAAAGAGATATACTGCCTTTTTTCCACAGGAGTTAAGAATGAAAGGAATTATAAAATCATATAATAAGCTGTCTGTATTACAGGTAATGGATTTTATGCAGATGACCAAACACTGAGCCCAACTACATTAGTTAGAGCAACTGTACAGGAGAGAGAGAGAGCAGGAAAAACTTATGTATCACCCATATCTGAGGTCTCTGCAAATGCAAGGAACATTAGCATTAGGTTCAATAATACTTTACCCAAAAGAGAATGAAAAATCCCCACAGCTTCTACGCATCTGAACAGGGAGATGACTGTTTTCCCCACTCTCAGTATGTGTAAATGCATGACCTGATCCATTTCAAGAGCTTTCAGTCTAAAGGACTGCTGTATCAGAATACTCGTGCATCTTGTATTTTACCTCCATATTCCTTTTTCTAGATGTGCCAACCCAGAAGGCAAGAACAAAACCAACGAATTCTAGGTAGGGTTGCTCAGCTGTAAGCAACAACACCCCTTGAACAAAAAACCAACCAGGAAAAAAAAAACCTAATCCTTTCAGGCAACTTGCTAAATCTCAGAAGTAGTAACCACGATCAAAGTAATCTGGAAGTAGGGAACTCGGAGAATCCAGAATCAGAAATACGATACAGATTGGTTTAATCTAAAATAAATCCTATATAGTTTTGTTTCCTCACAAAAATGGGATTTGATACATTTTACAAAATTTTTAATAAATCAATTTTACACTACGTGTATAATTAAAAAATCAGGATCTGTTAGTATTACTTCTACACTGGCTAAAT
>JAOWBP010002392.1:24871875-24897136 GCA_028571105.1 Tragopan temminckii | reverse complement strand
ATCCGGTACTTCCCCACCCAGGCCCTCAACTTCGCCTTCAAGGACAAGTACAAGCAGATCTTCCTGGGGGGAGTGGACAGGCACAAGCAGTTCTGGCGCTACTTCGCGGGCAACCTGGCGTCTGGTGGCGCGGCCGGAGCCACCTCGCTCTGCTTCGTCTACCCGCTGGATTTTGCCAGGACCCGGCTGGCGGCCGATGTGGGCAAAGGAGTAGCCGAGAGGGAGTTCACGGGGCTGGGCGACTGCATTGTCAAGATCTTCAAGTCCGACGGCTTGAGGGGCCTGTACCAGGGATTCAATGTGTCTGTCCAGGGCATCATCATCTACAGAGCAGCCTATTTTGGGGTTTATGACACAGCCAAGGGTAAGAAGCGGATGGAGTGGTGGCTACGAGGGAAGATCCAACCAGTAAAGGCTTGCTAGGACACCCTGCCCTACAAGGACGAGCAGGGCTGGGCTTAGTACTGCTTTGGGGGAACTAGTGCTGGAGTATGTGCACGTGTTTCTGAAATGCATTCCTGCCTTTCTCAACTCGCTGCTCCAGGCAGAAGCTGTGGGTTTGCAGTTGCAATTATTTGTTGTTTTTTTTAAATGTTTATATGGGAGCTTGTCCCTCCTTGAAGCCCACAGAGGGCTGTGTATGAGAGCTGCTGGTGAGGGAATGTCAAGTGGTCTGTAGATCACAAAATATGTTAATCCTGTCAACTTTTTTCACTCAGAGCAGCTGTTCATTGTCAAATACAAAGTGAGAAGTTGCAGGCATGTTCCTGTTGATTAGACTGAGTGACTTCTGGGTTTGGTGGGTGACTGCTCCTTCCAGAGCCATCTTTCTCATAATGCTTTCTGTCTGTACTGACTCATAATTTGTTCTTGGTGGCAGGTATGTTGCCTGATCCAAAGAATGTGCACATCATAGTGAGCTGGATGATTGCCCAGAGTGTCACTGCAGCAGCAGGGCTGGTTTCCTACCCTTTTGATACTGTGCGACGTAGGATGATGATGCAGTCTGGGCGAAAGGGAGGTAAGAATAAGTTTGTTCCTGTGACATTCTGGCACTACAAGTATTATTTCATCTGGATGCAAGGTAGTGGTGTTGTGGTATTTGTGAGGCTTTTGTGAGGGATTTCTATAAAAGGGTTGTTGGCTTTCCACAATCCTACAGGAAACTTCTGGTTATGCCTTAGTACGCTCTACAGTAATTTCTGGTTATCTCAATGGTGTTCATCTATGAGACTGAGCGTTCATTTTAGTTTTCATATGGTGAATTAAAATGACTTTATGAACTGATCATTTCATTTGAAATTCTTGGTTATGTTTTGTTTATCCCTGCCTGTTTTTCTAAATATAAAAAAAGTTGAAACAGACTTGCTGTGTAGCTCAACCTTATGACCTTCATTTCTTTCCACAGCTGATATTATGTACAAGGGCACAATTGATTGCTGGAGGAAGATAGCAAAAGATGAAGGATCCAAAGCGTTCTTCAAAGGTGCCTGGTCAAATGTGTTGAGAGGCATGGGTGGAGCTTTTGTACTAGTACTTTATGATGAAATCAAGAAGTATGTCTAAAACTTAACATCCTAATGTAGTTCAGTTGTTCTCAGTTAACTTTTTAAAATAATTCTTGTGATGTAATGGACAACAAAATATTTCCTAGGGAAACAGAATAAGACTTGAGTAACATCCAGTTGAGAGAGGGATGCATTTATTTAAAATCTGTCCACTACAGCACAGTTGCACTTTGTATGGAAATTCCTCCAACATTTATATTGGAAGCTGTGTATATATTACACCCTTTCAAATTTCAGGTAAAGCATTTTGACTAGAGACAAGATGTAGGTGGTATACACCTAGATTAAAATCTAATGTAAACTCAAAGTGAGAAATACCTTTTATACTAAATAATGTCTCTAGCTACCCAACACCATGATGATACAACATGATTTTGTAAGCCATATCATCTTCTCTAAAGCTGTTATTTTTTTAATCTGGTATGTAAGCATTAATATCTGCAAACTATAATACAACAATAAGCTGTGAGTTCCTAACTGCTGCCTTTCACTGATGAGTTAGGCAGTTGTGATCAAAACCAGACCATAATGACTGTTTTCAGTTGTACTTTGTAGAAGGTGGAAATATTGTTAAAAATGCCCTATTTTCACAAAGCAAAAAGTTGTCTGCTCTGATGTTCAATTGAACTAAAACTGAACTCATGAAATAAATTAATATATACATGAACTCTTCCTGTTGTTTTCAATGTAAATGGAACAGGTCTACCAGAACTAATGTACTTGGAGACACTATCTTGGTTAATATTGGACATGACTGTAAGAACTTTTCATGGTTATTCACTATGACATTTTTATAGTGGAGTATTCAGCTGAGAACTCCATGGATTTACCTGTTTTAGAGTAGGAGAAGAGGAAGAGCTATGAGACTCCAGGTTCTGCACCTTGGCATCTAGTTATCCCTTTCCTCTATTTCATATTTCTCAGATCTGTCACTTAACATGATGGCCCTTATGGATGTGACTACTCTGTGTGAAAGTAGCAACAAGGTACTAAAGTAATACTTGGAGCCAAAGAATAGAAGTGTTCAGGGAAAGTTAGTCTTAAAAATAATAAATTTTCAAATTACCTAAACATGTACAGTTAACTGCTGGTTGCCCTAGCCTAGTAAAGGAAACTCCTTTGCTTAAACCACAGTACTACTATAGACTTTGAGAAATGCTTCATTCTTGAGCCTCTAGGCTTATTCTCTGCTCTTTCTCCTCTTCTGTCCTATGAGAGATAGTGCCTCTTTAATTGTGGTCACCTAGAAGTCTGATCAGCCCTGGTCTGTTTTCTGCCTGGTGGCAAATAACCAGGGTTGTAACCTATTGAAGCATAAGGTTGTGAAGAAAATCAAGGTGTTTACTGCAGTAGTCTTATAAATCACGGCCTGCATGCTTGTCTTTTCCTTTTCCTCCTTCCTTTGCACATTCCTTAGAGAAAGTCTGCCAATACACTGTAACCATTCACCTCACCAACATGAGTGCATATGGTATTTGAATATTTTGGAGGTAATTTATGCATGAATAAATACTAAAAGGATTAAGAGGAAGAAGAATTTACAGAGGGGTCTAAATAAGAACAAACATCCTGGATTTTATTTAATTCTAGAAAAAAATATTCTGAAACATTGCAGGAAAAAAGGCAAAAACCAAAAAGGAGTGAAGGCTATTAAGAAGGAAAAAAAAGCAATGCAGGAAAATTCCTCTGCGGAAGAGACAATAGGTGAAATAATACATTATAAAATACAGGTAAAAAACTTCTTATTTCTGCTTATCAATTGAATAACCACTCTCCTAAAAGCAGCACTGTTCCCTCAGCATAAAATCCAGTTTACTGGAAAGCAGGCAGTTTTGCAGACACTTTGCTACTACAGTGAAATAAGCCCTCTGCTAATCCTACTTCAATCCATCTGCACCTCAAAATTTTTCAGCAGAACCCTGCGCTGAAATCATCACTATTACCTTATAACTCATACTTCAACAGAGGAAAATATCTTGAATAGCCTGGTAAAATATTCTAGAAGTAGAGAAAGACAAAGCCCACCCACCCACCACCAAGCATGCATGGACTGTACTTACACAACCCAGAAAGCAACCTACTGAGGGAGGGCACTGAGATTTATCTTTTGGACCAAGAGGGTAGGACCTTCAGGGTGGATCTGAAGGGTAAACCTCGCTCTCTAAAGAACACAGCATACTGCAGAGAGTCGGAGGGGAAGAATGTCTGCAGGTAGAGTTTTCCCTATCTTGCTGCAGGTGAGAACCTGTATTCTCACCTCTAGGGTTGTTACAGAAGGAACAGCAGCCACCAGTTTTTAAAAACAAACAAAAGAAAATAGAAGAATTTAAGGCATGTTGAGGGGCACAGCAGAAGAAAAACCATAAAAAACAAGATACCTACTCAGCCCTGTTTTCCCTTTCTGGCCCTTTAAACAAGAAAAATTCCTCAATAGTTTGTTCTAGTCTTAAGAAATAGTGTGTGGGCGGAACTGAGAATTGTGATTTTTGTCCCAAGCTCTCACCACATATAACTCCGTGGAGATGATTACAATTTTTGCACATGATCAGAGCTTGCAACAAAAATAATGGCATTTTAGGACTCTGTAGTGAGAAGCAAGTGATCTTTAAATAACAGCTGCAAAGATCGCTCTTGGCAAATCCTGTCTCATTTTGGCCAGGAGGAAACTTACCAGAAGATGAATAGAAGTTTACCTGAACAAGGAAATAGAACTAATATCCTGAAGACAAACCAGACCTGCATCACAAGCGCTACCAATCCCTCCTGGTATACAGAATACAAAGATGATCTCAACCATAATCTGTCCTGAAAGATGGCTCCAGATGTAGCTCTGGATTTCTCATTCATCAGATGGAAATGACAAGGTTCATCCACTATTTTGCTCCTGACGTTGAGCAGGCAAACACCACAGGTGGAAAGAGCATACAAGAAAAAGCAGTCAGCCAATAGAGTTTCTTTGTGACATGTTAGAAAGAAAAATATCAGCTATTTGTAGGGATTTATCCTGAAATTGTTTAGCTGACAATTAGGAAAATACCCAACATAAAAGACAAATGTAGCTAGTCAACGCTTATCTGAGTGAGGGGTAACAGCTGAGATGCCTCAGAATCTTCAGTAAATGCTGCAAACAGTCTGGCAGAAGATAGGTTCTGGTACAGAGAAAATCCTATGAACTCCATATGAAGAATGGCCTTGCCTGATTCTTCCAATTTGCTCAAGTCTCTGAGGTTCCCAGGAATTAAAATTTAAGGACACTGCTTGCACTTTCTGTTTGAAGAGATTGGGAGGGGAAAAAAGGCAGAGGAGAACATAAAGTGACAGCTTACCAAAAACCCAAATCTATTAAAATTTATTGTTACAAAAATTGATGAAATTAACTTAATGAAGATCTGTCTATATGGCTTATTTAAAGCAAAAACAAAGAAATCCACTACACACCAATGTCACTAACAAGTGCAACCTCCACTGCAGGTAAATGGAAGCATTTCTCCAATTACATCCTTTGCAATTTAATATCAAATATAGAATTCTGAAAACTCACTGTATTGGCAAACATTCCATGTTAATGATTTTCTTACAACTTACAAAAATGACAAAAAATTGACAGTAACTGAAGTTAAATAAAATGAAGTGATTAAAAGTAATCCATTTTGGAAATTCCTTTCCAGAAGAGAATTATCATGTGAACATTCAGAAGTATTTAAATTGTGACCTTGATATTCACATTCAAGGACAGAAGTCTTCAAATAGTGAATAATTTTAATTAGCACAATATTACACTATGCAAAAAAAAATGCCTTACAGTCCTTATCAACAAATAATAACTGTAATAAAATCTGTTTGCCACAACGCTGCTTCAAGATAAAAGTTTAAATACTGTCAAACAGCTAAATGTGATCTGCAGGTCACGAGGTGCAGAAGCTCTGCCAAACTACCAAACAGGACCCAGCAAAAAATCTGTTACAGTGCAGAATACTTGAAAGCGTAGACCCTTGTGCAAGCATGAGTAAAGAATTATAAGCTTGCTTTTTGTTTTTTTTATAAGGCCAAGACAACACTACCAAATGTAGTGGCTTTTTTGTAGTGGCTAAATGTACAGCTTTTTTTGCTTACACAATAAGAAGATTTTCTGTATCTCTCCCAGGAAGACGTTGGGAAAGCAAGCAGGGTTCCAACAGCAGCTACAGGCAGCAGCATCATAATTTATGTTTTTTGTAACACTACAGCCCAACAAAATAAGCACACTCTTAAGCTTGCCTTCATGCATAGAAATGAAGCATGACACCTACTACGCTTGCCAACTACATTAAGTTTTGACAACCATATTAAATTTTGCTCCTCTTATAAATGGGCATTAATACTGAAGCCTGTCTATTGAACACTACTACAAATATTTGGTATAAACCTAACACTGTAAAAATGGGCTAAGAAGCATAAGATTTTAATTTCTCTTTTTAATCTTGGTAAATAGTTGCCCTCATAAGCAAATGTTGAAACTTTCCTGCAGCTCAAGCTTAATCTCCCCACTTACAAAGGTAAGGATCTACAAAAGCACGGCCATTAAATGATTCCTTTCCTTTCTATTCTCTAGCCTGGGAAGAAGGTAAAACTTAATTTGTTTAGAGTAAATCTGAAACTGTTGTTCACTTCAAACTTCAGTCTCTGGTGTTGAAAGAGCATCATATGCTTCTTTCCTATGCAAAGGTCCCAGTGTAACTTCTAAAATCCTTTTAAATATCAAAAAGACACAGCCTTGCATACAAAATGAATGCTCATCACCTTGAGCCATCTATAATCATGGGAGAGTAACACCTTCTGCAACATCAGTATTCTAGCTTTTCACCTCTTTATGCTGCTGTAAGAGGAAGATTCTTTCAGACATCTGAACACAACTTAAACATTTAGAAGACTTACCTAAAGCCAGGATGAGAAGTACCAGTCTAGGAATTAAGTCCTAGAGTACAGCCATTCTGTCCTCCCATGTCACAGATACAAATTCCACTTACCATTGGACAATTAAACAACTGACAATTTCTATTGCGTATTTAAATGCTTCTCTTTCATTAGTACTTCCTCTCACAGATAACACTGATTGATGCAAAAGCGTATGCTTAAAACCATTTAATAAGCAATTAGTTTACTATGCATTTAAATCATTAAACAATGGAGAATATCTTCACACATGCATTTGCTGAAAATAGAAACATGAGGAACGTGGCAGATTGTGAAGCAAAGCATGCACTTAAAAACAAGCAGCATGAACATTAGTGGATTTAGGTCTCTGCGACGCCCCAATAGGTGAAACTGACACAGGTTTTTCCTTCTTCTGCCTCATTGTGCTCGATGCAGTATATGCTCTTGAAGGGACTCCTGTTAACACATACACAAAGAAAGTATGAACACTTACGGTAGGTATGTCAGAAAGCTTCATGCTACGTTACATTACTATATTCATTATCATAATTTTCAGAACAAAACAGAATAAAAAAATCCCCACAATCATTCTAAGTTGAATACAAAACTAAAACATTGTGAGTCATTTGTAGACAGTCAGAACAAGAACATTTGAGTATATGTCACAGTACAGTGGTTCTCTGTACATGGATCACTGGAGATAAATGACCCACTTCCAAATATTACACACACACTACTTCCAGAGAAACAAAGCTACCAGCAGTAGATTTACATTTCCTAAAAAAAGAGTTTGAACTTCCTCCCCCTGCTTAGTCCTTTCTATAGGAAGTACTGACAAATTGAGAAATATTTATTTGCAATGATTTTTTTTTTTTAACCTTCTTGGCAAAGATTCTTAACAAAACCATTTATTAGAAATTTAGGAAGGTAAATAAACAATTCAGAGGTTCACCATAATTTGGTGAGCTTAACAAAATCAGTTTAGTGATCTCTCTGCAATGAACCAATCTAAGGAAGACAGAAAGGAATTTATTTACTTTTCTCATTAATTGTAGTTCTGAATTATGACAGAGAAACGTGGTAAAGAAACGTAAGAATCTGCAGTTTCAGAGTACTCACGAGACAGGCCACGCTGCCTGGAAAGAGAACTTTCTTCTCTCGCAGATGGTGAAGTACTTGCATAGCTCACATAGCGCTGATAGTCCCACAGTTGTTCAGAACGCTTCATTCCAGGTGTTGGTTTCACTGCTGTCAGTCTCTTCAGTAAAGCCTTAATATCAAAGAAAAATATCAAGAAAGAGAAAGAACGAACAAGAAACTCTTGTTCATTGCTGATGAAGATACAGAGCTAGTGGTGGTGACTGTGTTGAAAATGTGTTCTGTAGCTGAGAATAGGCTCTATTAAATAGTTTACTGTGCTCTTGGTATCTGCTGTTGTTCCTGTGGAAATAAATAGGTGTTACTTTCAGAGCAGCCCTCATAGATGCGGCCCTAGACAATCTCTCTTCACTCAATGAAGGAGGCCCAGGGAAGCCACAAGGTTGGACACCTACACCCCACAGTACCCTAGAGAGAACTACTGACCTCAATTCTGTGAAACTAAAAAGAAAAGCACAATGTTGGATTTTTTATTTTTTTTCTTCACTTTGGCCTTTATGAATGTCTTACCCACAACAAACTTTTAACAATAATTTCAACTATGATCTCTTATAGACATTATTTCCTCTTACTGAAATCAAGCCTGACAATTACATAGCAAGCATTACATCACAACAGCTACCTACATAATATTTCTAAAGATATACCCATTTTCCTCAAACTTCATTATCACTTTTGCTTGAAATTCTTAAATCAATGCATCCCATTTTCCATCATCTTTCTAAGAAAAGAACTTTACAGTATGACAAATTTGGAAGGACTCTGCTACATACAACTTCCAATTAACAAGTTCACATTTTTAATATATTTAGCTTCCAATGCCTGCTTTTAAAAGATTATGCATTCTCTGTTAACTAATTTAATTTGAATGGATGGCCTGTAAATATTTGACAGTGACAACATCATTGGTCAGAGTTATAACACACATCCTATCAATGAGAGACAACGCAAACTGCAATTGCACAACTCTCCAAGGGACAAATGATATCACTATTAATAAGGATGTATTATCTAAATGCTTACTTACATGGTAGACATCAAGAACCCACATACCCATTAAACTGCACTTTATATGAAGTGATCATCTCCTCCCATTGTTCCTCTCCCCCCCCCCCCATCTACTCCCAGATTCTGTTTAGGTTTTTGTTACTGTTGGTGTTTTTTTGTTTGCTTATTTCTCTTTTGTTAAAACAGTATTTTCTTTGTTTTAGAAGAAAAAAGTCACAGAAAATGATTTGGGAAATTGCACAGTATTCACAAGATGTTAGTTGCCACTGTCTAGCTGTAATGGGAATGTACAAACTACCAAGAGTTTATACACAGCACTGGAAACCTGCACAGTGTGCAGGAGAGAAAGGACAAGCCATTTTGGCTCAGGCATAATATGTCACAAGTTCCTGCATCGAGTGCCAGCCAGTTCACTCTCAAGTGGAAATACCTAAGTAAGCAGAAGTCAAAGGAAGGACTCCAGCTAGAAATAGCTCTTCACTAAAGCCCGTTACAGAACACAAAATGGTAGACTTCTCTAAATGTTACATCCAATGTTTTATGCGCAAGTTCACCACCATCTTCTAACACAACTACATGCATATGGGTTGCAAAGAACACTTATCTTCTGTATTATAAATGGAAGCTCTCAAAATAGTCAGCTTTGTCATAAATGGGTAAACAGTAGAAGCAACTTTCTCTTCCCTGTGAAAGTCATTTCAAGTCTGCACTTCACCCCTAATAGCCTCAGAATATGCATACCTTAACATTGCAATAATTTCAAGCTTGGTTCTGAACACGTGAGTTTGAATATACCTGCTTAATCCCAGTTTAAATACAATTCTGCTTTTACTATTAGGTCTGTATTTTAAAAAGCATCCAGCCCACATTACTAAAAGCAAAGCCAGACTACTCCCAGTACGAAAAGATTGTTTTTTGAAGAGGTTAAGACTGGACATCATACAATCCATACTTACAGAAAGAACAGATTGTGCAGTGCTTAAGTGACTCCATCTCTGTTTTAAGAAAAGCTTCTGTAGAGCTAGAAAATAGCTCTCATGGTATCCCTACCTTCTGCTGAGCACTGTGCCAAGGACATGTAACTTACATGCTAGTTGTGGTTGTGAATCCTGCAGTTTGACACAGCCTTCTTCATACAGATGTGCACTCATCAACATACTAAATTGTCGGACTTGATCTGGTTAGGTCTGTTACATATCTAATCCAATTCTTACGTTTTTCTACTAACAAGCCTATTGTCTTGTGTACCGGGGAATTACCTTCTACAAATAATGTTCTTTTTCAATTACCCATTTAAACCTGCTAATTCTTCCACTATATTCTCCTTAAAAGAGCATTTTGAGAAATGGATTGAAGAACATCGGCACTTTCCTTGTTCTGAAGTGCTAAATCTCTGTAGTCTTAATCCTGAACTACTGAAGTAATAGAAATTGTCATTGACCTTAATGAGCAAAGAATCAAATCACACTAAGTAATCCAGGTGCTTAGAGCCAAAGACATGTTCCTGATGGGATTTACAGAGAAAACTGAATAACAAACATAAATGCAGCAATCTATCAGTTGCTCTTAATAGTAGCTGCTCTGAGCATCTGATTCAAGCTCAATAAAATTGTGCTACCATTCAGAAAGTCAACTGTTTTCACTACTGTTTTCTCCTCTGTCATGGAAAGGGATGTAACAACGTCATTGACAATTTCCTAGCTTAGAGAAAAGCCTTCCAAGGTAAAAGATGCTACTTTTTCTTGTTTTACTTAGCTTTTTAAACATATGAAGGCTTCAGTTTTCACCACCTTTGAATTGTAGCCAGCTGACTAGTGTGCCTTGACAGCTGTTCAGATTTATTTATATTATGCCTCCTCTAATGTCACTCACACTAGCAAACACACTGTCCCTATGCAGAGCCCAGGTGGGGGAGGGTGAAGCAGATATAACAGTGCATTCAGGGACAGCTTCTTGTTATTAACAAGAGGGTTTGTAAGTTCCTTCAACTGCCAGGTACATTTCTTAGCTCTAACTTCACAGACTTTTAACATCAGAAACCTCTTAAAGTTCTTAAGTATACAGAAAAATACTTCTAACTGAAATGCCATGTTGATCTGTAGCTGGCATCCACAGAAAGCAAGCAAGCTAGGAGAATATAAAAGATGGGGAAAAAAAACACCAAAGTGAGCAGTGTGCTAAATAACCAAACCAACCTGGTAATCAGGGAGTCTTTATCTTACCCAGACCTCTATCTCAGGTCTGGATAAGGAATCAGCACGAAGAGCCTACAGTCTCAGAACTACACAGAGTTGCACCACATGTACACTCTACAGCAGTCTATTTTAGCCAGGTGCATCTGCATACCAATCACACATCTGAATAGCTTCCCCTGACAAAAAAGCCACAGAAACAATTTTTTGTTTGTTTTTATTGTACTTAATAATCCTGAGAACTACCTTTGTTTCATATTATGCTAAGACTAGTATGACTTTGAATTCAGTAAGTGCCAACATCTTACAGAACCCTGCATGCTTGAGTTTCCAAGGAGCCTCCAAGACCAGTGCCAGTATTTCTGACCTCTTAAGAGGATGGTTTCCTACAGCTCTTCCAGAAAGAGACCAGTAAGAAAAAGCAACGTCAATATTCTTCCTACAATCACATTAAGTATGTGACATCTGAGGTGTGATGCTCTCAGATTTGGGAATGGTCCCTGGGGAAGGGATGGAAGGAAGGCAGAAGCAGCACAGAATTCATGAGGAAGGCACGAGGTGCCTGGGCACAACCACAGTGTGCTCATGTCCTCCTAGTCTTGTTTCCACACCAAGAAGTGGTGTCCTCTGTTTGACATGGACATCGCAGGAAATGCAGTGCAGCACAAGATTAAAGCCTGCAGCCCGAGCTAAACTATGTTCTTTGTATGTGGTGACAGCCAGAGACACTCTTATCCCTTCTCCCCCTCTGAATATCTCAACCCATCAGCACCCTTGAACCAAGTGGAGATAAATGCACGTGTTATGGCAGCTGCAAAGTGCTTTTTTTCCCCTCTTCTGAGGAAACTCAGATTGGCCAGCAAGACAAAAGCAGCTCAAGGTGCAGGAGATATGAAGCAGTTTGGCTGAAGGATCTCTGCACTGGTAGAGGCCACGATGCCCAGACAAAGTAGGAGGTAAAAGCTCTAGTGACACCTGCAGCATCAGGGTCTGCAGAGCCAAGCGTACAGAAAAGGAAGCCAGCCTCTACAGGGAAACATGGTAAGCTGATTTTCAGATGGGTGTGGAAGGCTGACTATACTAGAGCTGGGATCAGTTGTATCTGTTGGGACACAGTACATTTTAGGAGAGTACAACACAAGGGAATGAATGACACTGACTGTTATGTGCAGTGCGGTGTAACAGCATGGGTCAGAAGAATTCACAGGGATGCATGAAAGGCTAAATGCCACAGCAAAGGAGAACACCCTCACTGCTCTTGATCTAAGGCTGGGAACTACCGCCCCAGATCTGCTAAGATTTTCCACTCAGCTTCCAGTTGAAACCCCAGAGGTCACCTGTCCACAAGGAACTTGGATGAACACAGGTGACCTAAGTGAGCTAACCTGCTAGCACACTTAAATTCTAGTCTGAGAAACAAACCAAGTATTCGACAACAAAAAAAGCAGATACAAATTACTCACATCTAAGTTTAGATAAAGTGATGGAGGAATGATGTTGTATGGGAACTGCTGAATCACAGCCTGAACCTCTGATTGATCACCTGAGACAAGCAATGAGTCAGCCGTGGGAGCAAAGGTGAAGACAATTCACCTGTGTGACTGGAAGGGGTGGAGCCTGGCAGCACCTCTCCTAGACCCCATTTAAGGGCTGACTGCCACTAGAAAGGATCTCTTCCTGGAGATTGCTTCTCTTGGAGTCTTTTTTCTGCGAGCCCAGGACATGGGTAAGCTTTTCCATTCATTTCCAATTATCCCTCTCCAACATCATAATGTTTCCAGCTATACGCTCTCTGAAGACCGGCCTAACTTCTCTGTATACTTGTCAATTATACATCTGTATACTCGCTGATTATACAGATGTAGTGGCTGAAAATCTGAACTTAAAAGGCCTATAAATATTTACATTGATATACTATACAGACTGTGCACCACATAGACCACTAAAAGATCAAAACAGGACATGTAGTTTTCAGCCTCTGAAGCTCAGTTTTACACTTTTACTGGCAGAAACTGAGATAAACACATATCAATAGAGAGACCAAGCAGACACGGGAAAAGAGTAACCCATCAGTCACATTTCGGTCCACTTCCATGGGAGAGGAGCGCTGACCATACCTTCGGAAAAGACAACGGTTTGCTCAATCAACAGCGTCCTCTACTGGTGAGAACCAGTATGAGCTGCCCTCCTGTATGTACGTACAGGAGCTCACGTACATGGGGAAAGCAGAGAGCTACAAATATGGAAAGCAATGGGTGGATAGTTGTGATTCAGAAGAAAGTGGCATTCACACTGTATCCTGTTTCAAATATAATGGGTTTGATGCTGTTGTATCCATTGCTTTATATTCTGCAGGCTTGTTCCTGAAAAAATCAGTAATTGTAGTGCATAAAGTAGGACAAACAGAATTTGACTACTACGCAAAATTGTGATCACGGAAATGAAAATTACCCTTAAATTGAATAGCACTAAAAAGTAGGGCATGCTCTAAGTAAAATGTATTTTCATCTGAAAATAAAGCATGCTTAACAATTATACAAACAGCATAGTTGTGGAAATTCATTGCAGACTTAGTGCAGTGAAACTTGAAGTGCTGCCTAATCAGTTTTTAAGTATTTAGCAGTGATTTGTTAATAATAAACAGTCCTCAATTTACCGATCCAAAGCAGTCCTCAAAACTCACCAGGTTTTCTTTTTCAATTCTCTGCTGCTCCTTTTGCCTGTTGATGGCACTGTGGTACGCTTGCAGAGATGGAGAAGCCGACTTCTTCAGCATGTTGGTTCTGCTTCGTGGCGTCGCACAGAGCCGGGCCAGTTCTTGGAGCAGCCTTTGGTTTTCCCGATCAATTCGTCTAACTTCTTCATTTGTGAAAGAATAATTTTTCCTTGTTCCTCTAGATGGATGAATGATGCCCAGTTTTTGTTGTCGTTTATCCCTCAACTCCAGAGCAGCTTTTAAATCAGAGCAATACTTAACTTCTTCGTTGGCTGAAAATTTCTCCCTTGTTCTTCCAGATGTATGACCTACAGTTAGTTTTTGCTGTTCTTCATTCTCCAACTGTAGAGCAGCTTTAAAATAGCAGAAATAAAAGTAGATTTTTTTTTTTTTTTAAAAGGATGAATGCAAATGTTATATTGTTAGGGTTTATTTACAGGCATGAAAAACCAAAGTATCTTTTCCCTCCCCCATCTGAATTTCAGATCCGTGTATTTTGCAATTTTTCAGGACTGAACGCTTTCCTCAGTACATTAATATTACACAAGATTCACTGCAAAAATCGAGTCCAAGGTTGGCCAGATACATTGTTCTCACTAGGCACCTCCTCCTCATTTACAGTAGTTTAGAGGAGCTGAATGGATACAAGAAGCAACTGAACTCACTGCAATAGGATCAGCAGTGCTTACATGTTCTACAATGACTGAGTCAGACGTAGTTGTCATTTAGGAATAAAGATGTCAATCAGCTTACTGTGCATGATCATTTCTTCTAAATGGCCAGTACTCCTGATACCCCTTTTAATGTGATCACCTCAATCTCTACCTTCATCATCATGCACTGATGCAACGCACACAAAATTCTATCCTCAGATATTTACTGAGTTCCAACAGTACCAGCCATCAACAGAGGCATTTATCTATACATGCTGATGGGGCTACTGGTACAAAGCACTGAAGTAACAACGCATGCAATCATAATCGCCATAGTGATTATCATTTATTTTATGCTTGTATCGGTAGCACAAGACAAAAAAAACATTATTGAAATATTTCAACTGATTATATTCCAGAACTGATGCAAGCAAGTACTGCCACTTTTAAAAGAGTTGGAATTCTAAATTCAAGTAGTTCATGAATTCTGGAATCCATCTGGAAATCAGACTTTGCTCCATCAGCATGCAGGCTAATGTATGCAAAACCTGCCCTTAGGTAACTGTAACCACAAGGCCATTTGCAATAGCAAATGTTGCTTTATTAGTTTGTCAAGGGAAGATGCAAATCACTTCAAATCCAAAAGAATGCAAAACAGTGCAGATCATGTGTGCCAACCAACAGGTTAATAAAGCATGTCTCTTGATAAGCACTTGTACAATTTAGCAAGTTATTCTCAAGAACAAACTAGTGCTCCTACCAAAGCCATTTAGGAGACAAACCTGGGATAAGAATCACATCTGGATAAACCTACAAAGGATAAAAAGAAATGCATGGAAAACAACTAGTAGCACACCGTTCACAGAGTAACATCAAGCCACCACATACTTAAGAAAAAAAGAATCAAATACATCCTTATGAGAACACCTAAAACTAGCACTGCAGAACATAGCTGGAAAAAGTAACTTGTAATAAATAACTTTGGATAGTTGTACATTTCACATGGAGCCACATTGTATAATTTTATCATGAAGCTGTGAGACACAGTATCACCTTTTGCCTTATAGCCATTGCATCTCCTGAGTTGAGCAAGACCACACATCATATGTGAGTGGAAGGTAGACCATGGCAAAAAGGAATTGCTCAGCTGTTTAGCTGAAGTCCTGACCTGGCTTTGTGCCCCTAATGCTATTGAATCATAGAATGTCCTGGGTTGAAAAGGACCACAGCGATCATCAAGTTTCAACCCCCCTGCTATGTGCAGGGTAGACAATCACCAGACCAGGCTGCCCAGAGCCACATCCAGCCTGGCTTTGAAGGGATGGGGCATCCACAACCTGCTTGGGCAACCTGTTCCAGTGCGTCATCACCCTCTGTGTGAAAAACTTCCTCCTAATATCCAACCTAAATCTCCCATCTCAGTTTGAAACCATTCCCTCTTATCCTATCACTATCCACCCTTATAAACAGGAAGGGGAATGGCTGTTTATATGCTCCCTTCAAATACTGAAAGGCTGCCATGAGCTCTCCCCAGAGCCTTCCCTTCTCCAAGCTAAACAATCCCAGTCTATTGGTTACGCAATCTCTTGCATTTATGCCTCTAAATAACATCCAGTGAAAATTCAAAAGAGTGACCATATCATATGCCACAACTCAAAAGAAACAAAGGAAAATGAACTACTACAACCACCACAAAAGCTCTGCTGTGAAATTGCTTGATGACATCTGAGCAGATGACTGCCAAAATCCAATAATTAAACTCTTGGTAAATGGTTGGGTTACAGAAGACTCACATGTTTCCTATCTGAATTTCAGACATATACGACAGCAAGTTTTCCTTAAGAGGACAGAGCAGAGATTAATTTCAACGTCTCAAAGAGCTCCTCTCTACTTCATTCAGCTCCTCTCCACTTGCTTCAGCTCCTCAACAGATCTTTCTGTTACTAACCTTCCGAGGAAGAGAAGCAACAGAATGCATAACTTCTTGAGAGAGAATGACAAGTATTACAGGGCAAGTGCTTGTTCCTATCAAAACAAGGAAAATACCAAGGACATCTGTAAAGCCACTGCTTCTTGAACTATGGTCAAATAAGTCATAGTAGCAATCTAAGAAAGTACCAAAAAAACAAACAAAAAAAAAGGTGTGTAAGACTTGCCAAAATAGTAGTGACACTGTTTCTGTGGCCAGCCAGTCACTATCACCACTTCCATCAGCAGTACTCAAGCTGTGACAGCAACGAGGCTTCCAACCCTGTAACTTCTAATCCACAGCAATAGCTTATTCCCAAAGCTACCTAGCTGAAAACCCATCCAAGCTGCACTACTATAAAACACTATTTACACTGCCAAACATCCATTTTCCCTCCACAATTACTATGACACAAAATTATACAATAACAAGTATGCACACCCAAATGTATTAAACACACTCCCAACTTCATGGCAATAAAAATACTTTCACAGTAAAGGTGGCAGCTGCCTGAGCACAGAAGCACAGACAATTCATCATCAATAAATAAACAAAAAAAAAGAGTCATGATCCCACAAAAGTAGTAAACACGTTTACTCTAAATGCTCTTAAGTACTTCAGGTACAGTTAATGTTACTTGAGTTTCATAGTTATTTGAACAATTTAGAATCAAGCAGTCCAGGTTAGAAGGGATCTTAAAAATGCATGGAGTCATAGAATCACAGTTTGGGTTGGAAGGGACCTCAAGGATCAAGTTCCAAACCCCTGCCACAGGGGCAGTCCAGCCATTTGGTTGCTAATTCATCCCAACACCCATGATTTGACTGTTTCTGCAGTGGCCAGTAACAACATGAGACAAGTGAATTTTCAAGTTATTTAAGTTTGCGATTTGTCCTTTCACTTGAATTTTTGAACAGTTCATCTGTACCTTCATACTCTACCAATGAATAATGTAATTTAAACAGATCCCCACTCAGTACTTCATCGCTTCTGAACCGCAGATCAATTATTTGGGGGAGAGAAGAAAACAAGCAGTAGCATTTGCATAAAGCATGGAGTTCTACTTCTCTATTACTGATAAACAATAAAAGAAACTTCCCTGTGGTATTCATGGGATTTCTAGGAAAGCTGGTTTCCATGGAGACACCTGACTCCCTTTTAAGCAATAAACAAGCTGTTTACTGCTTTCAATTTGTGAGCATTTAAATGACCTTGAAGACTATTTTAGCCAAACCTTACATAAAATTCAAATGATAATTAGCAAGTCAAATGCATTAGGACAGGATGATACAGCTGTCTTAGTGGCACTGAGGCTAAACTTAAACCATGCATGTTTCACTCCTGCAGACCCAGAGGGAAAAATGCATTAAGTTGCTTCAGTGCTTAAAGCACCAGGCAAGCTCAAGAGTGTTTTATACTGCTCTGCCACCACAAATGGCAAATCTGAAAAACACAAAAGGATTAAATCAATTCCTCAGAAGTGTCTGTTCGTCCAAATCTTGTAGCATTCCTATACTATACTTCCTTCAATATCCACTATTTTATGCTAGATTTTTTTTAAAGGATTTTACAGAACGACCCATTTGTTATTTGTTGAAGAAAAGGAAAGAGTAATTTTTTGAGTATAAATTTTCCTCTTTAAAGCTGCATGCTTAAAATAAAGCTGCTATTTATTTCTTAATGTCATAAGGAAGATAAAAGATACTGTACAGGTGCAATTTTAATTTTTTCCAAAGTTACATATTTGTGATGTTAGCATAGACTGGATTGCTTCACAACTGTTAACATCTTCAGCAGGTTTTCAAGCTCTAAATCTAAAAAGCCAATATTTGCTTTTCTACCTCAATGCAAGTAGTTAAGTGTGTGTACATGTGCATTTTATACTCATAGTTCAAATTAAGAACATACAAAAACTTAGTGAGAAAGCTACTTCTGTTTAGCCCAGCCATAAAGTTTAGGGGTTGATGTATATATTTAAGTACTTCAGATATTGTTCAACACACTGTACAAATGCATAAGCTCAGTATGAATGAGCACATGGGAAAGATATCCCTAAGAAGAGAAAATTTCAGTTATTAACAAACTATTTTATTTGCCTAATTAACAAATTATAGCTAAAAAGTAAAAGCAGTTCAGTTGAAGCTTCTATTTAATTTTCTACAATTACTTTATTCAGAACAGGGCTTTTATTTTCATAGTAATGATACTGACATGACAGTGGTTTTCACCAAGTGATTTTCTATGCTTTTTTTTATGACAGAAAATCTGAGGCAGAGAAAAGGCCAAAAAGGTTTGTCAGAGAGCATACAGGTCAGGGAGAGCATCAAGCAGCTCAAGTCCTCAGTCTGCAGCCCAATGTCCTACTTAACCCATCACACCACTTCCTCAGGTTAATAATAGCTAACACCCATGGATTTACAGACTAATTCTCACAGACACTTCTGTGAAATAAGCAGGTATCAACCTCATTTTACAGATAAGAAAATACAAACTACTAAATTCTTTAGTACTCTGAATACCCTAGGCAATCCCAATCCCACTGTTATCAGATTCACAGTCAACATAAATTCAGATAAGGTGATACATAACATTTTTTGCATACCATTGAATTCTGAACCACAGAAACCAAAAGATTTTTCTAAAACCAGGGAGTAAGTCCTCAGCATAATGGAATAAAAATGGAGGAATATTTAGTTCCCTTTTCTTCCCTAACCCAGCTCATCAATTGCACAAGCTCAAGTCCTTAAAGTAACACAGGACATTGGATCAAGAGATAGAATCTAATAAGACAATAACAGAAAAATCTTCAAATTTCTATTCCTATCTTTTTAACATGTAGCTTTCAGTAAGCATTTCCAGCAACAAGTTTTTGCTAATTTTTGCATTGTCGTATTTCATTCCCTCCTTCTGTGCTCAGGCTGCACAGAAGCCCAAAAAGACAAGTGGAATTGTTACTAGTTCTGAAAGAAAAAACCACAAAAAACTATTCCAGCAGATTTTTAATTAAATTATTTTTCTAAAATACATCAAATGAATTATATTTCACATTTTATGGACTACCTCCCTGCTTAATAACCTGACTGCTGTTCTAAAGCAAGACTTGCCATTAGAACATCATGCACCTTTAACAGATTAGTATCCTTTCTTTGTTCTTATAAGTCTTTTCCAGTGCAAGAGATTCAGATCTTCCAAGTGTTCGTATCACCAGTGCATAGAGTTCTATGAAATAAATTGCTGCATGCCCCCTAGACACAATGCAGTAACAGACTACACTGAAATCCTGCAAATTTCATGGACCTTGGAAAATAAGACCCACCTAATGCTATAAATGCTTAGGCCTAGCTGTAATTTGACAATAAAATGAAGTAAATGTTTTATCAGTGTAGACTACTGAATTTTATACTTTAAAACCAAGAAATCCTGACAATCATTTAAATTCTGATTCAGGGACACAGAATGAGGTTGACACTGTTGTCACTTGAAACAATGCCCATGTCTTTTCAGTTCTGATGAACATCTCATGCAGACAGTCAGGGGAAGGAAAAGGGGGAAGTGATTCCTATTTGTCAAGAAAATACCTGGAAATAATAATCAAGAATAAGATCAGCTCCTATCTTCCCAGACTAGTTACTTTGCACCATCAATAAACTTGCTCCATTTAAAGTCCAAACTACCTAAACTAATGAACCTATATCATGCTTGCCAAAGTAGCAAGGCACTTGGGAGTAATATGCATCTGAATCAAGAACATTAACTGCCAGATTATATGAATCACAGAACTGCAGGGGTTGAAAGGGACCTCCAGAGATAATCCATTTGCTAATGCTTGTCCCCTACAGCAGGCCGTGCAGGTAGGCATCCAGATAGGTCTTGAATATCTCTAAGGAAGACACCATAGCCTCTGTGAGCAGCTTGTTCCAGTACTCCATGACCCTCACTGTAAAGAAGTTCTCCCACATATTAGCAGGTAACTTCCCATGCTTTCGTTTTTGGTCACTGCTCTTTATCCTGTCACTACACACCACAGACAGGAGTCTGGCTTCATTCAACTGCCTCCTGCACTTTAGATATTTATGAACACGATCAGATCCCCTCTCAGTCTTCTCTGTAGAATCACAGAACTCTACTACTCATTACTCAATCTTTATTATTATTTACAACTTGTTCATGTTCTGGAAAAAATCTCTCCTCCTCCAAAAAGCAATTCATCTCTGAGAATACTTACTCTGAACCAATAATAACCAGTTATCTAAGGGATGTGATGAATCCTTCCATCATCACCAGTTGTTAAGTAGCTTCTTCATATCAGGGAATAAATAAAGATGCAGGACATTGTAACTTTAATTGCCTAGCAACATGATGTTTCGCCAAGTGGTTGGAGCTTTTCCTGCCAGGAAGGAGTTCTTGTAGCACAAGGACCGTCAAATGTTAAGAAATCTCTACCAGAATCTTCATAGCTAGCTTTGTTTTTCTTACAATCAGAAGAATTTTCATGCAAGTGAAAACTTCACTCCTATTCATAGGGAAGTTAAATGATGCATACAACATATTCTGAAATCTTCCTTACTATAGGCTCAGTGTAGCAAGGCATAGAGTAAGGAAACAATATATAGTTGTAATCACACCAGCTCTACCGCACTATAGCAAACTAGTGTTGAAATTATCTGGCCATTATCTGGCTCAAAAAAAATCCCTAATCTTCTCTTCCACTAAATGCATTTCTATATTGTTCTCAACAATATAAAAACACTATACATTTTTAAAACAGATAAATACTTTTAAAAGTCACCTTTCAAATGCTGATTCAGATCCATACCACCATGTAAGCCATTGCTGCTGAAATCAGACTTGGATTCTAAATGAAAAAGAAAAAATAAAAATACATAAAAATAATATATTTGCAAAACTGTATTTCGAAGCCTTAGGGTATTCAAGCATTTCATAGTACTGAAATTCTTCAAAATATACATATAATTCATCTCACATTGTCTTTTCTTTTTTCCTTTTACTTTCTTAACATTTGAAGCTGCAAATTCAAAAGACTGAGTGGAACTGCTGTCTGGAGTTGACAGAGATGTTATATTAATACCTGCATCTTCAGATTCCTCCACATGGTCTCCAAGCTTTGGTTTTCCTTCTGGTAATTTTATTGCTGATGCAAATTCTTCTTTTGGAGATTGAAGAGCCATGTTACAAGCATTTCTCTTGGAGGAAGAATGCAATGAATCTGATAAAGAGCTATCAGAATCTGTATCTGAACTTGAGGACGAGAAAGAGGAACTGGTAGTACTGTATGTTCTGCTAGCCCCTCCTACATTGTAGGACTGCTTAGCTGACTCTGGTCTAATCTTCTGTTTCCTGCCATCATCACTACTATCTTCTTCATCTGTATAATAATTTATTTCAGGGATTCCAGCAGGAACATTTTCCTGCATTCTCTTGCTTGCTGCAGATGTTGCTCCAGATGTACCCGCATTCTCATGAACTGGGGGAAGTAAAAAAGATGAAGCATCCCCAGGATTGTCTGTGCTATCTTCTAGGAACTGACTCTTCTGCAAATCTTCCTGCTTCTCTTCATTTTCCTCCTCACAACAGTTTGCATCCTTTGAACTAGCAATCAAGTCAGGGTCGGAAAGAACTACCTTCGTACTTCCTTTCTCTATATATTCACCATTTTCTTCAGTTTTCTTCTCCTCCTCTCCAAAATCACTCTCATAGAAAGTATGATCCACTTCACCATCTGACGAATCTTCAAACTGGTCCATACCGAAGTGCTTCCTGCAACCACCAGAAAAGGTTTCCAAAAGTCAGCATAACATCAAATGCAAGTATACTTTTCATGTAATAGTTAGAATAAGAATTCCTTATTCTTTTAGCTCTAGTAATTTGTAATTCGTAAGTTAATTATGTTACACAGCAAGGGAAAACTCCATAGTTGAATTTTATAGTGAGTAGAAGTATGTAGTGCCATACTTGCAGCTCCTATGTCAATCACACATGGTAGAAGAGAGATGAGTTTCCACTCCTTACTGTAAGATATATAAAAAAACCTATGCAACGTAGGAGAACCAGAATATCTTAAGAGATGGGTGGTCTCTTAAAAAATAGACAATTTGTTGCCCTGGCAAACAAAGGTGAAAAAGGAATTTCTAAGCTTGCTTTGAACCTCCAAGACTATCCCCAATAGAACTTCTACCCAAATTACTTCAAAATACAAGAATTTCAAAGGTCAGTGTCACTCAGTGATCTTGACACTTCTCAAATACTGCTCTGCTTCAGGGATTTAAATATGCAATTCCAAATAGTAAAAAGTAAGAAAAAAAGAAATTCTGTAAATCTTAAAAGCAGGAAGTGTGGAATCTCCTGTAGTTTTAAGACTCACAAAGTCAAAGAAACAAAAAAGCTAAATTTGGTTAGATGTAGTATAAAACTGAAAACATTTTTTTTTTTTTTTTTTTTTAAAAGAAGCAGAGGTTAACTTAGATGCCATAAGAGAAACTTCTTAAAGCATCTAATAAAGCATTTCGGTACTCCAAACTAGAAATATTACATGGACTTCAGCAATATTTCATATACACAACTTTCTGTGATCCCTGTCTTCAAAAAAGCTTAAGTAGCCTTCAATGTCCAACTGTCATATGAATTCCTGGATGTCTTCTTACAGTAGTTTCCTAAGAGGATAATATACTTTAATATATACAAGTATATATACACGAAATAAATCAGAGTAACACAACAGTATTTAATCATGACTGATAGCTAAGTGTGGCATACTTCATTTGTCTCAAGTCTGGCCCATATATCTGATCTGTTATTAACACTGTTGAACACATAAGAATGAGAAGGAATAAGGCAAAACCAGGTTTGCAGGTGGAAGTATAGCTGAAATACAAATTCCTGTTGAGTAACCTATTTTTTGTCTCTCTACTGCTGCCCAGTTCAGCAACAGAAGTTAAACAAAGAGTACCTCACTGATTATAAAGCCATTAAGTGTCTGTACCAAGACTTATTAGATGTTTCTTTGCTGAACACAATCTCTTAAATGAGGAAGGGATTTGAATCAAGGGCTAGAGGGCAAAGGGCCCACACACTCCTCACCATCAGCACCAACCAAGGAACACACATCTTCCCATTCCACATGACTACAAATAGCTGAATCACCAGTTTCCCACTGAGACAGCCAGAGCTGATTAACAGCCAACAACCACTACTACCAGAATAAATGCAATTTAGAAGTTGTAACGTGCCTACAGAGCAGCAGCTATAACATCAATTGGTTCACTACCAAATGCTCCTTCCACTTTCCTGGCACAGTCCACCACTATTTCAGCCTCCTTCTTAATAGAAAACAGATGTGCTACACTGGTCCATTCCTTTCACTCATGATCTTGATCACTCAAACTAAACTTTAATTTTACAGTTCCCATCAAAAACAAACAAGAGGAAACATCCCATCAAAAACAAACAAGATAAAGAGATGGTATTTTTTGTTCCTATGCCTGTCACACAGCTAGGAGGTCTCTAAGGGAGACTTTTTTTTTTTTTTTTTTTTTTTTTGCTATTTAGAGCAACACAGCAAATGATAGCACATGACCACCACAGAGATGTAGATGACAGCAGGGCAAAGGCTTCTAAGTTAATGTACAAGCAATAAAATAAAAGACCAAAAGATAGGTAACTCCTGTACTACGGAAAGCCAAAATACAAAACTAGTAAACAAAGAACAGCTTACATAGGTATGCTCAGACACTGTGATACATGCCTATTCCTTGCCTCAGAACATGTGTAGAGGTCAAATCAGGTAAAGTCCCTAAAAATTGTGACTTGAACATCAGCTGAGATTATAGGATGGCAAATGCCTCCACCAAGAAAGGCAGGACTTGTTTTAGACTGCTACTATCTTGGCTGAACATGAGACCAAGAAAGAAAAATTTTCAAAGGCAGTTCTGGTGGAAACACTATCATACATCTGTTATCATAGTCTTCCTATCACTCATGAATTAGAAGAGATAGCTAGGTCCATTTAGAAGCTGGTTCACTTTGAGACTCTGTGTTCCAGGTACGTTACCCTGTCATACAGCTCCTGATCAAATAGTCCTGTAGATGTTCCTGTCACCCGTGCCACCGAAGGCTGTATGCCATCCAACCTGCAACTGATGAAAGCACCCTTGAAGAAGACACCAGTACACAGTACATACTGCTGGGTCAAACCTCAAAAGGGACCAGCCAACTTCCCTTTCAAATCCTCAATGTACAGTTCTGATAGCCCTCTGAATGCACAGGAATCTTATGCAGAAACATAGGAACCTCCAAACACCTTTTTAAGCAGAGGCAAATACAAAACCAAACTGAAGTAAAAATCCCACTAGGTTAGTAAGAGGTCCCTCCAAAAAAAAAAAAAAAAAAAAAAAAAACAAGGAACAAAATAACCCTGAATTCCTCACTGTCTTTTTTCTTGTACTCTCCATTTCACACCATTACAAGAAACATCTAGGCTGAGAAATTACAAAGACATGTGACAAAACAACTGGTGGGAGATGTTTGAAGCATTCCAAAACCCAACTCTGACGTTTTAGAGACTGATTATTTTACAAAACCTTTCTTAAATTGAGAAATTTATTAACTTTCCAGCAATAACAACATCACTTTAGCCCTCAGATTCCATGAAGCATTTCACTATTTTTTTCCTCTTGACAACTGCCATGATCAGTAAGCACCAAGCAGCTTCCTAACCAGGAGAAAGACGCTTCTGCAAACACTGCAAGTCTCAAATGTATCACTCACAAACATCCAAGCATACAATTGCAAACAGTAAATATGCCGCGTACGGTTCACGGCAGGAAGGAACAAACACATACATTCACACACCATAACAAAACCAACTTCTGGAGGAGTGCGTTCAACAGATCCCCAAGGGACCACCTTCAGCAAGGCTTCATTCCCACCCGCAACGAGAGAACCGCGGCGGCTCAGCCCCAGCAGAAGCCCTCCACACGCCCGTACGTGTCGCTCAGGCAGCGCCCCAAGCACTGAAGGCGGCGAAACCCCGATAATAACACTAACGAACGTTTCCCGCCTCAGTG
>JAOWBP010002392.1:24852068-24867239 GCA_028571105.1 Tragopan temminckii | reverse complement strand
GCTTAGATCGATCGCGCCGCGGGATGACCGCGGTCCGTGAACCGTCCGCGCCTCTGCGCGCAGGCAAACAGGCTGACGGACGGATGGACGGACAGACGGACAGTTCGCAGCCGCAACGCGCCGTGCGCAGCGGGTGCCTCCCGTCCGAAGTGCCGCCGCAGAGGAGCGGGGAAGGGCCGGCCGTGCGGGAACAGCTCCGGCCCGCAGCCCCGGGCGCCCTCGCCGTGCTAACGGGACCCCGCGCGAGTTGTACTCCGAGCGTTGAGCGGGTGCGTGACCCCTTCCTCCCCTTTGGCATTGTAGCATTAAAGATACAGTGTTTCCCTGGACGTATAAATTATTAATAGATTCATTTCGGGCACTGTTAACCAAATCAGACAGAACTTCCCCGGCTAAGTAGATTTTCTCTCTGGGATTAGCAAAGGGCCACCACGGACAAAACTGCCGTCATTTACATACAATTTTGCCAACTCGCACTGGCCCGTGACAGTCTTTGTATCTCGAATGTTGCTATCCGGGATGTTTTTTTTTTGTCCTCTCCGTTTTCATTTGGCCGCGGAGGATAAACCCCTCCGGCTGCACAATGACCCGGCAATAAGCCTCCCGCAGCCCCGCACACGCGCCCCTCGGCCCCACACCGCCCCTGGGCTCGCCCCTGCCCGCAGCCCCGGGTGCTCCGCACCTCACACTGACGCAGCTGTCACTCACCTGGGCAGTAGGTGAGGTTACGCTCGTCTCTGCAATGCTGTGTTACTGAACACGTCTCCAACTCACTGATTTATCGGAAGGATTTATTTGAGCTATTGTGGGAATAAACCATCACTGGTTAGGTCACAGAGACACACAAGCAGCTTGCATCCATCTACTCTACATTCAGAGTTTACGTTCTGAACAGGCCCACAACCAGCAGGAATGTTCTCATGCCATGCTTATTTCACCGTGAAGAACAGGTTTGTGAGCTGAGCATGCCCATAGCACAGCGCTTCCTTCTTCCCATGGCTTTGCAGCAGCCCTCGTGCACAGCCACGGCTGCAGTACCACGCTGTGTGCTTCCCACCCTTGGACACAGAGCCCGTGCCACAGAGCACAGCCCCTAAATTGAAGCAAGCAGAGTAATTTCAGGATAACTTGTCAGCTGGTGACAAGGTTCCTTTTATTTGACTTTGGGTATTGCTAGGACCCCTTGTCCCACAGCAGCACAGCTCCGGTCGGACCGCGACTCCTGGTGTCCCTGCTTCATGGGATGCCACCACACTCCTGCTCCCCTAAAGCACAGAGGATGCCTACCTGTGCCACATGCTGCAGGGAACTGCTTTAGCAGGGAGGTTGGACTCGACGATCGCTTGCAGTCTCTTCCAACCTCTGCCATTCTGTGGCTCTGTGATTCCATCAGGGTCACATTGCTCACACCAGCAAAGCACGGGGTCTGTGTCACCTGGTAGCAAAGCTTTCCTTACCCACAGCAGCTTCTTTCCCTGCTGCCTCATTTGGAGAGAGCTCATTAGTGCTGGAGCAGCTGTCTGTGGGGGTCTGTGGGGAGATCTCCCAGCTGACAGGTGTGTGTTTGCTGAGCAGGAGCTGCAAGAAGTGGAGCTCACAGATGTGCCTGCTGCGTCCATCCCCTCTGACATCATCACATTTATTTCTAGCAAAAAGAACTGCATTTTAATACATACGCAGGTTAAAGCTCTGATGCCTATCCACATGCCACACAGTGGCACATTAAACCAAAACTCATAAAAAAAGGTGAGAGACAGCAACATCACGTACATCAAACGTGAGGAAAGAGGAGTAACTTAGGAGATTCCAACTCAGAATACCAAATCCAGTTGAATGTATGAAACATTTTTAACATTCATCTTTACACTACAGCGATGGAAATGTGCAGTATATCTCAGCAGCAGTAATGCAGTTAATTGGGCTGAAATAAATACTCTTTCTAGAAAAATTTTGAAGTTTCAGAGATATGCTATAAAAGTTCAAAGATAATTTAATTTTTAATAACTAATACATACTTAAAAGTGCAGTCCTCTTCTAGGAAATGAGTATGTAATAATAATAATTAAAGCCTTCCTTACTGAGGGCATCCTGCAAGGGAACAGGGAATGCATGACAGCTCAGCCATTACATGTTTGGTGAACATTGTGGAGGCTGAGGGCTGAACCCAGAGCCTGTGGGAGGAGTTGCACCCACTCACACTGCAGTCCTGTATTTGGAGACTCTCAGTCACCCACTGGCTCTGAGTTCAGCTGTGAGCCTCAACACACACCCACATTGTCAGCCCTTGAAGAGTGCAGGCATTTAGAGGAGGATGCAGCTCAACCCAAGCCCTCTCAGCCAAGCTTATGGCAGGAAGTGCCTTCAGTGACTCAGCAGCCTGTGGCTCCTTTTTCCTAACCCTAGGCTTAGGCATTCTTCTAGGAAGCTGAAGTCTCAGGCTTGAAATCTTTGAGGTTAAAACCTGGGTCCTCTTCTTTGGGAGAGCATGTTCATAATCACTCTGTCCCTATGAAGCCAATTCTGTTGAATTCAAAGGGAACGGTGTGCCCCGGTTAGCCCTCTGAAAGACATAAAGTGACTAAGGCTTGGGCTCAGGACATCAAATAGGAGACTTCCAATTTTGAATTGCAAGCAGGAAGTTGAGCTTCAGACAGTGACAGGGTCAGGGGTCCTTTCTCCATCCAGGAAAGAGGGAGGGAGGACTACTGCCCTCACACCCGCATATACTTCTCCCCTGGACATGCATGTGCTTTGGGTACCGTGCAAATGAACAGTAGTATCACAGAAGCATAGAATCATTTGAGTTTAAGGAACCTTTGAAGCCATCTGGTCCCACTCCCTGTACTGAACAAGGACACCTACAGCTCCATCAGGCTCAGAGTCCCTCCAGCCTGACCTTGGCTGTCTCCAGGGATGGGGCTTTCACTGCCTCTCTGGGCAACCTGTGCCAGTGCTTCACCACCCTTAGTGTAAAACACTTCCTCCTTATATCCAATCTAAATCTCCTCTCTTTTAGTGTGAAACCATTTCCCCTTGTCCTGTCACAGCAGACCCTACTAAAGAGTCTGTTCCCTTCCTTCTTACAGCCCCCTTAGATACTGAAAGGAGGCCCTACATACACATCAAGCGTATATAGGATCTCTGCCACCATTTGGTTGGATTCAGTTTTGTTTTTCTCAGCATTTCCTAGTAGGCTGTGCTGATTCTTTGCTTAAACGTGGGTTTGCTGGAGCCTCATAACTTCCCACACACGTTGCATTAGTGCCATTCCAGAGGATGAATTCGCAGAAATCAGCCTGCAAGGGTCAGTATTTTATGGCTAAAATACAGGATGGATCTTTTCGTTAATTTTTCCCCCAAACTAAAATGTCCACCTGTACAACCTTACTGACTTACAACAGTGACATCATGATAGCTGTGAGTGAATGTTAGGGTGCAGAATCTTGCTGACTAAGGATATAGGACAAAAACAATTCACCCTTACTTCCAAATCCACTGCTGGATTTTCAGGACTGGGATCTGTAGAAAGAACAACAATGGTAAAACCTACAGAACAAACCTCACATGACTTCACTTTCAAAAAGAGAAAATGTAACAGGGATCAGTGAGATTCATCAAGCACAGATTACATATTTTTACAAGCCTTTGGAGAACCTGAAACAACATACATTACATACAACACAAATGTATATTGAAAAGTTCTAAGGAAATCACCAGTCCTGCATGTTCCACTATAAAACCTCTTTTGATAGAAGGATGTAATAATACTTTTCTTACATCACACACTTTATTTATATATTACCTTCTCGTTCCTCCAAAAAATGTGAGAAAAAAAAAAACCCACATTTTATTGGAGTTTTATTATTGAAAGTTTTGTAAATTCTCTTTGATGTCTGGAGAAGGAGGGAAAACATTTGGAAAAAGAACAAGACCAGAAGTATATTTTCTTGTTGTGGAAAGCCAAATAAAACCTGTTAGATGGCTAAGATGCATGGAAACCAATTAAATGTTGCTTAAGGGTACCAGTGCTTAAGTTGGTTACAAATTACTGTCTGCAGGAAAGTCAGTATATTAAAGCAAATGAACAAACAAACAAGCTATTTACCTACTTGTGTATATTCTGGACCAAATCCTTAGCTCCTGCAAGTAGACAAAGCTCTCTGGAGACCCCTGAAGCTAGAGCGGTTTACATGAGGAGGAGGCATGATGGAGCTGCCTCAGCAAAGACCTTACCAAGCAGGTAAGTGATCCATATTTCAGTGGCTCTTGGTGCTCAATTTACTAATTGAGCCACACAGCCCTGTGTTTGCAAAGATGTATAGAAAATAAGTAACCTACCTTGGTCTTAAACACTCAGTTACTCTGATGGTGAAAGTGAAGTCGTGTGCAGAACAACTGCAGAGCAGGCCCTACTGCCTGCTATACTGAAGGCATGAACTGTTCTCCCAAGAAGAAAAGACGACACAACCAGGCAAAATAATCTACTCTCTTACATGCATGTGCAGGATTCAAACTAACTCTGTGAGGCCAAAGGAACACTATTCTGTTGTGAGGAGACTCCCAGCAGCAAAGCAGCTTGAATATTTCACCTTCTCAAATCAATCTGCTGCTCCACAGAGCAACTTAGCCTCTTCTTCTCAGAGAGCTCGTTTTCTTAGTCACATAACATATGTTACATACAGTTAGTAACGGTCTTATTTTCAGCTTTGCTTTAAGAAAGAGCTTCTACCATCTCTCCACAAAACAACATACAGTATTGAATATGACTCACAATCAATAGACAGAGGATATAAATAGGAGAAATAAATATGTGATGTAGCTAGAAGGATAGGCAACTGGGAGAATATAAAGGCTGTTATTCTTCTCAAAGGAATATTCTAATTTGTAGCAGTTTTGAAAATTATTTTTTTTGCTTTTCGTTTGTTTGTTATAATTTTTTTTTTTTCCAAAATGGATTTGCAATTAACTTGCCTTTTCAGACTGAGACGAATTTTGAGAGCATGTGGTCAATTTCATCATCTTCTAGCAGGAAGCTGTGGAGATTTGGGATGGATTGAAATTCAGCTGCCAACATGTGGCTTCTTAAAGGCTCTTCAGAAAGTCTTCCAGTCACCATAACCGCAAACAGAAAAAGAAAAAACAAGATAAATTATTTTGGGAAAATGACAATTATATACTAGAGCACAAAGCCCCATTTAGCACTTCATCAGAATTGCCTTATTGTAAGGTAAGGACATAGCATGCCTGTAGGTCCACAGATACACAGATAGGACACTGTCGAGTTTAATTCTTTACCAGATAAAAAAAAAAACAACCAAGGATGGGATGAAACCAATGGGATTTTTTCATTCAAGTTCTTGGAAAACTGATTTTGTTGTAAGGCAAAGTCATACTATAAAGGAAAAACCTTTCAGTGGTTTGCTAATAGAAGGATGTACTAAAATTCGTGAGCAGCTGACTTTAATCAAGCATTAAATGTCTCAAAGGTAGAGGTGCAAGAGTGAATTAATCACTCTAAGCTCTTTTTCTAGTCAAGAGGGAAAAACAGGCCTTTCCAGTGGGTGATTGATCAGACTGATTTCAGACTTTCCCTTAAAATGAGCTGATTTGCCTTGGAACATGTCTCTTTCCTTCTTTTGAATCAAGAAGGAATGCAGGATCAATAGGTCAGATTCACATATACAGGCAGGGGAAAAATCAGGGCAGCTGAATCCCACCCTCACTGCTGCCTGCCACGTAATCTTACTTATCAGCACAGGTATTTCAGAGGGGCTGCACTTCCCCATGTTTCATCATGAGAAGTTCAGTTCAGCCTTCAGCAACTTTGCCAACTAAAATCTTTTTCTATCTCATCTGCAAGACTTGTTGCTCATTAAAAAAAAAATAAGTCTCCCTTCTAGTGCATCTGCCGTGCAGACTGAAGGTATAGCAAGTGAAGCTAATGAACTGAAACAACTGACGAATGTTTAAGGGTACCCCAGAGGCTGTTTATCCTATGACAGATGTTTCTATTGTACTTGTTGCATGTATTGCTAGAAGAAATGGAGAAGGTGGGAAGAATTTCAGGGGGGAAAAGAATGTGTTTTTACTACTTCCCTCCAGCAAGCACTATTTCAAATAAAACCATCAGCCACTCAGTGAAAGCCAGCGTACCTTTTTCCATAGTCTGGTTGTCAAAATGTCATACTCAGAAGCTCCTGTGGCACTGGTTTACCTCTGAGATGCCTGCATGACAACAGCTATGGCACTCCCCTCCCATTCTTACACATGGCCAAAAAGAAGCAAAGGGCTTCAGGAACTCCACATATGAACAACCTGCACACAAAATCAGAAAATCCTTAATTTAAAGTACGTACATAGTAGAGGAGAAATTTGCCATTGGTTTCAATGGAAGCCAATCCTCTTCTCTCCGTGTGGAACATTGAGTGGAGCTCCAGGCACAGCATCACCCAGTGTGGTTTTAGCTTATTTTTAGCAGGATTTCTTCAACAGAATGTACACAGTGTTCTGAATGAGACACTAGGAGTTAATTTCATCTAAAGCTTCAAGCTTCTTTTTAACTAATGGGTCAAGTTTATTCAGAAAGCTTGAATACCCCTAAATGGTTTGGGTGGAAAGGACACTGATGCAAAAAGTTATAAACAAGACTGCCTGGTATCATGCTGACACAATTTCTCCTTGTCACATAACTTCCACGCTATTTTACACTAAACTCAAACTAACAGCTGGTCAGAATTTATGCCAACAGAAAGAGTAATGCAGTTGGTAGTACGGAACCTGCAAGGATTTGCACACAGATCCATCCTTATGCACCTGGCTGGCTTGATTTTATGGAGGGCTGATCTCCCTCAGGTTTCAGAGGAAGTGGTGAAAAAGAGGTGGAAGTGAATTGTCAGTATCATGGGGATTTCAGAGGAACTGGCAAAAAAATAAACAGTGGTTGCAACAGTGTGTTCTTTCAAACTAAGAAAGAGAATTTCTCTTGGCCTTGAAAACAGCCAGTAGCAAGATTCGCGGCTACAGAACTGTCATCTACATGCTTGGAACTGAAACCTTAGCTTTCCTGAGCCTTCCAAAACAGGTTTTTAACCCAAGGGAGCGATAGGTCTACCTGAGTGGAAGAGCATCTGCTCTTCAGGACAGGACAAGGAGAAATAGTGTTGCAGGAGCAAGACACCAACTATTTGTCCACAAAAATTCCACTGGTGCTGCTCTCTTTCCAGCCTTGTTTATCTTCCTTCAGCTCCTGTGTATTTCTTCTCTTCAGGCTCAGATCCCAGGCAAAGTAGAGACCTCTTATCAGAGACCAGGCAGCCCCTTTTTGAAAGAGAAAACACTTACCGATTTGATGTGACTTCTGTTTACAATTATGATTTCTTTTGTGGACAACTGTATCAATTACACCCTCAGTAAACATCATAGGTAAGCAAGAACTATTCATTACTGTAATACCTGCCAGTATACTTTTGGAACGCTTTTCTTCTTAAAAGGCAGGCACAGGTATGGCAGTGCTGTATGTCGGGCAGAAGTGCTCAACAGAACAGCAGACCAGCGGGGTGTAAAACAGCTGCTGAAAGGATGAAGTGTCTCCAGGTGGTTCAGTGCACAGAGATACAACCAATCTCAGCCCAGGGCGTAACCACAGTCCGGCGGGGTTAAAAGGGAGGCTGGCCAAATCCATCCGAGACCTGAAAATCTTGAAACACGTAAACCCTACACGCATCAGATGAAGAAGGCAGAAAGAAAGGTGCCCCCTAATGAGTTTTTTTTGCGCTTGGGTGAGCGAAAGGGCTGCTTCAGGAGGCTAATAACTGAAAACCTTCCAGGCTTTTGTCCGGAGAAATGGCAGGCACTTTCCATCCCTTTGAAAAAAAAGAAGGCCTTTCGGAGTCTTCACGAGAGATGTGGATTTTAAGGGCGACCTTAGGTCATACAGAACTAATCAAGCGAAAACAATAAGAAAATTAGACTGACAGTCAGCAAGTATCTGAGGACTTTATCAAAAAGAATTAGGAATGGACAAATTCACTGGGAGCAAAGGATCAGATCTGCAAGGTGGCATTGTGTGGCGGGATTAAATTATTTATTCATTGTTAATTTATTTATTTATGTATGTGCAAATGACCTAGCTGCTGCAGGTGCTGAGGAGTTTCTGAAAAGGCCCAGTTTTAGAGCCAAGGCTAAAATATTGGTCCATTTAACTCATTCTTTCCCTTAAGGCGATCAAACAGTGACTTTTATCTAGGAGATAGAGGAGGAAAACCATATGTGTACTGGGAATGATGCGGGGTCTGAACAGCACTAAGTACCCAAGTATTCCAGCCTCATTCAAGAATGCTGTGCAGTTTAATGTCCAGCAAATTAGCAAATGAATGCTTATGTCAATATGTGAAAAATCCCTAGTTGGTTTAAACAGATAAAAAGCCTCTTGGGAAATGGCAGAAAATGCAGGCTTTCTCTCTGTCTTTTTTTAAAGAAAGAAAGAGAAACAGTACTTAATAACTTTTCCCCAAACTTACAAATAGTTGCAGAAAACAGCTGTCTACAGGGATGCTCCATCTTCTACATATATGACATATTTCCCGTGTTGCTGCTGCAGAACTAGAAGCAGCTTTTGCCAGGCACTCTTTGAATCACACATTTGCTCTTCAGTAGAAAACAGTCACAATCTGGGACAGATACAGAGCCTCTGAGATGTCATCCTGCTGTCCCTTTCTGAAAGGTGTGGGAAGCCAAAAGCCTTGGAGTAGGTCTGTCTTTCTATGTTCCCCTGTCATTATAAAATCAATCTTAAAGATGAAATCCATACAGACCTCTTCTTACCCTTTCTATAATTTTAACCATTAACAGGAAAGGGCAAAAATTGTCATCTCATGTTTCCCTTGACCCAGCAGAGCAAAGCCACAGTGGGGACTCTGTGTAAGACATGACCCTGGGGAAAAAAGGAACATGAGATCTCAGCATGGGGGTTGGAGGCAAGAAGTCAAATGTATCGAAAATGACAGCACCACATCAGTTAATGCCATGCGATAAGGGAGTCCTGCTGGGTTTTACGTTCTTCTACAGAGACATACTTGAAGGTTGACTCCAACTGGTAAGGAAGATTTCTCCCTAAATCCAGAAATGGGTTGCAGGTATTTTGGCAGGACAGATCATGATGAATTATCTTTCCTCAAGACAATCATCAGGAGCTACACTGAGGATAACAGAACTGCTCGACAAGATGGACAGAAATCTCCGCATCTTGAAACAAGACAGGCAGATTCATGTAGAATGCTACCTTACATACTCCAGCTTTGCTCTTATTTCTCTTGTCTGGGCCATTCTTGGATCCTCTTCTCAAAACACAGTGCTCTTTATGCCACTTGGGAGTAAGGGGTACTAAGAGGAAAAATAAAAGGTATTCTAAAGAGCAAACATCTTTAACAATAGTAAATCTAAAACATTGCCTTCAATTAAAAGGTCAGGGAAAGAATTTCTCAGACCAAGCCAAAAACACAGGTTATGCAGAAAGTCAGCCTACAAACAGCTCTCCTTTCTCCCTTGAATGCTAATGAGCAAGGATGAATTTGCTTGATATGAACACCAGCACATCACAAACAAGCTATCACTTACCTTCTGCAGCCTGCTGGGACACGCTGCAATCAGGAGCTTGCTGAGCTACAGTCTTACTATGCAGGCTGCCAGGATGCCTTGCTGAAACAAGAATACAAACATACCTGCTCAAGCTGAGTCAGATGAAACTGTTTAATTTGATTTGATATAGATCAGATGATCCCTTCTGCTCTATTAAAAATCTAGTCTGCCAATCTGCTAAGACAAAATCTTATAGTCCACAGTTTTTAAAAGCTTTTGCATGCACAGACAACAACCATAACCTCTCTCATTACCAATTTTGCCAATTTAAAGAAACTAAGCATTCTAACCCCTCCTCATATTTTTCTCTCCTTTCCCTTGGTCACGTGGACATAAAATCTCAGCATTTTCTCCAGTCTCAGCCCATTTTTGAAAAAGGCATATCTAGTTCTTACTCATAGCGGCTGAGGTATCTTTAGTGAGAACCACTGTAAAAGGTACTGGGGAGACTTTGTCAGGAATGCCATGCTCATACTTGTATACAATATTCCACATTGCTTCTCCTCAGTGTCTTTGGGATGGCATGAGCCAAAAGCTGCACCTGCCTTTTCCAGAGTCACACAGCACTGACTGTGGTCTCAGGCACAAGCTGCACAACCCAGCCATCTTCCTGCCCATTATTTAATACAGAGAGAGCCCCAGTTCACGAGAGAAACACTTACTAGTAGTAATAAGGGCACAATATAGTACTGAATTTCAAGTTCCGAAGATCATCCAATTCACCTGCATTGTCTCTGGCTCAAACTGTCTTAGTTTAAGCACTCATCAGCACTCCTGGCCAAGGGATGCCCAGGGGACATTCCCCTTTGCTCTACGCATATGCAATTGCCCCCTGTCTGCACAGCAGCCACCCATTAACTATTTCTGGCACCTATGGCCCAGACTGATTCATGAAGCTGTAGTACAGCACATTACAAAGACACTAGATAGGCAGATCCTAAGCAATGGAATATGGACAAACTAGAGCAGGGAGACCCTGGCACATCCAGAGCTTTCCATAGTTACATAGGCAAAGAGCTAAATTCATACAATCCAACATAAGTCTTCTGGGAATGCCAAGAATTCAACACTTAGCCTTAAAGGGAATCTTGTGAGCAAATGTCCTTGTTGTCAAGTCAATACAGGATATAAAATTACCAAAGGTTTCTCAGAGCTCCTCCTGTGGAAAAGTTTCTCAAATGGACAACAGGACTGAGCGGAAAGTAGAGATCTCATGCTGCTGATCATTATTAAAATCACACTTCTCTAACATTCTGGGTTTATTTCAGTGCTCTCTTGTTAAAAACAAACAAACAAACAAAAATCCCACCTATTTTAAATTCAGAAACCATATAGACCAGTCTGCAAGACACTAAGCTCAAAACTCAGTAAGTTCAAAAGACTGTGCTACAGTCTCATCCTTGCCAAGGGACGAAGCATGAGTTCATGCATTGTTTCTGCCTCTACTTTCATGCATGCAGGTCAGACACTCAAGCACCTATTGCTTTGGGGTTTTTTTATCACGGCTTAACATTGTTTTCTTTAATTCTATCTTTAGTTTATAATTTGGATGTACAGAGCCATTCTGCCTAGAGCTTCTCAGCAATCCTGGCATTTCTAAAACACAGAAGGTAAAGGAGCGTAACTAGAAAGAGGGAAGGCTGGGCTCTCCTTTGAGCTGGAGGGAGGTGGTTCAGGCTCCAGGGAAGTCCCCTCACGAATTCAGGCTGCAACATCTACATCCTGCTTCTTACAGACTCCTGGGATGTTTGCCTTTTCCATATAAAGGCATTCTGTATGTGGATAGGAGTAAAGCCAATGCAAAACCAGTGTGGTGTTTTTATGTTCAGCTGGGTGCCTGGATTTTTACAGCTCCTCAATGATTAAAAGGTAGACAAAGTGATAAAATGAGTCAACAAAGAAAAATTATGCTCTCTTAAGTAAGTGTCAAATCTTTGCCTTCTTGATAAAAGACCTTTCCGAACATATCTAGAGACTTCACTATAGCACAAATATGCCTTTTTAACAAGAAAGAACAGCAGATGAAGTGGATTTGAATGGATGGTGACTCTTGTTCTAACAGTCATCAGCATGAAGGCTAAGGGCAAAGGGACAAAATGCAGAAGACTGTAAAAAGAGACATGCAAAAGCAAGACATTGTGAAGAAAGACATTATTTAAAAATTCCTGTCAAAGCCAGACAGTCTGCACCAATAAATATATTAATAACTGATCCAAAGACCCTTAAGAAGAGGAACTTTGACTTGGCTGATCACTCAGCAAGGCAAACATCACAGCACTAAGCACAGTGCAGATCTGCCCTTTTGGGTCTGTTCCACGACGACAGTTGCAGCCTACCATAGGGAGCCAGCTTGAGCAGGAGAGTTGGACCTGATGATCCCCAGATTTTCCTTTCAACTGCAATGATTCTGTTTTATCATGCATTTTCAGATATACCTTGTATTTTCCTTACCACTCAAAATGCGCAAGTGCTGCTCAGTGAAACACTGACTTAGTTCCCAGCTTCAAAATTTGGAGGGTCAGAGCTGCTACAGTATCTTCAACTAGCAGCACATCTATTTCCTGAAGCCCTGTTCACATTTAGTCCTAAAAAATACAACATTTCAGGATCATGAGTTGTTTTTCAAATATTAAAACATGATCTTAAATACCTTGTGCAGGAGGAAGGGTGAATCCTTAACATTCAGACCGTGTGGTTGCTCACAACTTGTATGTGTTGTTCCACATAGTATAAATTCTTCTCAACTGTATCTGAGCTAGTGGATAAAATAGTGCGGGGAGACCTTCCATTGCCCAGCAGCCCAGCCCTACTTGGGTGTCATCAGGGAATGAAAGTGTGAATCAGAAAGATGTCTGGCACTCAGCCTTTGTCTCCAGAGATTTCCTAGTGGTCCCGCAGGATACGGTTCAGTTTGCTATAATGAGAAGACATACAGGAAAAGAAGGCACAGAGTTGGGAATAATTGTGCTGGATACAACAGAGGCCTCTCAAGAAGTTAACAGAAGATCATAATACAGACACCTTCTGGAGACAACAGGCATAATGTGTCTTATGCTTGTATGTGGGATAAGGATGTGAAAATATAGAATCATAGAATCGCTCAGGTTGGAAAAGACCTTCAAGATCATCAAGTCCAACAGCAACCAAATCATACTATCCTAACTCTAACAAACCTCCGCTAAATCACGTCCCTGAGCACCACACCCAAATGGTTTTTAAACACATCCAGGGATGGTGACTCAACCACCTCCCTGGGGAGCCTATTCCAGTGCTTAACAACACTTTCTGTAAAGAAGTTTTCCCTGATATCCAGCCTAAACTTACACTGGCGCTTCTTGAGGCCATTTCCTCTTGTCCTGTCACCTGTCACCAGTGAGGAGATCAACCCCGCTCTCGCTGTAAGCACCTTTCAGATATTGGAAGACAGCAATAAGGTCTCGTCTCAGCCTCATTTTCCCCAGACTAAACATCCCCAGTTCCTTCAGTCTCTCCTCATATGGCATATTCTCCAAGCCCCTCACAAGCCTTGCTGCCCTTCTTTGGACCTGTTCCAGCACCTCAATGTCCTTCCTGTACTGAGTCCCCAAAACTGAACGCAGTACTCGAGGTGAGGCCTCAGCAGCGCCGAGTACAGGGGCAGGATGACTTCCCTAGTCCTGCTCCCCACACCATTCCTGACACAAGCCAGGATGCCATCGGCCTGTAGTTTGTATTCATTAGAATCTGCCAGGAAAACAAACAAACAGAACACTCAGAGTATCGATTTAATTAAAGACCTGCCCAGCTGCAATAACTTAATGGCTAACAAAGGCTGAGAAACTAATGCAACGCCTAAAGGCGAGGTTCTAAACGTTGGTGAAACTGCCGCGGGTTCGAGATGCCCTCAGTTCAGGTCGGGGACGCGGCACCTCGCGTGCCTGCACACCCCTCCGAGGCAGCGACGAGGGTATAAAGGCATCGGACGGGGACGTGAGGACGCCGGGCTGCCGTGCGGCTGCAGCTGCAGCGGAGCCGCCGCGCCCCCTGCAGTCCCGGCAGCGCCACGGCGGGGAGCGCGGCCCCCGATCCCGAGGCAGAGAGTGGGAACTCCCGGCTGCCGCTCTGCCGCAGGAACCAGCGGTAGGTGACTGCGTCACCCTCGCTTACACTGTATTAAAGAAGAAAAAAAAAAAAATCCAAGAGAAACTATGCAAAACCTGAATTTGATCTAAAACTCATGGGCGAGTAAGAAAGAAGCCAAGCCGTGCGTTTGCCGGTGGTTTACCCCGAGGAAGCTGCGCTGAAAGGCATCCCCTGGTTGTCCGTCAGCCGCCTTTTCCACCTCGTTGTACAGCTGCCGTGACCGAGGTCAAGTGATATGTCAGTCTGTCAGATCACACAGGGAGGCAGTGGCTCTTCCCGGATTAGGACGATTCCACACGGCCCTCTGAAAAAGATTTGTAACAAATGTCAGCCCCAACTGTCTGCTGCTCAAAGCATATGTTTAAAGCTCTTAGACATCTCAGTCAAAAGGTATTGTAAATATAGGGACAAAGCTAGTAAGCGCCTCGTTGTGGAGTTTCAATAATGGCAAACCAGGATCTGGCATGAAAAACCCACACCCCGAACAGGTTTCCTTTAGCGGGGGATCCCTGCCCAGTTTTGCAGCCATTCTGAGACAGCAAAGTATTTCACTTTTTTCCTCCAGCCAAGGGGCTGAGATGCACTGGCTGAGCACAGGCTGGTGAGCTCAAAGGGCAGAGGGCACAAAATAACCTGCCCGCAACCTTCTGGCTTGCCAGCATCCCCCTGCTATTGCTTTCAGTGCCTTTTTGTAGTGAAAAGGAAGTGTGCTCAAAATGGTTGTTTTGCTGTGCGCTACGTCCAACTCTTTACACCTGGAATGCTCTATAAAAACATGGTTTTGAAGTAACCTAAGAACCTACTGTTTAAGATGAGGAAAATTGAGGATAAAAAGGAAAAAAACAACTTCAGACTGGGCTTGTTGATAAATACGTAATGAAAACACCAAAAGCTGCCAAATCTCACAGAGAATTCTGCCACCACAGCGTCACCGGGGAAATACTATTGCACTGAAATACAACCACATCACTGGGCACTTTTCCTCTCTGCACAGTCCAACCTCCTAGCTATGCAGAAGGATATGGCTCCTCTCAGCTTCACACTCATCCTTTTGAAGTCGTGACAACCTGGCAACATAAAGGAGCCAATGGTAGCTATCAAAGTGCTGCCAGAGGTGGAGGGAAAGCAAAGGAGCAGCCCAGAAGAGAAGTCTCAGAGCAACACTTGGGTTTCCTGTGGGATTACGTTCTGGATTTTTTTTTCTCCTTTTGGTCTGCAAAACCCCTTCCCCTCAAGTGAGCATTATGTGATTTTCTTTGTCTAGGTTTTGCACTGCTTCATGAGCTACATGACACAGAAACAGGCTTTCCCCTTGGTTCTTCTGTAAACTACGCAGAGAAACTTCAAGTGATAAAGTATTTAAACTACAGATCTTCTCACACAGTCCAGTTCAGTAAGCAGGATTTCCTGTTA